>OY992883.1:57905594-58325594 GCA_963921405.1 Cepaea hortensis
ACAGATTATGTGAAAAACCTTTATGAGGATAACAGAGAGGAACAGTATGATATTAAATTTAATAATGAAGGACGACCAATTTTGAAGATGGAGGTTCGAAATATTCTTAAGCATATGAAAGCTGGCAAGGCCCCCGGTGCAGATAACATCACAAAAGAATGATTAAAGCTTTAGGAGAATATAGACTAGATCAAGTCACCAGACTGCTGAACACATTATATGATACTGGAGATATACCTTCTGAATTATGTAACTGTATTTATTGCAATCCCAAAGAAATCAGGAACTTTGGAATGTGATCAACATAGAACAATTAGTATAATGAGTCACATCACAAAGATTTTGCTACAATTATCATGCAAAGAATGAGGAAGAAATTACAACCTGAAATAGGGGAAGAACAATGTGGGTTTGTAGAAGGAAAGGGTACAGTAAATGCTGTGTATATGCTGCGAACAGTTATTGAACGTGCTATAGAAGTAAACAAGGATATACATCTTTGCTTTATTAACTACACAAAAGCTTTTGATAGAGTTAGACATGTCAACATGGTGGATATGCTTGCAGATCTACAAATTGATGGGAAAGACATTAGTTTATAAAAAATATATATTGGAAACAACAAGCTGCCATAAGGATTGATAATGAAGTGTGACAATATCAGCCAACTAAGAGAGGTGTTAGGCAGGGATGTGTAATGCCTCCAAATTGTTTCTCCCTGTACAGTGAAAATATTTTCAGAAATGTAGAAGATATAAATGGAATCAGCATTGGAGGACGAAACATCAATAACATTAGATACGCAGATGATACAGTATTGATTGCAGACAATGCACAGAATCTGCAACAATTAGTAGACGCGGTTGTTGTACACAGTGAGCAGCAGGGGTTAGAATTAAATTGTAAAAAGACACAGGTTATGGTCGTCACTGCGAAGAATGAAGTACACAACGTAATATACAAGTAAATAGGAATATTCTTCAACAAGTGAATCGGTACAATTATCTCGGAACAGTCATAACATCTCATGGGAGATGCCTTAAAGAGATTAGAACAAGAATCGCCATGGCGAAAGTAGCAAGATGAAAAACAAAATACCAATAAAATGATGCCAATTGAAACGAGAAAAAGAGTGTTGAGGGGATACATGGAGCCTGTTCTTTTGTATGGATGTGACACTTGGACAATGTGCAGTCAAGCTGAAAAACATCTGATGGCTGCATAAATGTGGTTTCTGAGGAAAATGCAATGGAAAACCATGGACAGATAGAAAAACCAATGACCGCGTACTACTGGAGACAGATGAAACTCGTAAATTAATTAGAGAAATTAGACGTAGACAGTCAAAATGTTTTGGACATGTTATGAGAAGAAATGGATTGGAGAACTTGGTGACAACTGGCAAGATCGAAGGGAACAGACCAAGAGGAAGACCGAGAGGAATATACCTGGATGGCTTGGCCACATGGCATGGACGAGACAGAAACACTGAGCTGATCCACGACTCTGGTGATCAAGTGAAATGGCCAGTCATAACGGGCCACGCTTTCTGGTATGGCACATGATTGATTGATTGATAGACTGGATTATAACGAAAACAACCGCAACTACCAGAAATAGAAGTCAGTTACACTGTGTTAAAGCAGCCTGATGGTCTGGACTTTGCTGACAACATTGCTCACATGTCCCAAACATGAAATCTGTTGCAAGATAAATAAAATTCGCTGTCGAGGTCTAATAATACATAGAAAAAACAAAGATAACGAGAAGGAATCCAGCAAATAATAGCCCGATCTTCCTTGGTGAAACCTGGCTTCAGGAGGTGGAATCATATTTGTGTTTAGATGGCAACGTAGACAAGGTGTGGGTGAAAATGTAGAGATATTAAAATAAGATTACAAAAGACAGGAAGAGCTTTGATAGCACGAGGGAATTTGTGGAGGCCAAAAGAAATTAAATCCTGTACCAAACTTAACATATTTAACTCTCACATCAAATCAGTGCCGTTTTATGGGCCGGCCCCGTGGAAAACGACTAAATCAGTTGCAAAGATTTAGTAATTGGTGGCCACGCCGGACATGAGGACATGTGGTATGACGGAATCACTAATGCAGAGGTAATTGGGAGAAATGACAAATCCCAGCGAGTCAAGAGACGAGGAAAAGACGTTGGCGCTGGATAGAGCAGATGTTGAAAAAACTTGTGATAGTAGTATAATAAATAACTAGAATCCCCTTTCCGTGGATCCCACAGCGACATTAGAGGGAGATCTGAAACTCGCGCACAAGAGAATTAGAGACATCAATGAATAACACGGGGGAGACATGGGGGGAGCAGCAAGAGATGGCAACAGTTAGGGGAGTTTGGCATGCGTTGGCGAGGTCCAATTGGGGGAGAAGGGGCAGATGAAGAATAATTAGTACATGTAGGGGTTTACACTACATTAATTTTATCTGTCTGTTTCCCTGCCTGCTTATCTGCCTGTCTGCCTCCTTGCCTGTCTGCCTTCTTGCCTGTCTGTCTCCCTGTCTGTCCATTTCCATGCCTGTCTGTCTGTCTCCCTATCTATCTGTCTCCCTGTCCCCCTGCCTGTCTGTCTCCCTGTCTGTCTCCCTATCTGTCTGTCTTTCTGTCTGCCTGTCTATCGCCCTGCCTGTCTATCTCCCTGCCTGCCTGTCTGTCTGTCTCCCTGCCTGCCTGCCTGTCTCCCTACCTATCTGTCTGTCCCCTGCCTGCCTGTCTGCTGCCTGGCTGTCTGTCCCCCTGTCTATTTTCCTGCCTGCTGTCTGTCTCCATACCTGCTGTCTGTCTCCCTGCCTGCATGTTTGATTCCCTGCCTGCTGTCTGTCTCCTTACCTGATGCCTGCCTGTCTGTCCGTCTCCCAGCCTACTGTCCGTCTCCCAGCCTACTGTCTGTCTGTCTGTCTCCCTACCTGCCTGTCCCTCCGCACGGCGCCTGAATGATTATACAAGAACGATATAATGGTCAATCGACTGACGTGCGTCACCAGTTCCCAATCCGTGTGTAGCACAGGTTGGTCCGTGTAAGTATATGTTCTTTGATTGGGCATACTTGCCATGCATGTAGTTGTGGCACACACATGCATTCTTGTTTATAGACCCCGCGTCAATCACCTGTCTTGGTTGTCTGTTCTCCACAGATTTCTTCACGGAGTTGTTGGACAAAGCCAGGACAGACCTACACGAGATGTTCGTGAAGACCTACGGGCTACTCTACAAACAGAACGCGCAGATCTTCACTCAGCTCTTCGACGACTTGCGCAACTACTACAAGGGCAAGGACAAGAATCTGGCCGAGGTCATGGACAGCTTCTTCAGCAAGCTGCTGCAGCGGATGTTTCAGCTCATCAACGCTAACTACAAGTTCGATGACAGCTATATGGATTGCGTCACCGAGAGGATGAACGACCTAAAGCCGTTCGGAGATGTGCCCCAGAAGCTGTCGCTACACGTCAAGAGGTCGTTCATCGCGGCCAGAACCTTTGTCCAGGGACTGGCCATTGGGCGAGATGTGGTGACCACAGTAATGGAGGTATGTAGTACTTTTGTGCTATAGTGATGTTTTTTTTTTAAAAAGGGGTGTGGGGGGGGTGGAGAGTGAGACCCGGGGGGAGGGAGGGGGGGGGGGGTTAAGAAGAGAGTGTACTCCTTCAATAATCCTTTACGTCATTTGCTGTTAGGCAACTCATCGTGCATTTATTTGTTACTCCATAAACAATATATGTCATCCTACCATTTCCAATGTTTTCTGGTTTGTTTTTATTTGACATGTTCTATATTTTGTGATGTCAGTGTATTTGCATGTGTGTTGTCTCTATATTTTAACATGGTGCATTTTATTATTAATTGCTTGGCGTTCCCCATGGCTTTCTGACATTATAAAAACTCTCTGTTTCTACGTTTTATATCGTTTGTACTTTGGCATTTCTGGTTGTTGTTTTACTACTCCTAGTGCATTGAACTGATATTTTGCGTTTGGCTCAGCTTTCCCTATTACTAGCGCCATAAAGGCGAACCCACTGGACTTCTGAAGTACTTGTAACTTATATCCCAAAGTCAAGGACGAAAAATTCAACATTTTAGTCCAACCGACTGGTATAAGGGTTCATTCCGCTACCCAACATGAACATACCGGAAGTTTAAGAACGAGTGCTCTTATCCATTCAGCCGTGATGTCTCCGGCATGTCTGGCGTCCTCAGTTGTCCCGTTAAGGGCGGTTTCCTGTTTGTCTCCGTTATAGTGTCGTCAGTATGTGTTATAATGCGCGCATGCAACCCACCTCCCCATAAATACGCACTCTTGTTGTGTGTCGCTATTTGGAACTCATTGACACGTCTGTCAGATCCTAGATCTTCTACATTGACACCAATCGGTTCATACTTGCCTGCGTCGTAAAGGATTACTTTCCTTGCACACGTATACCGCCATCACTGCTAGTAACAAACACCCCCATAGATCTCGCAAGGAAAATCTCAACTGTGTGCACGAAATACCTAGCCGCGGCATTGATCCCCGTGTTTGTATACCAGAATTACATGTGGTATAAATATTTGTGTGGGGGTAGGTTTTTCTAATGTGGCATTATGCCCAGACAGCGGCATATTCGGCAGGCTCTGTCCAGCTGGCGAGATACTTTATAAGATGCGTGACGCGCACGTCGGTCAATCAGGTGCCGTCTCGACAATGAAGGCTGGCTGCAATGAATCTCCAACACTGTCTGTCTCACGCCCTGACTGTACATTCTGTCAGATTGATGTTCGTCCATCTCTTGATGTTATCCTCCCACTTGTATCCTTGTCTACCTCTGGCTCGCGTATGGGTGTTATAAGAGCATTATGTCTTTTAACGTGACCAAAATATTTCATTTGCCTCTTTTTATTTCTTTCATCAACTCTTTTTCATTCCCAGTTTTTATAGAACCTCTGTATTTGATTGTTTTTGTGTTCATGAAATACGACATATTCTTCTGCATATCTGCATTTTCAGGGCCCCTATTTGACTTTCTAGTTGCTTGTTCAATGTCCAGACTTCCGCGCCATACAGTACTGTTGAATATACGTGACATATGGCAATTCTGATATTTAATGCGTTGTTCTCTCTCTAGATGTTAATTCGTGGGTACACTTAGCTGTTCGCCCTTAACCTTGTAGGCTAGACGTCCGATCCACTACCCCGGGATCAACAGGAAAAGGGGGGAAGGGGGGGGGGGGCCCTAAGTCACTTTTTTTCTTATTTTGCAAAAAAAAAAAAGCTTACCGTCCATATTGTGAATGCTGTCAGGTCTTCTGCAGTTTATGTCGGACGTTCTACCTGTAGACGAAGGTGGACCAACACAAAGATGGATGCGGAGCATGGTAACATTTCTTGAGTCTGGAGAAATGAGCCACGATCTAGAAACTACCGCGATGACAGTGAGGTCTTGTGAAGGAGGCTGGAGAAATGAGCCACGATTGAGAAACTACCGCGATGACAGTGAGGTCTTGTGAAGGAGGCTGGAGAAATGAGCCACGATCTAGAAACTACCGCGATGACAGTGAGGTCTTGTGAAGGAGGCTGGAGAAATGAGCCACGATCTAGAAACTACCGCGATGACAGTGAAGTTTTGTGAAGGAGGCTGGAGAAATGAGCCATGATCTAGAAACTACCGCGATGACAGTGAGGTCTTGTGAAGGAGGCTGGAGAAATGAGCCATGATTGAGAAACTACCGCGATGACAGTGAGGTCTTGTGAAGGACCGACCTGCTACATGATGATGATATGTAAATACAAGTAGACACAAAGCATGATATATACTGAGGACATCATAGGGGACATGACATACTCAGGACATGACAGGGGACATCATATATACTGAGGACATGACAGAGGATTAAGGGGGCGGGCGGTGTGTGCGTGTGTGTGTGTGTGTGTGTGTGTGTGTGACAAAACATCACATACATCAGGTCACGGCATAATGACAAGAGGTCACCGACTCCCTTCCTCTCTACCTGCTTTTTTGATGGTTAATATCTGGTAATTATTTTACGAGGTTTAAGATTAGTCGATAATTGGAATCCCTGAGTATTGACACTAGAAGGTTGGAGCTAGCGCGGATTCGTCTCTTTCATCGGCGTAGCCTTAGGATCAAGAAGACAACCAGTTGGTTGTCACAGCATAGGGCCCAGGTAGTGCTGATGAGGCGGGGGGGGGGGGGGTGGAGAAGGGGAATTGATTTCCATGGTTCCTTCATGGTTGTATTTTTTTATGTAGGAAGGGGGATCTGTGACGACTATACATATTAATATCCCCATGCCTAGGATTTAAAAAAAAAAAAAGAAATGTTCTTTGCGTGGAGTTTTCTAGGACGTTCTGAAGTTTGCCATTGCTTTCTGAACTAGAAAGTTAACCCTTCAGTTCAACTTAATGCCGGTGTAGTCGTTGAACTGCTTATCCCGCCATTAGCACACGGGAAAGACAAGCTAAACGTACTCCGCAGCTCAGCAACGAATTTAAGACACCACCAACCCCTGTACATACAGTCGCAGTCTGTTTGAACACTATTTCAGTACTGACTAGTGTAATAAACATTCGCCTAACATCCATTCATCATGTGCCATGCCGATAAGCGTGGGCGGTCATGTACTGCCATGTCACTCGATCACCAGAGTCGTGGATCAGCTCTGTGTTCCTGTCTCGACCATGCCACGTGGCCAAGCCATCCAGGCATTTACTACGTGGCCAAGCCATCCAGGCATTTACTTCTCGGTCTTCCCCTTGGTCTCTTCCCTTTGATCTTGCCAGTCGTCACCAAGTTCTCCAATTCATTCATTCACCTAACAGTGGCACAGTAAATCTACTGTAGCTGTCATTTAACTGTCATTTACTGCCAGTATAGTACCTTGCGGTGTATGGCAGAGGGGTCTTTGAGCCTGAGGAATAAAGGCCGCCTGGCTAGTGCAGTCGCCGCGAACTGTGTAGGTTAGGATTTTCTTTTTGCCCCCGACAGAAAAAAAAATCCCACACTTTACCGAGGGATCGAACCCGGGTCTCCCGAAGGAGAGTCCGGCGTTCTAGCCACCCGGCCAGCCGCTCCTCAATCTACTGTAGCGAATTATAATAAAAGCCATGTCAGAAATATTAGTATTAATGAGTCATGTATTATTGCACATTTCCCATACGCTTTATGCATGTATTGTTATTGTTGTTGTCGTCTAATATTAGTCTCATAAGGGATGCATGAATTAAATAATGTATGGCAGCAGCGATAATGAGGGCAAAATTAAGGCCATTGTGCCAAATTCTTAACCCGAGTAAAATAAAGTTTGTCCGTACAATGTTTTGGCTTACAAACGACCAACAGGTCTATTGAATCTTGTAGCTAGACACATTACCAGGTGGATTCCTACATTGTTTACTTTCGCTATAAAATGTAACCATAGGTGCACGTTTGTAAACAGGAGCCAGCACATTTTCCAAATTCTCGTCTATTTCTAGGCTGTCTTTGTTTTGTTGGTCTTAGATATAATTGATGGATATTTAGACCGAGGATGACTAGGCGCATACTTATCACAAAGTTTTAATATCGTGTGGGCTTGTCTTCTTCCGTGAGTCTGTTCTTTGTCCTCTATCTTTTGCCAGTTGTCTAGTTGACGAGTTTATCCACGGCATATCACTACCTGGTATCTGTCAGGGATTGTTTGAGCATCTGTCTGTCTGTCTGGCTGTCTGGCTGTCTGGCTGTCTGTCTGTCTGTCTGTCTGTCTGTCTGTCTGTCTGTCTGTCTGTCTGGACAAGTCAGGAATTATTTTGGCTTTAGTGAGATTTTGTTGTATAGAAGAATAATGAGAACACCTTGAACGGACAGAAAGAGTACAATGAAGATATCTTGGAAGAAGTAAACTCACAAAGATAATTGGTTACTCGCATCAGAAGAAGACAGTCCACTTTCTCTGGACGTGTCATGAGAAGAGGAAGGCTGGAGTATACCGTCAAAATGTGAAAATTCGAGAGGAAGAGGGGGAGGTGGAAAGGGGGGGGGGGAGGAGACTAAGAGAGAAGATGACATCATGGCATGGAGGGACAAAGTATCAGAAATGATTGGCAGCTCATTTAAGTCTCAACAGAACAGATACGAGTCACCGAAGCCAGGCGGCATAGTACTATAAGAAAAATATATCTTCACACACACTTAGAATAGAAACACAACCATTACTACTAATCACCACCACAGCTGCTACTGTTGCTGTTAATTATTACTGCTAATATTCTTATACAAAATTAGCAAAATAGCATCTGCGAGAATCGGCAGCGGTTCGCGCCGCGCTGGTAACTTACAGGGGTATGTGAGCCGGTCGTTCAGAAAGCAATGGAAAACTACTGAACGCAAAATTTGCGTAGTACATCAACAGCAGCTGAAAAATGCTGGTGTTGACTGCAACGTCCTGTAAGGGATATGCAGCATTAAAAAAAAAAAACCAAATTGCTGATATACTACATCATCTGCCGCTACTACTACTACTACTACTACTACTACTACTACTACTACTACTACTACTACTACTACTACTACTACTACTACTACTACTACTACTACTGTTACTGCTTCAAGTACTACAGCTTCGACTACAAATACTACTTCTTTTTCCTCTGTCATCCCTCCTCCACTTCTGCTTTCCCAGTTCCACACTCTACTATCTCCTCCATCCTCCTCATATTTCTACAACAGCTGACAACCATCAGCACTGCAGCACGTAAGAATGAGTCCTGGAAACGGAGAGATCGCCAACAGCCTGCTAATCTAACCAAGTGAACAGTTGGGAGAGACGGGACCAGGGACGGGGATAATAATAACACGGCGTTATCGCAGCCATGGTTACAGGGCACCTTTCATGGCGGTAAAATGCAAAACTGGTAAGAAATTAGCGCCGGAACGAAAGAAATATTTACCCGGGAAGGTGTTCTGTTGCCCCGGAATTCGTAAATTATTTACGTCTGCACCTGGGAGGAGGGTCCTGATTAAACCAGGATTAGTGTAGTAGGGGAGGGCTGGTGAAAGGGGTGGTAATGGGGTCAGGAATTAGGTTTAGTCTGAGGGGCAAAATATAGTTGAGGTATGGTTCCGTTTTGCTATTGTCTTCTTTGTTTCAACTGGTGTGGCCATGTGATATTAAGCTGTTGTATTTATTGTCGATTATTTATTATCGCTTGATATCTGCTTATGTTCACTTCGGTATGTAATGGGCGGGGGGAGGGGGGAGGGTAGTTTAAAGGAAAAAAAGAGCTAGAGGATGGACTACATTGTAACGGGTTACATACCATATCGTAAGGTCATCGGTGAGACAACTGTAGTCACTTCATTATAAATTAATTATGAGGTTATTGTAGTCGCTTCTTAGTAAGTAATTGTTGAGACTAGTCTCACTTCTTTATAAAGGAAATGATGAGATTAGCGTTGCTGTTTTACAATGTAATTGATGAGATAATTGTAGTCGCTTCTCTGTAAGGTAATTTATCAGAGCAGAATAGTTGCTTCTTTGTTTGGCGCTTGCTATTATCCGTAGAAACATGTCTGGACATTCATTGGAGAAGGAAGTAGAGGATGTTTAGGAACCATGATTTAAACATATTCATAGGTAAGTATTAACGCCAATCTTCTGCTGGTTATTGAAATCAACAACAGCAAGCAAACACAATTAACACCGTGACCCTCAGAGTATGTCGTGAGAGGCCATTAAAAATGATTGGCGTGGGATTGACCACTATTATTAATCATGCGTGGAAAAAGAAAATAATTGCTGCAGAATTAAATCAATCTTAAAGAAGCATTTAGAGAAGAAAAGACAATTAATTAGCAAGAAGGAAAGGAGTCTCTTATACTAGTGGGAAAAGTCCTTCTGGATTCCACGTGGTAAAAGAAAAGTTGAAGGATTAAAAGGACAGTGGTGGAGACGAATTATTGTTAGCGCACATAACAGGGGGGGGGGGGGCGAAGGGGGCACTGAAGGAACTACAAGAGGAGGTGAAATGTACGAGGGATTGCCCTGTGGTGATTGAATGTTCTTAACAGAATAATAGGCCTGAAGGAAAAGACAAGAAAGATGAGATGAAAGGTGAGTGGGGATGAGATGAAGAAGAAGTAGAAAAGCAGAACAAGAAGCAGACGAAGAAAAAGAAGAAAGAATAAAAAGTCGTTGACTCACTATACAATAGCAAGTCTGAGCCTGTCACAGCCAAATGTAACTAAGCCTGTCACAGACACTCCGAAAGATCACATGTCTTTTACTATCTACGGCTTCTACTCTGTCTTCTTTGAGTGCAAAACAATAGCAGATGAAACTCGTCGACCTTAAATGTCGAAGGTCCATGCTGAAGACACGATCTTGGATGTCTAGCCAACGTTTCAATTAAACTTCCTATAAATGTGTCTTTCTGTCATTGAATGGCGAGATCAGAAAAATACGAGAAGGCACAAAGACAAAGAAGTAGAAATGATAGGGCACACAAGTCTAGAAAAAAAGCCTCTAGTAGACAGACGGAGATTCGCACTTCCAAACAACAAGAGCGCATCATGTACTTCGACCACCTAGAAACCGTTAATCAGTTATGATCAACACATGGGCATTTATTTCTTGACTTCACCCGTATCTTCAATGTGTATGAATCAATGCCTAGTTAGTTTGGAGCCTTGGTGGGCCACCAATCTTCTCCGTTGTCTGCATTACTGTATACATTGTGAACGTAGTCAGGGGAGAGAATGATGACCTTCGCGCACTTCCGGCATGTCGTTCTGTATACGCATCTGCCGCATCCAGCGGTGCTTCGACCTCTTCGCCGCTGATCGGAGCCGACACTGAGATCTTGCTCAGAGCCTGGCTAGCCTGACTAGGAGGTACAGGTGCCATAGTTCCAGCCTTGTCAGGCTGAGTTGTTCTGGCGCAGTTCCTCATTAGGCGGGCGCAACATTGAGTTCATCATTGGCATATGGAAAATAGGCGGTCTTTCTTTCTTTCTTTCTTTCTTTCTTTCTTTCTTTCTTTCTTTCTTTCTTTCTTTCTTTCTTTCTTTCTTTCTTTCTTTCTTTCTTTCTTTCTTTCTTTCTTTCTTTCTTTCTTTCTTTCTTTCTTTCTTTCTTTCTTTCTTTCTTTCTTTCTTTCTTTCTTTCTTTCTTTCTTTCTTTCTTTCTTTCTTTCTTTCTTTCTTTCTTTCTTTCTTTCTTTCTTTCTTTCTTTCTTTCTTTCTTTCTTTCTTTCTTTCTTTCTTTCTTTCTTTCTTTCTTTCTTTCTTTCTTTCTTTCTTTCTTTCTTTCTTTCTTTCTTTCTTTCTTTCTTTCTTTCTTTCTTTCTTTCTTTCTTTCTTTCTTTCTTTCTTTCTTTCTTTCTTTCTTTCTTTCTTGCGTGACAAAGAGATGATAAATTGTCTTTCTTTTTTATAGTGCTCTTTTCTTAGCGTGTGTAGCACTGCTCTTTGTGCAACATTCGCTGAAAGCTCGGGGTAAGTCTGTGTGCAGAGAATCGTTATGTAACTATAATATTTATAAAAAACTAATAACATTATATATAGAAATATAATGTAATTCTGATCAAGCAATACAATACATCATATTGTATGCCAGATAAAAGGAAATAATGTGGGACTTACATAATATGTTTAGTGATCAAGAATGTGAAACAATGACATGATCTGTAGACAAACAAAGCAATGAGTAAACAAGATTCCATAATTCACTCATTAGACTTCAGTGTCAATGTCTTCAATACCAGCCATGTTAGCCTGCAGAAGACAAACTAGATTAGATAATATAGGTGAGGAAAAAGCGACACTTGAAGTGGACAGCAAGACAGAGACTAAGGATAGCTCAACTGATCAGGAGAGGACCGATCTCAAACATAACTTTAGTGACTGTCAGAGACAAGACACTACTCTGGACAAATGTTTCCAATGGTGTAGTAAGTTAGAGCATAAGCAATCAAAGAAGGGTAGATGGTGCTTCGAAATGAAGAATAATATTCTCACTTGCCGCTTTTCAGATGACAAGACTACACTAGACAAGTGGTGGTACCCTAAGCATGCAGAGAGCTGATTATGAAAACAGCGCATGACATCCCATTTGCAGGCCACATGGGCTCAGCGCGTACACGACATAGAGTCCAATCCCAGTTTTATTGGCCAGGGTTTAGCAAAGATATCAAGCTATCTTGCAGATCCTGTACACTTTGTCAGAAAATGTACCCAAAAGGAAAGACGGCAAAAGCACCGGTACAAGCGACAGACTTGAAAGTCAGGCCATTTCAAGAGGTAGCTATCGACATCATTGCTCACTAGCAGTGATGTCCAAAAAGGGTCATAGGTATACCTTGACCATTGTTGATTTTTGCACCAGATGGTCAGAAGTCGTACCGTTGAAACACATTAGGACAGAAGCTGTGGCTGAAGCACTGCTAGCTTTATTCTCGAGATTAGGGTTCCCTAATGAAGTTTTATCAGACAATGGTCGACAATTTACCTCTCAGATGATGAGAGAGGTGAACAGACTGTTGAACATTACGCAGGTTTTCACATCAGTTTATCACCCAATGGGCAACAGAATTGGCGAACAATTGAATGGATACCTTAAGGAGATGTTAGCAAAAGTCACTGCAGATCAACCAAGTGATCGTGATAAGTACTTAACAGCTATCCTGTTCGCATATAGAGACGTGCCACAAGAAAGTACAGACTTCTCACCATTTGAACTTCTGTGTGGGGCAAACACGAGAGGCCCCATGACCCTATTGAAAGATTTGCTAATAGGGAAGATTAATGATAGCAATACGATTTCCTCGTATAATTTAGTCGTGAATATTAGAGACCGTGTTATTTCTGCGTGCCAGAATGCACGTGAGGCATTGGAAGTTTCGGGTGCTAGGTATAGACAGTACGCAAATAGAAAGTCAAAGCTGATCTCTTTTCAAAATAATGAGGAAGTGTTACTTCTACTGCCAGAAATATCTAATAAGCTGTTAGTGACCTGGCAAGGACCGTTCGGAACTGCCACTAGAGTGTCAGATGTGGACTATGTGGTTAATGTTAAGGGGAAACACAAATTGTATCATGTTAATATGCTAAGACTGTTTGTCCCACGACTAGACGCCTTGCAGCCAGTGACAGAGGCAATCACTGAGAGTGATGCACATCATACAGCGCGCTCCATTGTCATTGATGAAGAGGCCTAATGCGACAATGACGTTCAGATGCATTTACCAATCGTTGCACTGAGACAGGCAGAAGCATGGAAAGATGTGTCTATTTTTGACAGCCTGAAACCTAGGGATGCCCCAAACACAGTGGATTGTTATAGCATGTAGATGCCAGGTTGGGTCACCCGTGGACAGAGAGGAACGTGCTAGAGAGGGGACAAAACGCAGGGAAGACCCAGAAAGGTATTTTGATGAGAACTGGGAATTGGGTTCAAGGGCGAAAGAGATTTTTATGAGTGACAAGGATATGGATATAAAGTGGAGACGCGGATGGGTCATGGTACTGTAGAATCTGGAATTCAGTCGGGCATTCAGCTGGGGCTAAGTTAGGGAACTTAGCCGGGAACTGTGTTGGGAGTTAACTCAGTTTGTGGGCAAGTTAGAGAAACAGCACAAGTATCGACTCGGTGGAGTCGAGCTGGTTATGTTCAGGGACGGAGAAGAGTCCGACATAACAGGTTATGTGACAAGGCCGGTAGACGGCAGTATTGTGTTCACAAGGAACTAATTTATCTAAGTATTTTCTGAATGTTTCTGGGAAGGTGCATGTGCATCCTATGTATTCATCCGTAATAAAGATTTGTGTGTGCGCAAAGGTGTTCTATAGTGACTCATAGTTGTTGATCAGTCGTCCGGCACACTATTCACACTGACATACACTAGACACAACCACAGCCACTTCTATATGTCAGCACCATTATCTCCGGTACTGTTTCAACGCCTACACAGTGAGAATCACCAGTGAGCAGATCACTGGACCTGGCAGGACATTGTCATATGCCGATGATGTTTTAGTGTATCGTCAGGGTAAGGATAGAGAGGAGGTTGCTGTGGAACTACAAACCGAACTCAATCGCATAAGTACTTGGTGTGATGAAGCTGGGGCAATGGTCAACCCAACAAAGGCAACAGTGACTTGGTTCTCGTTGAATAATCATATTGTCAACAATCCAACACCAACTGTAATGCTGTGTTCAGAGACGGTGGAAAGAACGCAGGCAATGAATTACCTGGGGATACGGTTTGATCGAAGCCTTGCTTATAATGTGCACATAGACCGGGTGATAGCAAAGGCCAAGCGGGGTTTGGCAGCGATGTGGGTGATGGCGGCAGCAAACTGTGAGCAGCGCCATCTATGTCTTCTGTACGAGGGGCTGGTCATGTCTGTTTTGGAGTATGCAATGGCAATCCTGAATAGAAAGGATGGAAAGGATACAGAATGAAGCTATGCGCATTATTCTTGGATGTACAAGAGATACAGCATGCAGGGCGATGCGCTACCTTCTTGATTTTCCAACCATTGAAGAGAGAATGCAAGTTTGCAGGGCACACGCCTACCTCAGAATTAACGCAAACACACAGCATCCACTGCATAGTGAAATTAGGAAGGTGAAGGGCAGCAGGTTAAAAAGAGGACGGTCGTGGATGGGTCAAGCCGAAGACATTCTTCAACAGGTGTGTTCACTTGAGGACTTAGAACCTGGCGAGGAGTGGGTGCAAGTGCCAACAGACTTCTGCACATCCTTTTCAGTTTGCATCCAACTAGATAGAAAATGCAGACAAGAAAATCCGGCTGCTGTGGAGGCTGAAGTACAAGCGTTGATTTTCGAGAATTCGCTAGACAGTGACGCGGTCATCTACACAGATGGGTCGGTCGTCCGACATGGGAGAAGCTCATGGGCCTTTACAGCTCGGGCCGGAGGGAGAATTGTGAAGGAGGACTCTGGTGCTTTCACTGAAACCACAAGTAGCCTGACCATGGAAGTCATGGCAGTAAGTAAAGCAATAACATGGCTCGAGACACAGACATTCACTAGGGCTTGTTTCCTTAGCGACTCAATGAACATGATCAAGAGGATAGAGGAGGGGTCGATCCGAAGAGAATGGTTGCTGCCTCTGGAGCGGTCTCGGCTGGCAAAGATTAGTTTCATCTTCGTGCCAGGGCATGCGGGAGTACAAGGAAATGAGCGGGCTGACAAGCTCGCAGGTGAGGCTACTGTGGAGGGCGGACGCGCCATGGACCAGGCTGACATTCTGAATGCTCTACGAGAAGTGAGACTTTTGCAAGAACCAAGTGATGACTGTGAATCTACAACAATGGCCAGACTGCGAGAGCAGCAAATTAAAAGAGGGGTGGCCAAACAAGAACACTACGCAGGAAGCCAAAGAAGATTGATAAACCAACACAGAACTGGCGTCGTTAGCCGCTACACGCTGCGGGATTTGCTGAGGAGGGGATCCGAGCACTTATGGACTGAATGGTCCGATGTGCAACGAGGATGATCTGTCGACTAACTAACTAACTAGCAGCATTGTGACACATACTTATTTATGATCACAACAATGACAGCCTTCTGTATATTCCTACAGTAGTTATTCCAGGTTTCACAAAATGTGCAGATGAAGGAAACTCTCCTCCAACTTTCTTGTAGCAGTAGTTGGTCCCTACAGTGACCCCATTGATCCTCTCCTAGCAACATGTCCAGATGTCTGTGCTGCCCAGAGAGAGTGTGCTCCTGATATTTTTCTATCTCCTTCTCATCATGTTAGGATTTCATTGAGTTGTTGTTTTTTGCATATCCTTGACAGGACATCGCTGTCAACATCAGCATCTTTCAGCTGATTGTTGATTTCTTGGCAAGGTTACGCTCAGTAGTTTGCCATTGCTTTCTGAGCGACCGGCTCCATACTCTCATAAGTCACTGGCGCGACTCGAAGTTTCCAATTCTCATGCGCCCACATCAACCACGAGAGTATTCGGGGTTTCGGAGAAAGCTGCTAACCTCTCGGCCAGGGAGACCGGTTTTCATTGAGTAAACGACTCTTATAGAAGGCGCGGGGAAAAGGGTGGGGCGGAATCACAGAGAGAGAGAGAGAGAGAGAGAGAGAGAGAGAGAGAGAGAGAGAGAGAGAGAGAGAGAGAGAGAGAGAGAGAGAGAGAGAGAGAGAGAGAGAGAGAATTCCCAGTGTCTATCATTTGGAATATTTCTGTTGTCTAGTCATCAGACGCCATCTCCACAATGAAGGTTGGCTGCAATGGATCTCCAACACGTGTCTGCCTCTCACCCTGATTATACGTTATGTCAGATTGCTGTTCGGCCATCGTTTTGTCTACCTCTTGCTCGCTTTCCTTCAACCTTACCGTCTAGTATGATTTTTTATTTTTAAAGTATTCTAACGTGACCGGAATATTTAACTTGCTCTATTTTATTTCTTTCTTCAATCCTCTTTTTATTCACAGTTTTTCTAGAACCTCTGTATTTGATTATTTTTGTTTCCATGAAATACGACATATTCTTCTGTATATCCAGGGCCTCTATTCGACTTTCTAATTGCTTGTTCAGTGTGCAGGCTTCCACGCCATATAGTGTTGAATATACATACCATTTGGCAATTCTTATTTTAAATGCGTTGTTAATCTCTCTAGATGTTAATACTAATTTCATGATGTTGAAAGCATTTTTTGCCATTCCTATTATCGTTTTTTTTTTTTTAAATTATGTTTCACTGAAATCAAGAAGAGAATAGGAATAGCTAAAAAAAAAAAACTGCGCTTGTCTGTTGCCCGTCTATTACCATTAGAACAGTGTTTCCCAACGTGGGGCCCACGCCCCACAGGGGGGCAATTTGACTGTTAAGGGGGGCAATTCGAAAATGGAAGAAATCGGCTGAATATAACAAAACGGGGAGACTTGAGACTGAAGTTAACTAAATTGGAACCTGACATAAGATCTCTTTGCAGCAAGCATCAAGCGCAAGGATCTCACTAAATTTAAATAATAAATAATTACTAATAATTAAAATAATATAGAAAAATCTTTCATTAAAATTATTTTGTACTTGAATTTCAGTTCTCCATTATATGTTTTGAAAAGTTACATACTGTGTTTGCTCAATAATTACCTAGTGATTTCTTCCTAAAACCTATCATTCAAGTTTCTTTAGTGAACATTTCAATTTTTGAATATTAAAAATAATGTATATGTTGAGGGGGGGGGGGGCATGGGGCGGGGGAGGGGGGCAATATGAATTTTAGAAAGGCTTAAGTGGGGCATGGTACAAAAAAGGTTGGGAAACACTGCATTAGAAGGTGCAGTCGGGAATTCCCCTTCAGCAGGTTATCATCACGGCGTTTCTCACTCTTCATTTTTCCGGAGACCAACCTGAACTGAACATTAGCTTCTTTGTGTCTGTTCCCTGAACTGAACATTAGCTTCTCTGTGTATGTTCCCTGAACTGAACATTATCTGTGTCTGTTCCCTGAACTGAACATTAGCTTCTCTGTGTATGTTCCCTGAACTGAACATTAGCTTCTCTGTGTATGTTCCCTGAACTGAACATTAGCTTCTTTGTGTCTGTTCCCTGAACTGAACATTAGCTTCTCTGTGTCTGTTCCCTGCGTAGCTGCCATCTGTGCCCCTTTCATCCGACAAATCCGACTTCTGCAGGGTATTCTATCTGACATTGACTTGTCCACTGTCTTGTTCTCGACGAATCTAACCGTAGCCTTGACATTTATGTTGATACGAAGACAGGGCATCTGGCTTATGATGGATAGAAATGTCGAAACAAAGGGTTTGATTATAATTATTCCGATGGTTGTTGGAGGTTGTACTTTCTGTGTAAATGTGGCAAGGATGTTTACATGTGCTGCTACAGTTCTTGTTACTCGAACCACCACTTGTATGTTTTCTCGCAGATTGCCCCGTCAGACGCATGCCTGAAAGCTAAAGTCCGCATGACCTATTGCCCGTACTGCCGCGGCCTGACGTCCACGAAGCCTTGCAGCAATTACTGCCTCAACACCATGAAGGGCTGCCTGGCCCAGCAGTCTGACCTCAACGACGTCTGGAACGCATACATAGGTCAGTGTCTGTTTATGTGTGCATTCTCAGTTGTGTCATTTCTTCCTTCCTTCCTTCCTTCCTTCCTTCCTTCCTTCCTTCCTTCCTTCCTTCCTTCCTTCCTTCCTTCCTTCCTTCCTTCCTTCCTTCCTTCCTGCAAGGCAACAGCTTGTTGTCTTACATAATATAATTCTAACCCTTCCACCTGTTAGATTTCTGAGGTCCTGATTTTAATATACTGAAAAAGCAGTCTTCGTGCTCATTCATTAATTCATTTTGTGCCATGCCGATAAGCGTTGGCGGTCATGTTCTGCCATCTCACTCGATCACCAGAGTCGTGGATCAGCTCCGTGTTTCTGTCTCAACCATATCATGTGGCCAAGCCATCTAGGTATTTAATTCTAGGTCTTCCCCTTGGTCTGTTCCCCTCGGTCTTGCCAGTTGTCACCAAGTTCTCCAGATCATTTCTTCCCATAACATACCCAAACAATTGTGACTGTCTACATCTAATGTCTCTAATCAGTTTCTTGCTCATACCATCTTCTAAATGTTGCAGTGCCTGGTACTTGTTAGAGACTGTGTCTTTAAAGTGTTCCTTATTGGCTTGATTTCTGAGATATCTTACGTTAGGTTTATTTCCACGTTTGAAAGAATCTCTTGAGATCCATCTGGATTTTACTTATCACTTTATGATAATTTGAATCGGCATCTTAAAATTTAAAAACGTTTGTGTCATGTAGCGATGATCCACATATTGTGGTCTGGTGATACCCATGTTGCTTATGTATTCTTTTATGTTGGAAAAACATGTCCGACAATGACATTGATCCATGATTTTTTTTTTTTAAATGTGTGAATAATACTCCATTTTCGTTCATTACCCCAGGTGCATGTATTTCCCCACGATAATTTCACAGACTGCACCCGATCCTATCTCGGCATTCACGTCACCCACCAAACATTTGATATTGCTATTTCTTTTATTATTTATTGAACTTTGAAGTCTCATGTAACATTTTTGCTTAACTGATTTTTGCTTAACACTGGGTCGCATTCATGTCTACCATTTTCGTAGTTGTTGTTGTTGGTTATTGCTGTTATAATTCTAGAACTCAGTGCTCCCCGTTGTCTTACTGTTTTCTTTCTCTGCCTCTTTACCTAGCATTAGGACCATTCCTTTACTATGAGGGGCATTTCACTCTGGATTACCTGAGAAATAGAACACTTTAAACTGTGTTCAGGAGCTTTTTTGCCAGCACCATTCCATCTTATCTGGAAATATCGCAACATGCTGGTCTTATAATATTTCATTTCTTCTAGCACGTGTGCTGTCTTCCCAACTCAAATATATTGCTAACATTCCAGGTGCCATTTCTTGAAATCTTCCTGTGTGACAATAGGTCAGTCGCTAAGTCGGACTCCCTGCGATTATCTCCGCACCTTCTAGAAGGGGTCCTCTCATCTTGGTCGTCTGAGTTATTCTTCTTTCCTGTTCTCTAGACTTGTTCACGGCCGGTTGGATTTCGCAGCTAAATTTGTCCACGGGGTGGGGTACAGTCTCACGGCAACACTTCTTAGTTGCCTCTGGCGGCTGCCCTGTTAGCTTACAGTGTTATTATTCGTTCCTGCTATTATGGGGTGTTTAATGTTACTTGCTTGTAATTACTTCACGCCACGAGATAGGATTCTCTTTCATTTCTGCTCACTGACCTGGACTAATGGCCGTTACCGTGACTTGACTGCTCATATCGATCTCCAGTCACTAATCTGCATGACTCAAATGTAAAGATAAAGTGACTCACCCGGGGTGACAGGCGGCAATATCCGCTATGATTTAGTCTAGAAATTCACAGGGGAAAGACACAGTTAATGATAATAATTGAAGCAAGCGGAACCGCGAACTTCCTTGACGACTCCTAACTTCACAAGGTGAAATCTTACACTTATTTACGAGCAATGTAGACAAGAACGGGCGAATAAATAGAGATATTAAAATAAGAATATTAACGGCAAGAGGCTCATAGCACTGGGAAATGTGTTTGGTTGGAAAGAAACTGTGAATATTTACCTCTAATGTGAAATCAGTGCTGCTGTGTGGGTCGCACAACTTGGAGAACGGCTAAAACAGTTACTGATAAACTAGAAACATTCATTCACTGAATCAATCAATCAATCATGTGCCATGCCGGAAAGCGTGGGCGGTCATGATTCGCCATTTCACTCGATCACCAGAGTCGTGGATCAGCTCAGTGCTCCTGTCTCGTCCATGCCATGTGGCCAAGCCATCCAGGTATTTTCCTCTCGGTCTTCCTCTTGGTTTGTTCCCTTCGATCTTGCCAGCTGTCACTAAGTTCTCCAGTCCATTTCTTCTCATAACATGTCCAAAAAAATTTGACTGTCTACGTCTAATTTCTCTAATCAATCTATGATTTTCATTTGTCTCTTGTAGTACTTGGTCATTGGTTTTTCTATCTGTCCATGGTATTCTTTGCATTTTCCTCAGAAACCACATTTCTGCAGCCATCAGATGTTTTTCAGCTTGACTGCACATTGTCCAAGTTTCACATCCATACAAAAGAACAGGCTCTATGTATCCCCTCAACACTCTTTTTCTCGTTTCAATTGACATCATTTTATTGGTCAGAATGTTTTTCATCTTGCTAAAGGCTACTTTCGCAATGGCGATTCTTGTTCTAATCTCTTCAAGGCATCTGCCATCAGATGTTATGACTGTTCCGAGATAATTGAACCGATTCACTTGTTGAAGAATATTCCCATTTACTTGTATATTACATTGTGGTACTTCGTTCTTCCTAATGACGACCATAACCTGTGTCTTCCTACAATTTAATTCCAACCCCAGGTGCTCACTGTCTTTCCCATCAATTTGTAGATCTGCAAGTATATCCACAATGTTGACATGTCTAACTCTATCAAAAGCCTTTGTGTAGTCAATAAAGCAAAGATGTATATCCTTGTTTACTTCTAAAGCACGTTCAATAACTGTTCGCAGCATATACACAGCATTTACTGTACCCTTTCCTTCTACAAAACCACATTGTTCTTCCCCTATTTCAGGTTGTATTTTCTTCCTCACTCTTTGCATGATAATTCGTAACAAAATCTTTGTGATGTGACTCATTATACTAATTGTTCTATGTTGATCACATTCTAAGGTTCCTGATTTCTTTGGGATTGCAATAAATACAGAATTACATAATTCAGAAGGTATATCTCCAGTATCATATAATGTGTTTAGCAGTCTAGTGACTTGCTCTAGTCCAAATTCTTCTAAAACTTTAATCATTTCTGTTGTGATGTTATCTGCACCGGGGGCCTTGCCAGCTTTCATATGCTTAAGAACATTTTGAACCTCCATCTTTAAAATTGCTGGTCCTTCATTATTAAATCTAATAGCATACTGTTCCTCTCTGTTATCATTATACAGGTCTGTCACATAATCTGTCCATACATGTAGAATCTGATCTTTTTCTATTATGATTTTGCCATCTTTAGTTTTTAGACAGCCTGTTGATGTACTTGTTCTTTTATTAGTAAGTTCCTGAATTCTTTTGTGCACTAATTTGGTATTTTGACTGTTGTGTTGTTTTTCAATTTCTAAGCACTTTTCCTCAAGCCATGATTCTTTTTCCTTCCTACATAATATTCTGACTTGTCTGTGAATTTCTTCATATTTGGCAGGATTATTTTTGTTGAGTCTTCTTGTTTCCATTAAGTGTAACATTTCCTCAGTCATCCATTTCTTACGACCCACCTTCTTTAATTTTGGAATAGTTGTTTCTGCAGCCACATTGATTGAATTCTTTAACATTTCCCATTGATCATCCACATCCTGGAATAGGATCTCTAGATCAGACAATATTTCAAATCTGTTCTGTACTTCTATGTTGAATTTGTTTTGTATTTCCTTGTCATTACTCAATGTACACAAATCCTATTTAGTGTTCCCTGTTGTATACTTGACTTTCTTCAACTTTATCCTCAATGTTCCTGTGAGTAATCTGTGGTCACTATAACAATCAGCACTGGGAACTGTTTTTGCTACTGTTAGGGCGTTTCTAAATCTTCTGCTAATGAGAATGTAGTCAATCTGGTTTCTAATCCTGCTATCAGGACTCCTCCATGTCCATAATCTTCTAGGGTGTTGTTTGAACCAGGTGTTTCCTACAATCATTTCCTGTTCTTTTGCCCACTCTACTAGTCTGTATCCTCTTTCATTTCTCTCTCCTAAACCATAGTTTCCTACTGTGTATCTATCCCCTTGATTTCCTACTTTTGCATTGAAGTCCCCTATTATGATGTTTATTTCTGAATTTTTACATTTCTTTAAGGCAGACTCTATGTCATTATAAAATTCCTCTACACTATCTTCACTAGACTCTCCTGTTGGGGCATATACTTGAATAACATTTATGTTAAAAGGTCTGCCACTCAATTTAACTAGTAATACTCTGTCCGACACGGCCCAATATCCCTGAACAGACGTTGATGTTTTCCGGTCCAAAATTATTGCCACTCCCCTATGTCGATCCTCACCTCCAGAATAAATAATAGAACTCTGTCTGACACAGCCCAATATCCTTTGACAGAATTTGATGTTTGCTTATCTAATATAATGGCTACACCTCTTTGCTGTTCTTCTCCCCCCGAGTAAATAATCTTACAATCCTCTCCTGTCCTTATCCCTGCTCCTCTCCATCTCGTTTCCGATATTCCTAATATGTTAATCTTCTCTCTCTCCATTTCTTTTTTGATGTCCTCCAACTTTCCATCTGCATTCATTGTTCTAACATTCCAAGTTCCTACTTTCAATGATAGTAGCCTGTTGACGGTCTGGAGTCACCTGGTGCGCATGACTATCCCTACCGGGCGAGGCTGCTCCTATGGAACACCCATTTAAGCCGTTTCTCTGATTATCGATGAGTCCACACAACACGATTTTCTTGGCATGTGTAAAGAAGGTAGTTTGCCATTGCTTTCCTTCCCAGCAGTGACCATACTGGTCAGTGACCGTAGCCATTGTCTCCTCAAAAAAGGAGATCCTCTGCCTACCGTCGTGAAGGTGGAGACCATAACCTACAACTATCTGTCGGCTGCTCTCTCCATCTTCATCCACCACCTGCACCCATGGCTTCACGTAACCCTGATCGGGGGGCTAAACGGGTACTCCACCTTGCCCAAGGGTGTCCCGTAGGCTAGCGGAGCCTGTGCAGAATCGCGGTAAACCTAGTACACCCTTAGCAGACACTGCCATTGGGGTGTGAAGTGGCCTTCACACATTCTATACCACTACACTTGAGGTAGGATGGACAGTTCTCTCTCTTTCTCTCTCGCTCTCTCTCTCTCTCTCCCTCTCTCTCTCTCTGTGGCTCTCTCTCGCTCTGTCTGTCTGTCTGTCTGTCTGTCTGTATGTCTGTCTGTCTGTCTGTCTCTCTCTCTCTCTCTCTCTCTCTCTCTCTCTCTCTCTCTCTCTCTCTCTCTCTCTCTCTCTCTCTTCTCTCTCTCTCTTTTCGCTTTTCCTTCCCAGATAATTCCCAGAAATGTATGACCATTGACTTCGTCCGTGCCCTGGTACATCCTTCGTCCGTGCCCTAGTACACCCTTCGTCCGTGCTCCGGTCCATCCTTCGTCACTACCCTAGTACGTCCATCATCGTCTCCCCTAACAATTGGTTCGTTGCCTAAATGCATGTATTGTCATGCCGATAAGGGTAGGCTGGCATAGTTTCCCATCTCCCACGATTACTGTTTCGGATCAGGTCTGTGTTCTTGTCGCGATTATTCCGTTTAGCCAAGGTACTTTTATTTTTCTCCTTCTCCCTCTCTCTGTCTCTCTCTCTCCCCCCCCCCCCCCCCCCCATGTGTGCCGCTTGTAACCAAGTTATCATTGTGTATCTGTCCTCATAATATGTGCAAAAAATCTTGCCGTCTACATCTGATTTCGCTAATCGATTTGCGAAGTTCTTCTGCATCTTGAAATCTGTATCATTGATTTTTCTGTCCGTTTATGCCATTCTTTCATTTCCCTCACATTTCTGTTGCCACCATGAGTCTCGGCTTTTCTGTTTATTGTCTCACGCCAAGTGATATCCTTTTATTGGTTTGCTTTCAATCTATTTATGCAGTTATCCTATACAGGTGTATAATCATTAATCTGTGACGCCCAGTCCACCGGTGTCAGGTACTTCATTGGGGATGCACGGTAGAAGTGGGGTTTAGGGGCACCTCTGACTGGTTGTTGTCTGGAAGTTCAAGGTAGGCAGCAATATATCTCCGGAATTTTCTGCCTCTCGTCATGACAGCACAGTCTGGTAAGACCCTCTCTGTCTGCGTGTCCCCAACATGTGTATCCGTATAACCATCTATGTCTGTATCGGATTGTCTGTCTCTCTGTGTGTTCGCACATCTCTGTCTATGTCTTATGCGCCTATCTCTGCCTGACTGTCGTGTCTATCTGTGACTTTCTTAGTCCCCCCCCCTCTCTCTCCCCTCTCTCTCTCTCTCTCTCTCTCTCTCTCTCTCTCTCTCTCTCTCTCTCTCTCTCTCTCTCTCTACCTCTTGTCTTTCAGCCTATTTCTACGTCTGTTTCGCTTCGTTTCTCGGTTCTCTTCTGTCTACATGGCTATATTTTTCCGTGCCTCTATGCCAGGCTTTCTCCACATACCTGCTTGTTTATATATCGCTTGTTTTCTTTCAACTTCAGTGTCTCGCCTTCTCTCTAATTGTATATCCTGGTCTATTTTAGTCTCTCTCTCTCTCTCTCTCTCTCTCTCTCTCTCTCTCTCTCTCTCTCTCTCTCTCTCTCTCACTGTATCTCCTCTCTGTTTCTCTATCTCTTTCACTGTCACTGTTACCCTCCTATCTCTTAGGGTCTCTTGTGTTCCTATGGCTCTTGTTTTCTTTAAATTTCAATCCCTCGCTTTCTCTCTATTTGTATATATTTGTCTGTTTTCGTGTCTGTTGTCGTGTCCTCCTTTACAGTGTCGTCCCTGGAGTGAAGAGAGTCGACACCCACATTATAATATTTTTTTCCTCTCAATATTCTGGAGAATCCACCAGCTTCCGTCCAACACACTCCATCAGCCTATGGACACCTTTTCCTATCACTCTCTCACTGTCGTACTATGCCCCCTTCTCATACTTTCCCAACGCAACATACTCAACAACTCTTGCTTCTAAAAATTAATAAAGATTAATTTATTAAAAGAAAAGTGTAACGTATATGAGACGTGTATGCGAAGAAAATGTGTGACGTGTTCTATATAGTGTGTAGAATCGGACTCTCAGACAACAACCCAGTCAGCTGATCCCAGCAAGGATAGACCACAGCACGTTACGTCAGAACATGTACTTTTCACCCAGTGCCGAAACCATCCTGCTGGATACTGATTTGCCTCTGTAGACCTCTGGTAATCCCATTTCATGATCATCCGAAATAGACACCGGTGGTATTAACAGTTAATCATGGACCGGTTGCACCCTACACAATGTCCGTTCCTATCGTTCATTAAAAAAAATGCACAAGTCCTTTGTAGTGTGTACACAGTTATTAATGTTAATTGTTAATGTACTTGTTCCTCACTCGTGTCTATCTAGCCTCAAGTATCATGTCTTGTGTTCTATTACACGAGATTATATCACACTAGGTAACTATTATCAGTAATGTTCTCAGTTAGTTACTACTGTCTGATGTTGTGTGGTGCATCAGTAATCATCACTCTCTTTGGTGAATCAACTTCCTTCTAGCTTTAGTTACGTTCTGTACGCAACTTTATTGATTGTTGAACTGGTGTTCTTCCGAATGGGATTTGAATCTTTCCCAAAAACTTGTTGAGTTTCCTTGGATCTAGTAGGGAACCTAGGATAGAAACAACACATCTGGTGATAGTACTAGTCACTGATCCTTTCGGCTGAGTGTAAGCCTATCGCCTTGCTTAATGATCTTTAGCTAACTAAACTATGTCCTAGAGCAGATTAGCTACCCACCTAGGGCCGAATCAGGCTATGATAAGAAAAGACCAATAAACAGAGTGCAACCTCAGTATTCTATTCACCTTAGCAGAGCCAATATCACTATTCTACTCTAACTAGTTTTCCACTAACAGTGCTAATCATCACACTATAGGTTTAACAAGGCTACAGTCTATATTAATTAGAACTAATAGACTATATTGACTACCTTATGCAAAACCGCCTCATTCCCGGGATGGCTACTACACTTTGCCATAACGGCACATGCTAATTAATCTTAAATTAATCTAACACTGTAGAGCTCTCCCACAAACACGTCCATCATAATCCACGGTTTTGGTCAACTCCCTTTCTCCCAATCATGGTTTATGGCAAAACCTAAAATTGGTCACGTGATATGGGTGACGTCCTGCAGGGGTTATTTGCTCATATCATCCATTGTCAAGAATCGATTTTTCCTGGCTTTAGTCCTTGTCAAAGTTGTCATCACTTGTTTAGATTCCCAAAACAAGCCAGCGAGTTCCTGTATACCCCCAACAACAGTCGCAAATAACCAGCCGTCAATCTTCTCGATGTTCTGGAAACTAAGAATTGACATATGTACTGTTACTTCCGTGCTAAGTACTTCCGTTTTCCCTCTGATATGTTTATGACTTGTCAAAATGATATATGATTCAGCGCACTCACTTCCTCTATACCTCTGCCACTGTTTAATTTTGTCCGACAGGTGATGGGTAACATCCGATTGCCACTATGATCCCCCGGGCCCTATCTGCATTCAAATGTTGACAAACTGTCACGGCGATTGTCGGGATTAGTCTCCCGCACTTCCGAAGGTGGCCAATCCGTCAACCATATGTACAAGTACAACTGTTATTTCTGCCCGACCTGTTTTGGAAACACGTGCAGCCACAAATATGAATGTTTTCTCTGTATAAGTTGAAACACTTGTTGCTTAGCAGATAGTCCGGTTAATCAAAAAATCCTCTAGAATAATCAACCGGTTAAACACACGATTTTATTTTGTGACATAGGCCCCCTCCTAAGAGAGTAGTCCATCTCACTCTTCTCCACCATGAGTTTAATCCAGATGATTCATTCTTCTTCTTCAGGAGCTGGGTGTCTTGACAAGAAATCCGCTCCAACATTTTCCTTCCCAGGAATGTACTCTACTGTGAAATTATAAGGTTGAAGTAACAACGACCACCGCATCAAACGGGCGTTGAGCTTCTGAGAAGTAGCCAAGAACATCAGGGGTTGATGATCCGACTGGACTCGAAACTTAACTCCATACAAATATGGCTGAAATGTTTGCACTGCCCATACGAGGGACAAGCACTCTCTCTCGACGGTTGAATAATTCCTCTCCGCCTGTAGAAGTTTCTTACTTGCATATGCCACAGGTTTCAAAACCGAAGCATCGTCTTTTCCTTCCTGTAACAAAGCGGCTCCAATTCCAATCACACTCGCATCCGTTCTCAACACAAATGGTTTGGAAAGGTCAGGGAGCTGTAATACAGGTTTGCTGACCAAGGCCTCCTTTAACTGACTATAGGCATTCTCACATTCGGGTGTCCAAATGATTTGGTCCGGGAATCCCTTTTTCAAGGTTTCCGTCAACGGAGCTCCCAGTTCAGTGAAATGAGGGATAAATTTGTGATAGAACCCACACAACGAGAGAAAAGATCGCACATCCTTCTTCGTTTTTGGCCTTGGTGCATTTCTGATTTTCTCCAGGTTCTTCTCTTCTGGGACAATGTGTCCTGGAGTGATGGTGTGACCTAGAAATTCCAGAGTCTGGTAACCAATCATGCACTTGGTTGGACGAGCAGTAAGCCCTGCTTCCTTGAGTCTATTAAACACTCTCTCCAAGGATTGTAAGTGGTCATCCAAGCTGTCACTGGAAATCAGAATATCATCCATGAATGAGATGATGGACGGATCCTGTAACGGATCTAGTAAAGTCCTCATCATGCGTGTATACACACTAGGTGCATTGCTGAGTCCAAAGGGCATGACCTTGAATTCGTAGTGTCCACTGGGTGTACTGAAAGCTAACAGTGGTCGAATCTCCGGTTTGACTGGTATCTGATAGTACCCCCGACTCAGATCCACCTTTGAAAAGTACCGAGCCTTATGGAGCCTAGCGAATAACTGAGTTGGATTCGGCAAAGGTTCCACCTGAAATTGTGTGTGACTGTTCAGAAGTCGGTAGTCTATACACAACCGGTGTTCTCCACTTGGTTTCCGTAACAAAACTACCCCTGCATTGTATGGGGATGTGGATGGTGCAATCACTTCATTCTCCAGCAGTTTTTGTATTTCCTCCTCCAGGGCCTTTTCTTTAGAGAATGGCACTGGGTAAACCTTTTGGCGAACAGGCTTCTGTGTGGTCAAAGTCATCTCGAACTCAACCAACCTCGTTCGTCCTGGTTTATCAGTCAGTATCTCCTTATGAGACTTGAGAACCTGGGTTATCCTTTCCCTCTCCTGGGAGGTCAGATCAGGGTTCACTTGCACATCACTATAGGTTTCCTGGTGTACCAAGGGATATTCCCTGCCCTCGCTGGTTCCCACTTCTGTCTCCACTGCAACTGCCATTGCCATGAGGTGAGCTGCCTTGTCTCCGGGTCTCTCTTCGTATTTCCGCAAGAGATTGATATGGAAAATCTTCGACTTTCCCCGGATCCGGATCTGATAGTTGGTTCTGGATATCACCCTTTCCACGGGAAATGGTCCTTGCCAACCTATCTCCAGTTTGTTGTTTCCCGTTGGGAGTAGCAACAAGACTTTATCTCCCACCTCTAGAGATCTTTCTTTAGACCTACGGTTGTAGTAAGCCGCATGTCTTTTCCTGGCCTTTTTCAAGTTTTGGTTTGCCAGAGTCCATCCCTTGTGGAGTTTTTCTTTCAGTTCCTCCACGTGTTTGTAGGATGAGATCACTTCTTCTGACGTCCCCTCTTCAGTCCAACTCCTCAACATGGCTTCCAACGGTCCTTTGATTGGACGACCAAACAGCAACGTAGCGGGTGGTAGTCCTGTTGAGCCAAGAGGAACTTCCCGATAGGCAAAGAGTGCTGCTGGGATATATTCATCCCACCTATCAGGTTTTTCCTGCGCTAGTTTCCTGAGCATTGTCATCAACGTGCCGTTGAAACGCTCTACTTGTCCATTGGCTTGAGGGTGGTAAGGGCTGGTATGTATGTGGTTAGAGTGAAACACCCTAAATACCTCCTCCATGAGTTTTCCACAAAACTGAGATCCATTGTCCGTCAGAATTTGATCCGGAAAGCCTAATCTGGTAAAGGCCTCCATAAGTGCGTCCGCCACTCTTTTCGAGTCAATCGTGGTCAATGTATAGCCTCACCCCACATTGTACAGCAATCCACCATTGTGAGTATATACATGTTCCTCTTCCTAGTCCTGGGAAGTGGACCCACGATATCGATGGCTACCCTCTCGAACGGAGAGTTCATGATGGGCATCTAACACAACACCACCGGTGCTGTCCAGTGTTTCGGTGCCACCCTCTGGCACTCAGGGCATGATTTCACATACCGACGCACATCATCTGTCATTCCCGGCCAATAGTAATGGCAGGAAATCCGCTGCATGGTGGCGGCAATACCCATGTGTCCACTAAAGGAGATGGTATGCCCCATATGAAGAATCTGGGACCGGTGAGCTTTCGGGACGACCAACTGACCGTATAGGTTGTCTCCCCTTCCTGCTCTCCTGTAGAGTATCCTATTCTTCATGTAGTACTGCCCCCGTCCTGGTGGATCAGCACTTTTCTGCAGCTTTTTGTAGCAAGGACGTAAAGTATCATCCTCACTCTGGGCAGTTCGTAGCTCCCCCGGCATTGGGTTAGTCACAATTGCGTCTGCCTCTTCCGTTTTCGTCTGAGAGCGAGTCTGCATTGCTCCCATATGGATTGGCTCCCTGGGCATTCCCAGAAAGACATACCGGCAACCTAGGATGACTGGAAAAATGGGATCGGTCAATACAGCGGCCTTGATGGTGCCGGTGACGTACCTTGACCGAATCTCCACATTAGCAATAGGCAACTTCATGACTACAGCACTCTTCTGTGCAGGCTGTATATCCAATGTCTCACCTGTGAATTGTTCTGGATGTACCAGATCCGCAGAAATCACGGCCTCCCCGTCCAGTCCTGTGTCGTATAAACACTCCACTTGACGACCGTTAACCTCTACCAATTCCACTACAGGTGGTTTTTCCTGGTCTGGAGTCTCTTCCTCGGCCTCGACCTGTTCGGTGGGCTCCACCTTAGGTTTCCCGGGGCACACGACGAATTGAGTGTCTCCTGACTTTCCTCTGCAGTCAATAGCATTGTGCGTATTCGACTGGCATTGGTTGCACCATTTCCCTGTCCTAGATTTTCTATTGCCAGACTTGAGTGAGCTCTCCTGGTGGCGAGCTTCCTTGTTGACCTTGGCATTTTCCGTGACAACCTCCTTGGAAGTCACTTGACATGCTGCGAAGTGAGGGTTCTTAGCCTTCGATTTGCAGTCCCTCGTATTGTGAGAGGGTGACTTACACATTGAACACCACTTCTCCGACCACGGTCGTTTAGGTGTAGAGCTTGAAGTGCTCTTGCTTCCCTCCTTCTTCTTCTCTGAACTATCCTCTGATTTTTGCACATAAGGTTCCCACTTTTTTGTTCCTGAGTTTTTGGTTTTCTTCTTGTCATGTTTCTCTTGACTTTTGGAGTTGGTGGAAAGGTTTTCCCCTGCCTCCCCATGTACCTCGACGAACCGTTCTGCTAATTTAGTCACGAGGTCAATACGTTCCGCTCCTTGTTCTCCCAGGAACGTCCTGAGAGGTTTAGACATTTGCTTCTTCAGCTGGTCGACCACCATGAGCTCTTCCAGACTCTCATAGTCATGTGCGAACCCAGCCAAATCCATCCACTTATGGAGATAAGATTTTAGACGCAAACTGTAGGCGGCAAACAACTCTCCCGGTTCTCGTTTCGCTGCTCGAAATTGTTTCCGGTAGGTATGTGACGTAACCTCGAATCGTTTCAGCAGAGCCGTCTTTAACTCGTCATAATTGTTCTCATGTCCTGGTGGCAGGCGAGAATAAACCTCGTTATGCTCCAGACCCATAGCAACTGACATAGCCTCGAAGCGTTGAAGGTACTGGTGAATCTTCTCTTTGTCCTCCTCGTAGACCGCCAAAGGAAACTTCATGGCATGGTACCCATGTCCACCTACTGGTGTTGAGCCTGGGATGGAGGAACTTCCAACTGCTCCCTCAGTTTCTCCATTAGATTGACTCTTCAACTCGAGTTCCCTCATCCGGTACTCGTGCTCCCTTTTCTGAGCTTCTTGTTCAGCTTCCAGTTTCCTAGCTGTTTGCTCAGCTTCAAATTTCTTAGCTGCTTGCTCAGCTTCCAATTCCACCCTTCTCAATTCCAACTCGGCCTTTCGATCTTCTCTTTCTGCTTGACGATACTCTCTCTCCACTTCCTGTGTGTAATCCGTTAGAGCAGACCCCGCCAATCCCATGTCCTCCCCCTTTGCCTTTAATTCTGCTGTGCTAAGTTTAGGGGTGGCCATTATACAGAGAGATAAGCTAGCAGGTCGAGTACAATATAACTACAAATTACTATACAGATATATGAACAAGTAATATAAATCTAGATATTACCACACACAGCACATTCACTCAGTGACAAGAGTAGAATCAGGACCACAGACCTATGCAGACGTGTGAAGTGTGAACAGGTAAGATATTTGTCCTAACCCCTATCCACATTCACTCTAGCTGGATTCTCCAAAATGATATCTCCCTCTTATAACTAAGGATCCCGTGTCAAAAGACCCCGTTGTCAGAAGATCCCACTGTCAAAGGTTCCTGCTTGCAGGAGATCTCGCTGTCCAAGGATGCCGTTTACGAGAGATCCCGCTGTCCAAGGATTCCGTTTACGAGAGATCCCGCTGTCCAAGGATTCTGTTTACGAGAGTTCCGCTGTCCAAAGATCCCGTTATCGAGCCCCCAATAATGTCGTGTCCTCCTTTACAGTGTCGTCCCTGGAGTGAAGAGAGTCGACACCCACATTATAATATTTTTTTCCTCTCAATATTCTGGAGAATCCACCAGCTTCCGTCCAACACACTCCATCAGCCTATGGACACCTTTTCCTATCACTCTCTCACTGTCGTACTATGCCCCCTTCTCATACTTTCCCAACGCAACATACTCAACAACTCTTGCTTCTAAAAATTAATAAAGATTAATTTATTAAAAGAAAAGTGTAACGTATATGAGACGTGTATGCGAAGAAAATGTGTGACGTGTTCTATAAAGTGTGTAGAATCGGACTCTCAGACAACAACCCAGTCAGCTGATCCCAGCAAGGATAGACCACAGCACGTTACGTCAGAACATGTACTTCTCACCCAGTGCCGAAACCATCCTGCTGGATACTGATTTGCCTCTGTAGACCTCTGGTAATCCCATTTCATGATCATCCGAAATAGACACCGGTGGTATTAACAGTTAATCATGGACCGGTTGCACCCTACACAATGTCCGTTCCTATCGTTCATTAAAAAAAATGCACAAGTCCTTTGTAGTGTGTACACAGTTATTAATGTTAATTGTTAATGTACTTGTTCCTCACTCGTGTCTATCTAGCCTCAAGTATCATGTCTTGTGTTCTATTACACGAGATTATATCACACTAGGTAACTATTATCAGTAATGTTCTCAGTTAGTTACTACTGTCTGATGTTGTGTGGTGCATCAGTAATCATCACTCTCTTTGGTGAATCAACTTCCTTCTAGCTTTAGTTACGTTCTGTACGCAACTTTATTGATTGTTGAACTGGTGTTCTTCCGAATGGGATTTGAATCTTTCCCAAAAACTTGTTGAGTTTCCTTGGATCTAGTAGGGAACCTAGGATAGAAACAACACATCTGGTGATAGTACTAGTCACTGATCCTTTCGGCTGAGTGTAAGCCTATCGCCTTGCTTAATGATCTTTAGCTAACTAAACTATGTCCTAGAGCAGATTAGCTACCCACCTAGGGCCGAATCAGGCTATGATAAGAAAAGACCAATAAACAGAGTGCAACCTCAGTATTCTATTCACCTTAGCAGAGCCAATATCACTATTCTACTCTAACTAGTTTTCCACTAACAGTGCTAATCATCACACTATAGGTTTAACAAGGCTACAGTCTATATTAATTAGAACTAATAGACTATATTGACTACCTTATGCAAAACCGCCTCATTCCCGGGATGGCTACTACACGTTGCCATAACGGCACATGCTAGTTAATCTTAAATTAATCTAACACTGTAGAGCTCTCCCACAAACACGTCCATCATAATCTACGGTTTTGGTCAACTCCCTTTCTCCCAATCATGGTTTATGGCAAAACCTAAAATTGGTCACGTGATATGGGTGACGTCCTGCAGGGGTTATTTGCTCATATCATCCATTGTCAAGAATCGATTTTTCCTGGCTTTAGTCCTTGTCAAAGTTGTCATCACTTGTTTAGATTCCCAAAACAAGCCAGCGAGTTCCTGTATACCCCCAACAACAGTCGCAAATAACCAGCCGTCAATCTTCTCGATGTTCCGGAAACTAAGAATTGACATATGTACTGTTACTTCCGTGCTAAGTACTTCCGTTTTCCCTCTGATATGTTTATGACTTGTCAAAGTGATATATTATTCAGCGCACTCACTTCCTCTATACCTCTGCCACTGTTTAATTTTGTCCGACAGGTGATGGGTAACATCCGATTGCCACTATGATCCCCCGGGCTCCATCTGCATTCAAATGTTGACAAACTGTCACGGCGATTGTCGGGATTAGTCTCCCGCACTTCCGAGTGTGGCCAATCCGTCAACCATATGTACAAGTACAACTGTTATTTCTGCCCGACCTGTTTTGGAAACACGTGCAGCCACAACTATGAATGTTTTCTCTGTATAAGTTGAAACACTTGTTGCTTAGCAGATAGTCCGGTTAATCAAAAAATCCTCTAGAATAATCAACCGGTTAAACACACGGTTTTATTTTGTGACATCTGTCTTTCAGTGTATCTCCTCTCTATTCTGTCTATCTCTTTCGCTGTCACTGTTACCCGCCCCTCTCTGTGTGGCTCTTGTATTCCCATTCCCCCAGCAATTATACAACATAAGGCAAGTCATTATCCACCATTATGTTAGTTCTTCATGAGATATGCGCTATAAATCTCTCTCTCTCTCTCTCTCTCTCTCTCTCTCTCTCTCTCTCTCTCTCTCTCTCTCTCTCTCTCGCTGTGTGTGTGTGTGTGTGTGTGTGTGTGTGTGTGTTTACTTAAAAACTGGTGTCGCAGAGAGATTTGCACATTTTATTTTTGATATAAATTGTATACACTACATTAATACTTATTGATTTTGTAACGGCGAGAGCCTGGCGAACATTGTTTCATCTCATCTCATCATCTCATCTTGTTCCTCTTGTACCTTGCGGTGTCGAGGTGAAGTACAAACAACGGGAGAGAGCCCGCCTATAGACTTCATGTATCGATATTACCATGGACTGTTATTCCCTCCGTCCATAGCAGAGTAACATTGTTGTCTGATCAAAATGGGCCGCGAGTGGACCAGGTTTGCAGAGCTTCAGCAGTCCTGGCTTGTCTGTCTCTTAGCGGTCAACAGCCAGAGAGTCGACTTCATTGCATCCGGTTTTACGCCATTTGGCTGAGTCTCTCGCCACATAACGGCAGGTCGCCTGCCGAGAGCATCGCATAAAGCACGAAGTCCGTAGCTCCATCGATGACCCTCACGTGTCTTCTGGATGAATTATTAATGATGATGATGACGTGAATCTGATAATTACGACGTGAATCTGACAGTGACGACGACGAAGATTCAGATTAAAGGTAACTCTGACTAGAAACCTTGTCCAGCGACCTTTAATCGCAATCGTAATAATTCCAATAGTCGTTTTGTAGCTCCACAAAGACGACGGATGGCTTCTGACTAAGTGGGTGGGCGCTTCACCCGCCGCCGTAATTACATGTTCATTTTCCATGAATAACTTCACAGACAGGAAGGGGGAAGGGAGGGAGACGCGTCTGGTGACGTTGTGTTTCTGAAGTTGGTAGACTAGTCTTTGTGCAATGCTTTTATACATGAATAGGTGGTGATTAGCAACCGTCTGGGGCCGCATTCATGTAGAGTGAATGTTGCCACAGAAATCTTGTAAGGGTTTTACCCTCCTTGGTAAACGGAAAATACAGAATCAGCACCAGAGCTTTCTCTGCCAGAAAAATGGGTGATCCGTCTTTCTCAACTAAAGCGAGACGGTGTAGATACTAATCCATCCTGGATTAGTTTGCGCTTGTGGACACTTTGAATTCTCTTTTCTTTCCTCCCTTCTGCCGTCCTCAGTCTACCATACGGTGCAGAGGAATAACAACACCTTGAATATATATTTGATACAAAGGCAAAGGTCAAGTAAAGGACCATTGTCCACCCCCTAAAGAGTATTGGGTATAAAGTGCCGGCTCCATATTTGTCTGAGCGAATCGGCTCTCGACTGGTGATATGGTCAGGGTCATGTTGAAGGTGTTGACTTCCCAGAACAGTTTCTGGTGTCCACTTTAGACTGCCTCGATGTGCAAGACTGGGTCGGTTTTAGAATATATCTCAACCCGAAGGAGATTCGAACATATGACTATCGGGTCGGCAGGCAAACGTGCCAGCCTCTGCACATCTGCGGCTGCCTTAAATACATATAATTGTGTCTTTATTTGTCTGAATTACTCTCTCTCTCTCTCTCTCTCTCTCTCTCTATCTCTCTCTCTCTCTCTCTCTCTCTCTCTCTCTCTCTCTCTTTGTATCTTTCTCTCCCCCCCCCCTCTGTGTGTATGTACATCTCTCTTTCTGTGCCTCTTTTATTCTGTCACTTGATCACTCCGTATTTGTGAAGTTTTAACAACTGTGTTTATTGTCGTGTCCACCCACCAACTCTCTGAAGGTCTATTTACACTCTGTTCTGTTTCATTTCTGCTTGTAAACTGTGTGCGATGATTTGAATATCTTTTTTGTGTCAAGTGCATTACCATGACCGTCTAAGTCACTACTTGCCTTTGTAGAATGCCATCATGTAATATAGAATACCACCATGTAATATAGAATACCACCATGTAATATAGAATACCACCATGTAATATAGAATACCACCATGTAATATAGAATACCATCATGTAATATAGAATACCACCATGTAATATAGAATACCACCATGTAATATAGAATACCACCATGTAATATAGAATGCCACCATGTAATATAGAATACCACCATGTAATATATAATACCACCATGTAATATAGAATACCATCATGTAATATATAATACCATCATGTAATATATAATACCACCATGTAATATAGAATACCACCATGTAATATAGAATGCCACCATGTAATATAGAATGCCACCATGTAATATATAATACCACCATGTAATATATAATACCACCATGTAATATAGAATACCACCATGTAATATAGAATACCACCATGTAATATAGAATACCACCATGTAATATAGAATACCACCATGTAATATATAATACCACCATGTAATATAGAATACCACCATGTAATATAGAATACCACCATGTAATATATAATACCACCATGTAATATAGAATACCACCATGTAATATAGAATACCACCATGTAATATATAATACCACCATGTAATATAGAATACCACCATGTAATATAGAATACCACCATGTAATATAGAATACCACCATGTAATATAGAATACCACCATGTAATATAGAATACCACCATGTAATATAGAATACCACCATGTAATATAGAATACCACCATGTAATATAGAATGCCACCATGTAATATATAATACCACCATGTAATATAGAATACCACCATGTAATATAGAATACCACCATGTAATATAGAATACCACCATGTAATATAGAATACCACCATGTAATATAGAATACCACCATGTAATATAGAATACCACCATGTAATATATAATACCACCATGTAATATAGAATACCACCATGTAATATATAATACCACCATGTAATATATAATACCACCATGTAATATAGAATACCACCATGTAATATAAAATACCACCATGTAATATAGAATACCACCATGTAATATAGAATACCACCATGTAATATAGAATACCACCATGTAATATAGAATACCACCATGTAATATAGAATACCACCATGTAATATAGAATACCACCATGTAATATAGAATACCACCATGTAATATAGAATACCACCATGTAATATAGAATACCACCATGTAATATAGAATACCACCATGTAATATAGAATACCACCATGTAATATAGAATACCACCATGTAATATATAATACCACCATGTAATATAGAATACCACCATGTAATATATAATACCTCCATGTAATATATAATACCTCCATGTAATATAGAATACCACCATGTAATATAGAATACCACCATGTAATATAGAATACCACCATGTAATATAGAATACCACCATGTAATATAGAATACCACCATGTAATATAGAATACCACCATGTAATATAGAATACCACCATGTAATATAGAATACCACCATGTAATATAGAATACCACCATGTAATATAGAATACCACCATGTAATATAGAATACCACCATGTAATATAGAATACCACCATGTAATATAGAATACCACCATGTAATATAGAATACCACCATGTAATATAGAATACCACCATGTAATATAGAATACCACCATGTAATATATAATACCACCATGTAATATATAATACCACCATGTAATATAGAATACCACCATGTAATATAGAATACCACCATGTAATATAAAATACCACCATGTAATATAGAATACCACCATGTAATATAGAATACCACCATGTAATATAGAATACCACCATGTAATATAGAATACCACCATGTAATATAGAATACCACCATGTAATATAGAATACCACCATGTAATATAGAATACCACCATGTAATATAGAATACCACCATGTAATATAGAATACCACCATGTAATATAGAATACCACCATGTAATATAGAATACCACCATGTAATATTGAATACCACCATGTAATATAGAATACCACCATGTAATATAGAATACCACCATGTAATATAGAATACCACCATGTAATATAGAATACCACCATGTAATATAGAATACCACCATGTAATATAGAATACCACCATGTAATATAGAATACCACCATGTAATATAGAATACCACCATGTAATATAGAATACCACCATGTAATATAGAATACCACCATGTAATATAGAATACCGCCATGTAATATAGAATACCGCCATGTAATATAGAATACCGCCATGTAATATAGAATACCGCCATGTAATATAGAATACCGCCATGTAATATAGAATACCGCCATGTAATATAGAATACCGCCATGTAATATAGAATACCGCCATGTAATATAGAATACCCCCATGTAATATAGAATACCCCCATGTAATATAGAATACCCCCATGTAATATAGAATACCACCATGTAATATAGAATGCCACCATGTAATATAGAATGCCACCATGTAATATAGAATACCACCATGTAATATAGAATACCACCATGTAATATAGAATACCACCATGTAATATAGAATACCACCATGTAATATAGAATACCGCCATGTAATATAGAATACCGTCATGTAATATAGAATACCGTCATGTAATATATAATACCGTCATGTAATATATAATACCACCATGTAATATATAATACCACCATGTAATATATAATACCACCATGTAATATATAATACCACCATTTAATATATAATACCACCATGTAATATAGAATACCACCATGTAATATAGAATACCACCATGTAATATATAATACCACCATGTAATATAGAATACCACCATGTAATATAGAATACCACCATGTAATATAGAATACCACCATGTAATATAGAATACCACCATGTAATATAGAATACCACCATGTAATATAGAATACCACCATGTAATATAGAATACCACCATGTAATATAGAATACCACCATGTAATATAGAATACCACCATGTAATATAGAATACCACCATGTAATATAGAATACCACCATGTAATATAGAATACCACCATGTAATATAGAATACCACCATGTAATATAGAATACCACCATGTAATATAGAATACCACCTTGTAATATAGAATACCACCATGTAATATAGAATACCACCATGTAATATAGAATACCACCATGTAATATAGAATACCACCATGTAATATAGAATACCACCATGTAATATAGAATACCACCATGTAATATAGAATACCACCATGTAATATAGAATACCACCATGTAATATAGAATACCACCATGTAATATAGAATACCACCATGTAATATAGAATACCACCATGTAATATAGAATACCGCCATGTAATATAGAATACCGCCATGTAATATAGAATACCGCCATGTAATATAGAATACCGCCATGTAATATAGAATACCGCCATGTAATATAGAATACCGCCATGTAATATAGAATACCGCCATGTAATATAGAATACCGCCATGTAATATAGAATACCGCCATGTAATATAGAATACCGCCATGTAATATAGAATACCGCCATGTAATATAGAATACCGCCATGTAATATAGAATACCGCCATGTAATATAGAATACCGCCATGTAATATAGAATACCGCCATGTAATATATAATACCGCCATGTAATATATAATACCGCCATGTAATATATAATACCGCCATGTAATATATAATACCGCCATGTAATATATAATACCGCCATGTAATATATAATACCGCCATGTAATATATAATACCGCCATGTAATATATAATACCGCCATGTAATATATAATACCGCCATGTAATATATAATACCACCATGTAATATATAATACCACCATGTAATATAGAATACCACCATGTAATATAGAATACCACCATGTAATATATAATACCACCATGTAATATATAATACCACCATGTAATATATAATACCACCATGTAATATAGAATACCGTCATGTAATATATAATACCGTCATGTAATATATAATACCACCATGTAATATAGAATACCGCCATGTAATATAGAATACCACCATGTAATATATAATACCGTCATGTAATATAGAATACCACCATGTAATATAGAATACCGCCATGTAATATATAATACCGTCATGTAATATATAATACCGTCATGTAATATAGAATACCATGATGTAATATAGAATACCGTCATGTAATATAGAATACCATGATGTAATATAGAATACCATGATGTAATATAGAATACCGTCATGTAATATAGAATACCATGATGTTATATAGAATACCGTCATGTAATATAGAATACCACCATGTAATATATAATACCACCATGTAATATAGAATACCACCATGTAATATATAATACCGTCATGTAATATATAATACCGTCATGTAATATAGAATACCACCATGTAATATAGAATACCACCATGTAATATAGAATACCACCATGTAATATAGAATACCACCATGTAATATAGAATACCACCATGTAATATAGAATACCACCATGTAATATAGAATACCACCATGTAATATAGAATACCACCATGTAATATAGAATACCGCCATGTAATATATAATACCACCATGTAATATAGAATACCACCATGTAATATAGAATACCACCATGTAATAAAGAATACCATGATGTAATATAGAATACCGTCATGTCTGGGCTACATTGTCATATGAAAAGTTAACTTGTCTGGGCTACATTGTAATCTAAAAGGTTAACTTGTCCGGGCTACGTTGTTATCTGAAAAGTTAACTTGTCTAGGCTATATTGTCATCTGAAAAGTTAAATTTCTGTGCCTCATGCACATCTAAAAAGTTAACTTATCTAGGTTACAAAAGTTAACATGTTCGTGCCAAATGTTTATCTAAAAATTAACTTGTCTCTGTCACATGTTTATCTAAAAGTTAACTTGTCTGGGCTATATTGTCATCTAAAAAGTCAACTTGTCTCTGCCATATGTTTATCTAAAAAGTTAACTTGTCTGCGCTACATTGTCGTCTAAAAATTTAAATTGTCTCTGTCACATGTTTATCTAAAAAGTTAACTTGTCCCTGCCTCATGTGTACCTAAAAAGATAGGTTGTCTGTGCTCATCTACACGGTGAATTTGTCTGAGCCACATTTTCGACTCGTTATTTCACCTAACTGTGCCATGTCTCATGTAATTGCTGAATGCGACCGGATCATTAATTCAGCGAAATGTTGAATTTGGTTCAGCCACATTTTCAACTCAATAATCAATTCAACAAATGTCTCTAGTTTATGTGTTTAAGCATTATACCTAGTACTCAGTAAAACGACGGAAGAGGACGCCTTTGTCGATATTATTATGCTTGTAATATCCATACTTCCATAGTTTTCTTAGTTACGTTTGTCAAACCTGCCAGCTTGTGTTGTTCTGTGTGGTTTATTTTGTTTTCTCCGTGTACCCCTTTTTTTGTATGTACTCTGCCTTTACGCGCGAGGCTCGAAGCGGTTTTCAGGAGGATTATTCTAGTTATGTACACCGTAAGTAAACCGGGGTTTATTTTTCCGGGTATATAACACTGAAAATGCACCGTGTACTTTTGGTTAAAGTAAATACAACCCGTTAAGCAATTTCAGAAAGCCTAAAACAACATGCTTCGTGTGAGCAAACTTAAGAGGCATTTTAATGAAAACTCACGTTGTGGAATAGCTTTATTGCACGTCCCACGCAGAGTTCAGGTTGATTTAGGCAATGTTTGAAATCCATTTAAGCACAAGACCCTAAGGGCGTTAGAGGAATTGTAAAACCAGACGTAATACATATAGCAAGGCAACGAGGCAAGTGCAATGTATTTTCTTTTAAAACTAGATCTTTCTCGGCTATGCCAGATTTCTTAGCATTCTCGGGTCATGGGTTAAGATGTACATGTAGTTCTGGAACGCCCTGTAATTAACGTTTCATGGTAATTTATTCTCATTTTCTGGTAGATCAGGGAATCCCAAATTATTCTAGTCTGGGCAATTGAGTTGTAATCGCACTATACCATTACACACAATTTGTGAAGTTATTAGTAATCTCGTTTGTTTTAAAGTTCACAACGTTAAAGGTGAGAGGATCGACTTAATTGCACCGGGTTTTAACCCAAGTGCCTGGGTTTATCTCCACTGACCGTAAGGCGCCTGATGAAATCTTTGCACACAACACGAACTCTAGCTGCGGCAATGACCCCAAGGGATCTTGGAGAAAATTGCACGCGTGCTCTGAACGACTGAGCCCGAAAACGAACCCGCAACTTTCAGAACTCTAAGCTTGACCACACCGACCCGGAGATCCGCCATTTATTCACATCATAGAACAGAACGGTATGATTGGGTTTGAACCTCACGAACCATCACCAGAGAGACATTTATAGGCAACAGTAGCAAGCAGCCGTCTCTGTTTTAGACACCTTTGGGTGCACTGGCGTATGGTGCTAAACACATATGTTTCTAGACCAATCGGCACTAGACGGGTCACGTGGCCAGTATCACATTTACCGCCTGTACTTCCCAACGTATTTCCTGGTACCTATTTTCGGATGGGTCGTCCTGATGCAGAGTCGAACTCCATGACCACTGGGCTGATGGGTGAACGTCTAGCGACTATACTACCGCGAGTCTCATATGTAAATTTTGATTGCCAATAATTGAAGACAAAGACAAGGTGTACACATTAGACGTCACAATAGACACCAGAAACTGACACATTGTAGACACCTCTCACGTCGCGCCTGCAGACGCTTCAGACAGTGTGCCGTCATACTTCTGTGTATACGTCATGTGCCCAACTTTCGCTTGATGTGTTGGCACGTGTGACCACCTCCTGTGTATTTTAAGATTGAACATAAGTGAATGCCTTTATTACGTAGACTGTGCAGTGTTGTAAGGACTGGTAGAATTTCCTGGAAGGAAAGGCGACGTGAAAGGTAACTGGCCACCTCGTCTCATATGTCATACCTATAATATGTGATGGCCTAACACTTCGTACCTCAGCGACGGTAACTGCCATGGACTTATCTTTACCTTTAGTAATAATATTGTGCCACAACAGCAAAATCTATTAAAGAAAACCAATTTATTTATTACATATAGAATTAACGTTTCATTTTATGAGTTAGTAAAACTGTTGGAACAAAGAGTTAGACCCATAGTCGAACAACAGTAGAGCAAAGTACAACTTGGTTTCAGGAAACGTAAACGTATCACTAATGCACTATTCACTCTTAGACAAATATGTGGGGGAGGGGGGGGGGGGGGAGTGACCAGCAGAATATTGTGTTTGTAGATCAGGAACAGGATTTCGATAGAGTCGACAGGTACAAATTATGGACCATCCTTGTAGACTATGGGTTACCAGGAAAATTGTTAGAAAAGATCATAGCCATGTACCACTGGAGCCAAAGTGCAACAAGAACACAAGAAGTTATATCAGATATGTTCACAGTTATTGCAGGAATGAGACAGGGATGTGTGCTCTTTCCTCTGCTATTTAATATCTACATGGACATAATATCTAAAGAAGCAAGCCTTGACAGAACAGATTCGGAAAATTTGGAACTCTTTAATTCAGATAACACAACAAATTCACCCGCAATAAATGAGCTTTTATTTGCAGACGATTAGTGCCGAGCTTCCTGGCCAAGGAGTTAACGACATTGTTAGTAATCCCGTATATCCACGTAGGGAAAACAGCAGCAGCGAGAATCGGCAGCGGTTCGCGCCACGTTAGTAACTTGCGGTGGTATGTGAGCTAATCGTTCAGAAACCAATGGCAAACTGCTGAACGTAAAACTTGCTAGTACATCAACAGCAGCTGAAAAGCGCTGGTGTTGGCTGCAACGTCCTGTAAGGGATATGCAACATAAAAAAGTGCCTGTTTTATAGCGACAAGCGCAGACTGCAAAATCATATTAATAAGCTGAGTTCAACGTGCAGCAGATACAATATGAGTATAAATACAGACAAAACTGAAGGAATGAAGTTAGCAGATCTCCTGGTCCACTAAGCATACTGATAAATAGCACATCTCTGAAACAAGTTAAAGAATTCAAATATATTGTAAGTATGATCACAGAAGATGGCAGATTGGACAGAGAAATCTAAATCAGATGCCAAAAGGCATGCACGCTTACATGTCAACTATCATCCGTACTGAAACATCCAAATGTACTATGTGTGAAAAACGATAGATAATAAATAGCATATTCATACCAACCATGTTACCAGTGTCAAACTTGGACATTATCCAAATCACACCCGTGTGATGAGAACTATCCGAGACCGAGTAAGAAATGCTGTTATCAGACAGATAGTGGGATCAACACCTTGTGCCACGTTTATTGAAAGACAGACGATCAAATAGTTTGGCCATCTCGTTAGAATGCAACACCATCAACTACCAGCGCCAGGCCCTACATCAAAGATCATCTGCGACGAGACCAAGAGGACGTCCGAGAAGAAAATGGATTGACGACATCAAAGACATTGTACAATCACACGGAATGACACTATCCAGTGCCACCCATTGGGCGCTGGAACGTCAATTATTCCTTCCCAGGATGCTTAACGGCAAAAGTGGAAAATGATGATGATGATGATGATGATGATGATGATGATGATGATGATGATGATGATGATGAGTGTTAACATTTGACACATTTATAACGGGAAGCGGTAAAAATGTAACAAGTGGGTTGCGAATGGAAGCATATATTCTAAGTATGTAATGTTTTTTCCCCCCGCATATCCTATTTACAGAACATCGCTGTCAACACCAGCAATTTCCCGCTGTTATTGATTTCTTAGCAAGATTATGCTCAGTAGTTTGAAGTATGTAATACTGAAATGTGACAAGAAGTCTTATACTCGTGCATACCGTGGGGCGCATTGGGACTATGGTCGTCGCTTCTGCCTGGTGTCTCTCAGTGGAGCATCGACCCGCAAGCAACTCTCTTCAAGCTCTTTGTAGACATAGACTTATTCATCACTGCTTGGGCTATGCGGCTTGTACAGTCAGGGCGAGAGACACACAGTGTGAAGATCTATTGCAGCCAGCCTTCACCGTGGAGACGGCACCTGATTGATTGATTGATTGATTCATTGTGCAGTTCTATGGGGTGATTTACCCAGTCTCACGCCAGCCCTCCTTGGTCACACCTTACGGTATGCATGGCAGGTTACACTGTTGTTTGGCTTCCTTGTGGCCGCGGTAACACACAGGGCAATAGTCTGTGGTGTCAGCGAGATAGTTGTGTAGACCCACGGCGGATGTGGTTGATGTCATACCGGCCACCTTCATGTCCCAAGTCGCTTCGTGGTACAGATGTCAACTGTGTCGTCATGTCAAGTCTATTTGTTTTAAACATCCGTCTCGGTTGGGTGTCACATGAACAGATAACCATTGTACTGGCAGACAAGCGTGCAAGCCCGTGCGCTACAGCCGCTCCATAATATATAACCATACTATAATAATAATAATAATAATAATAATAATAATAATAATAATAGAAATGATAATATAACAAATAATTCATATTTAAGTATTAATACTTACCTAAGTGAACACAGTACGCTAAGGATAGTGAAATCTGTTTATTTAAAATGTCGTAAATGTATTAAACAAAACTGCCTATGGTACCTTGCGATTTGGGACATGAGGGTCTTGAGCCTGAGGAATTAAGGCCTCCCGGCTAGTGCAGTCACCGTCAACTGTCCAGGTTATGGTTTTCATTTTGCTCCCGTCAGAAAAGTAAAAAAAAAATCCACACATCGATTTGAACCCGAGTTTCCAGGCTTTCTGGCCAGTCGGTCAAACGAACCTTGTCGTAAATGTATAAACCAATTCATGATATGTTTATGGGTGATTTATTGTCGTTGAATGAAGCAATACTATCGCAGCAAGCAGTGTGTTGTTGTTGTTTGTTGCTGTTTTCAAAACCCAGGTGTTGAGGTTGCCACTCTTGTACGACTTAATAAATGGACGTCTGGCCCTGACTCAGGTCCATGCAGGTTGGTCAGCAGTACACTTTATTTCATGCGTGCTCGTGAGCTCTCCGAACATTCAGTTTATGACGTGTGCTGATTGTCCGCCATCGTGAATGTCTGGGACTTTCTTGCAGTCTCCCAGCATGCAAAGCTAGTCCTTGGCAAGCTTCATCACAACGGAGATCATAATCCGTCCTCCCTTCGTGTCCTCTTCGTGTGTAGGAGGTATCAGAATACACCCTGACCCTGGCACATAAACATCCCCAATGGGCAGTGCAAATATAACCTGTGCAATTTTCCAGTTTGAATGTCCACTTGTATTTACCAGTACATCTGTTCGGGTGCAGTGCCAACCTGATATTGTCAGTACATGTGTCAGGACTCAATGCTCACCTGTTATATTCTCAGGGTTCAGTATCCACTTATTTTTGCCGGTACAACTGTCATGGGTCAATGACCACTTTAATATACAAGTCTGTGTTTTTCCTTCGCCAAGCGACTATGGTGGGATCGACCCAAACTTTGCAAAATGTATATCAGGGATTCACCTAGAAAGAACAACACGCACTGTAGGGGTCTAGTTACTCCATCTCAAACCTGCGACTGGCCTAGCAATCCGGTAGGGGATCTTCATACTGCTCGTATGAAAACTAAGAAGTATAAACGGACTGACCCAAATGGATATAGACTCGGCAATGTTAATGGACCACGAGATAGATCAGCTATTCAAAAAATAGGCACAATGAACGTCTGTGGTTTTAATCATAACAGTGAGAATAAAAGAACAAACAATTACAACATGTACAAATATACGCACCATGTAATACAAACAATAATGAGCAAGAATGTGGGGAATTCTACGAAGACATCCATGACGTGCTAAATAAAATAGATAAGCTGGACAACATCATAGTTATGGGAGACTTCAACAATGCAAGACTTGGTGGACACAAGAGAGCGGGCATAGGAAAACATCTTGGAGCATTTGGAGACCAACATAATGAAAGAAATGATAACGGAATTAGACTGATAGAACTATGTAGCCAACAGGACCTCTATATAACAAACACACTCTATACACGCAAAGACTCACAAATATACACCTGGTATAAATGGAACGATCTAGATACTAAAAGCCAAATTGATTTTATATTAACAAGAAATAACAGAAAGAGAAATGTATTGGATGCAAGGTCAGTGCCCAACTTAAGTATAAACACAGACCACAAAGCAGTCCTTGCCACAAAAAGAACCATCAGTGGAAGAAAGCAAAGACCAGGAAAATACATGCCATGCGAATCAGTAAACTTAAAAAAACCTCAAAGACGAGACAGTTATGGAAAATTTTTAGAAAGAACTAACTGAAACCTTTGTAAAATTACCTATAGCAAGAAAGACAATAGAAGAAAAATAGGAGATGTTCAAAACAAGCATTTTAAATACTGCAATAATAATATGTGGAACAACGAAAAAACGCAAAACACGGATAAAGAAATTAACAAGTTGGTGGAACGCATAAGCAAAGGAAGCTATAAAAGACAAAAAGGAAAAATATAAAAAGTGGTCGAAGAGCAATCAGGAATGCGATTACATAGAATATAGAATAGCGAGAAGACATGTGGATATAATAATAAAGAGAGAAAAACAAAAAGACTGGGAGGAGTATAGAGAAACCATAAATACAAACTACAAGGAGACAACTAGAAACTTCTACAAAAAGATAACTGCATTGAGAACCAGAGGAGAACCCTTTGACCCAACTGAAATAACACGAAAATGGAGAACCAATAAGTGAACAAAAACAAATCCTAATAAGATGGAAACAGTACTTCGAACAACTTCTCAACATCCCATCAGATGTCACAGGAATTCAAGAAACCAACACAGATGCCACCGAAGAACTAGAACCAGACATACTGAAAGAAGAAATTATAGAAGCCCCATTGAACAAATCACCGGGACAGGATGAAATACCAAATGAACTAATTAAAGCAGCAAGAGAAGCAGCAACAGCATGGCTACATAGACTATTCAACCATGATTGGGTAGAACAACAGAAACCACGAGACTGGGGAAACGCCATAATTATCCAAATTTAGAAAAATAAAGGCAGCAATAGAGACTGCACACAATACAGAGGCATTTCACTGTTGAGTCATACTGGAAAAATATTGTGCACAATTCATGAGAAAAGATTACGAACTATTATAGAACCACAGCTAAGCGAAACACAACTCGGATCTAGGAAAAACAAAGGATGCACAGATCCATTTTTGATCTTAGACAACCTATAGTTGTCTTATATCAATCGAATTCAATGAAACACTCTACTTAGCCTTTGTCGACCAAGAAAAGGCATTTGATATAGTAAACAGAAACAAGCTATGGAAATCCGTAAACAATATGGAGTGAGTACACATCTAACAACCTTATGTATAAGCTTATACAACATCAGTGAATGCATAGTGAGAGCAACTGGAGGACACTCAGAACCCTTCACCATAAGATCTGGAGTACGACAAGGTTGTGTCCTGTCCCCTCTCTTGTTCATAACATATATAGACAACACATGTAAAGAAACCAGCCAAACAGAGACCGCAAGAACACTGCATGACGAGAACTCGGAAGAAGAACCATCTGCAAATCTAACCATTAGAGAACTGTTTGCGACGACCAAGCACTAATAGCAAAATCAGAAGCTGAATTACAAGACCACATGAATAGTCTAAACGAAATGTGTAAGGAACATAACATGAAAATTAGCACAAGTAAAACAGAGGTATTGACTATAACTAAAGAAGAACAAACAACAACGATTCACCTAAACGAACATCCCTTCAAATAAGTAAAGAGTTTCAAGTACCTAGGAAGTATAATATCATCAAATGGCAAATCAGAAGACTAGATCGAAAATAGATGCAATAAGGCAAACCAACTCATTGGACTAAAGAACAAACATGTATCAATAACTACTAAGAAAGCACTTTACAATACAATCTTCTTACCAACTCTATGTTACCTATGCCAAACCTGGACAATGACAGACAGGCTTGTCCATGGGAATGGGATTCCCATGGGAAACGTCCCATGGGATGGGATGGGACGGGCAGCAATTATTTGTATTTCCCATGGGACACATGGGACAGTAGCCATGTCATAGCAACTTTTTAAAAACCTTTTTAAAGCATTTTATCCTTCCTTTTTCTTTATATACTTGCATCAATTCTTTATCTCGTGGTGGGACACCGGATAAATTAATAAATGCGTTCATGCGATAATATTACCAACGTTTCAATGCCCATTAAAATATAATTACTCGCATTACTTTAATGAAGATGACGAAGAATTCTTACACCACATTCCGAATATTGTTCAGATTAAAGGAATGCTGTACATACATGAGAAATTCAAAACTTTTTTTGACAAACTAGAAATTGATGGTACTACATCTCATTTAATTTTGCTGTTATACTTCCTCCTAGACTATCAGTTGTACAAAGTTATTGTTCATATTGGCGGAGAAACTTCCAGCAGCATGGTGAAGAAATATTGTCAGAACTTTCAGAAAATTATTGAAGAAAGACTTTGGCCATATTGCGGCAGTTCTTTGGCAGTTACTGCAGCATTCCTTACTGGAGTTGACATCAAAGCCAAAATAGAAGACATGGCTAAATCAGTTGTTACTGAGAAGAAAGGGAATGTGCACACCAATAAATGGGCCAATGATTGGATCGCTTTTTCTAAGTCTGTTGTTCCAACAGTTATTTCATTCATCAAGGATTCAAATCTTTCTTCTGAATCATCTGCTGTATGTGAAGTAGCAGGAGTTGTAGAACAAAAGCCGAAAAGTGATCCTCCGCCAAACAAAACATAAAATTTGATCACCCCAGAAACAAATGCCTTGAGGATGAAGTCACCATGTTTCAAAAATTACGGCACCAAACTTCACAACCATTAAATTATTGGAAAAATGAACATAGGTTTCCACTGCTAACAGCAAGTGCGAAAATTGTCTTGGCTATACCAGTGTCCTCAGCGGCAGTAGAGCACCTATTTAGTGCAGCTGGATTGTTGTTAAGTAAGTTATGAAAACGGCCGTTACCAGCTCTCGTTATAGACTCTGTGTATATCAGATGTGCATGTAAGATGAAAATTGTGGAAATGGTTCAGGTATTACCTGGATTAACTGAATTATTAGAAACAGTCGATCAGCAGGAAATTGATAATGTGCTGAATGAGCAGAGTGACTCTGAAACAGAATGAGAGTGTCAAAATGACACTGAATTGTCATATTTAGATTGAACTTTGTTTTAATGAAATACTCTTGAATATTAAAATTAATAAATTCTGTTGATTTACATGTCTGTTTGTACATGTAGTCCTATTTAGTAGACACTAACTCTAAACTTTCATAAATTTCATGATTTTATTTGAACTGTATTCCATATTAGTATTATCATGGGAATCCCATGGGATGGGACAGGCAAAATGACCGTGGGATGGGATGGGAATGGGACTGAAAAATGTGTCCCATGGACAAGCCTGATGACAGAAAAAGTGAAAAGAAAAATCACAACAACAGAAATGCGATTCCTGAGAAGAATACTCAATGTATCAAGAACAGATAAGATCATAATTGAAGAAATTAGGACTAAAGTGGGGGTTATAGCTGCACCAGATTTTATTAGAAGGCAGCAAGTCAAATGGTTTGGCCATGCAAGTAGGTTGCCAACTAACAGTATAACACAACAAGCAATGATGTACAGACCAGAGGGAAGCAGAGGAAGAGGCCGACCACGTAAACGATGGACGCAGTCCATGAGAATATCGATACATGAAGCCCATAAGCGGGCACTCTCCCGTTGTTTATACTTCACCTCGATACGCCAAGGTACAAGAGGAACAAGATGAGATGAGATAACTGCGGCCTCGCATAAAACATGTGTCATCACGGCATATCTCTAGGGCAGAATCGCAATGGAACCACTGAAAATGTTCCTGGTTTTTTTTTCCCCTGTAATCTTTCAGGTTTTACTGTATGGGCAGCTATTCAGTTATTTTGATGATGTTACAGTGGCAGTTCCAGTTAACAGATGGCTTTGTTTACTCTGTCGTGTCTACCCCTAGCTGTTGCAGCCGCAGTGGGCTGCCAGCCTCGGTTGTATGCCGGCGTCGTTGTCGTGTCTGGGTGTGTGATGTCTGGGCTTATTAACGCATCTATGTGAACATCGGAGGTAGTTAGTGTTGGCAAGATCGTCTCTGCATTTCTGGGTGTTCTAGTTCGTGATATGTCTGTCTTTCTGTCCGTCCGTCCGTAGAGAAGGAGTTACTGTTTTGTTACATAGATGAACCTTAAGTTTGATTTATTACCAATCATAGAACACATCCAGCCAGCTTTTGTTGAAGACGGACGAGCCTGCCACTGTTGGGGAAAGCATTCGATTGCTGTCTTGTCTAAGAAAAATGAATGCACGTGACAGCTGTTTAAACATAAATGTGGAATGTGAGATTTTTCCGGAACAGGAAAATACAGTTTGTGGCTAGTGTTTAGAGAGTATCCATTATGTGACATTTTTGGCACCAAGACAGGGCTCTACGGATATTTCCTCCGATCTGCTAATGCTTTAAAAGAAACAAGAAGAACGAAATACTTAAGCAGTCCCTTTTTGTAAATCCGGTTATGTTTAATTGGTCACATATTGTATGTTATGATTTACAATAAAATATGTTATCAGTCGTTTTTTATGTAGTTCTTGAAAAAAAAATGTTATAACGAAACGTTGGACATGTGTTATATGCTTTAGAATATTTATTATTACTTTTCTTATTCGTCAGTATATTATGTTTAGCATTTCTCCTCATTGTGATGTCTGTACACGTGGCCAAAGTTCCTTTGTGTTATGCTCATGTGGATGTGCTTAATGTTTCTCCGCATGTTCTTAATGTGCCCTTTTGATGTTTTTATAAACCGCATTTAGATAGTTTCCGAAGAGAAACTATGTGGTGTGTGGATATTTTCCAAGAGGAAACTGTTTCCCGTGTGGACATTGTGAAAGATAGATTATAATGATGCGTTTTTTGTTTTTGTTTTTACAAATAGGGCAGCCTACCCCTTTTGCTATTTTCTAAGGAGAATGCTCAAATATAAACTATTTTGTGCCTAGAATACTTCGGTGTTGATTTTCTTTTCCAATGGAGAATACTCCAATGTGAACTATTCTCTATGGGGAATCCTGCAAAGTGAATTATTTTCTAAAGAGAACTAGCTGCAATGGAGAATACTCCAATGTGAACTATTCTCTATGGGGAACCCTGCAAAGTGAATTATTTTCTAAAGAGAATGCTCCAGTGTGAATTAGCTTCTATGGAGAATGCTCCAATGTGAACTATGTTTGAGGGATACACAAAAGTATCAGTTGTTGGCGAGCCCTGGAGGTTAATGATAGCTTGGTAACTACATTCACATGTATTGATTAGCACTCATGTAAGTGGGGCAAAGAAATAGAGATTAGAGAGGATAATATAACAGTTGAAAGCTGTGATGACACATGGATTCGCCTCCAAATAACTATAGCGCATTGTTGAAGGAACACATGTACTCCCAATTGTCAAAAAAAAAAAACTACGCCTAAAGTACCTTTCAGTGTAGGGCAAGGGTGGAAAGGGGGGGGGGGGGAAGCTTGAGCCTGAGAAATTAAGGCTTCATTTTCCAGCCAGGTATCTCTGCTGTACGTCTATGGCCGGCGTTGTGGCGAAGGGGGGTTATGAACGCAGTTCCTAATCCCACATACCGCGTTCGAAATATCTGCATGTGGTTTGACAGCAGACCGCCGTGCGCTAGTTTTTTATATAATGGTATGAATGTCGGTCGTTCAGAACTCAGTGGCAAACTACTGAACGTAAACTTGCCAAGAAATCACAAACAGCCAAAAATGCTGAGGTTGACTGCGACGTCATGTAAAGGATATGCAACTAACTACTTCTGTGATAATCACACAGCCTTGATTCTACTGCTCTTGGTGTTATGGTGTAGTCGGGGACAGAGTTTCGAACTGTAGACGTTCACCTTAGTATGCAGTACTGCTTTACTTCACTCACGAGAACGCAGCTATTTCTCAATGGGTCTTTATTCCCCACTCGTTTTATCTTCTGTTTACCACACGGATCTGCTGCTGTCTTCATGCTCCGTCTATCTCTGTCAGATGGCATTTTCGTTGCACTATATGTATCTGTCTTAATTGGCACTTTCGCTATTCAGAGTTTATCTCCCATAAACGGCGCTGTTTCACCAGTGCTATCTAATCTGAAACCCTATCTGTCGTCACCTTATCTGCCCGCACTGGCACTTCGTTATCCACCATTTGTTTTATACTGTGTTGTTGTGTGTCCTTTCTTTAAATAGACTGTCTGCCTTGTATTACAGCGACTAATTTTTCATCGTCTGTCCTTTTCTACACTGGGATGCTATCGTGTTTCAGACTGTCACAACTACTTTTCCCTCCTACATCTTGATTTATTAAACAACTAAACCAAAAGCCAGTGAGACGAACCCTGGGGATCGAGCTGAAGGCTGCCTATCTGTTTGGACATGTACAACTGCTGTGTCATTAGAGACTCGTTCAGCGACGTCAGCTGTATAGCCAGGCGATGACTTCACCACATACAGAGCATGACAGATGACACTATTCGAAATATTGTTCATTGCCTATAGATATCTGGCCTACTTGGTCACAGTGAGATAAACTAAATGGTGTTTCTTCCTTTCTACTGTTTGTTTGTGCGCGCGCGCTTGTAAATTGGCCGTGTTTCGAAGAACACTTGACCCTTGTCAGGATCGTCAGTTGGAGGCGACAGGTTCTCTCACATGGTATTCTGTGCAATATCCACATAACCCACATTTCCACTGCCATTAGATATTCCTCATTAGATGTCTGCTGATTCTCCATATTGCGCATGCATGCAACAGTATAGCTTTTATATAGCACTACAATACGTTTTTTCTCACTGCAGTTGGGGAAATAGAACATGCCCGGAAGCAGGTGGGTTTGTGAGGTCATCGGACCATTCGCATTTCCTACCCCTGAATGCACGGAGGAATAGCCTGCCGGTATGTCCCTCTCTTAGAGAGACAATGAACGCAGGAGCCGAAAGCTCGACCGACCGCGCTCATGACATTATTAGCGTAGCTTCCTGTACACCACGGTAAATCGTCCGCAGCACTTGGCAGTTTATGTGTTACAATTAGAGAATGTCGAGTTCACGTAGCAGCAATGGGGGGAAATTCGAGGGGGCTGGGGTTAAGAATGTCTAAAGAAGGCAACGTCCTGCTGGCCATGTCAGCACAACTGCCTCAACTCTGGTTGCAGTGACGAGCCAGGACACAGCACACCTGGGCCCTGTAATGCTGGCTACGTCTATAACGGCGAGGAGGGACGTTTCCCCAGACACATGCACGTGGGAATCCCCCAGAGCGGCGGCCGGCCTGGCCCCGGGATGTGGATGGCATGATGTAGGTTGAAATTGTGCCAATTTAAATGCCATTTCTCCTGTCAGGGACTTGCAGAGGCGGAAGGTGTGCAGGATGGTGCGCATGTGTCGGGACGAATGGCAGTGGTGACTCATCCTTCATTTGATTGTGTATACATTATGTTGCTGTAGGTTAGTGGATTAGAAGAAGAAAAAAAACTTGTTGCATATCCTTTACAGGACATAGCAGTCAAGTCCAGCATTTTTAGCTGTTCGTGATTCCTGGGCAAGTTTACGTTCAGTAGTTTGCCATTGCGTTCTGAACAACCGGCACCCATACTATTTCATAAGAAAATCAACGTAAGCCGCAGTGCTGCCAAATCGCCCACAGCTGTGATTTGAAAGCGGGTGTGCGGGATTACGAACTGTTACACCTTCGCCACGGAGCAGTGGATTAACTTGTGCCATATTAGTACACCAGTCGGCGCTCTAGCGGGAATTGAACGGGAATTTGTTTTGTCTGGCAACATAAGATCTGTAGGATGGTTTTGTAGAAAAACTATTAGAGGGGAATTAGTCACCGCATCTCATATTTTTATGAAGTCCGCCGTTTTAACCACCTACAGCAGTATCTGGGGCGCTGCAGCAGTGTGGCGGCTTGGCGTTAACCTGCCTTGCCCGGCGATTGTGGATTTGAATACATAATGAGGCGTGCCAGGTGACCCTAGGCAGCCAGTCTAAGATGGCTACCAGGAACTGTCTTGGGAAGTGACACTGACAATCTCAGCCCCGGCACGCGGACTGGTCTGTAGAAACATAGGCCCAGCACAATATGCACAATAAGCAAGCATTATGGCGTCTAAAAGGTGTTTGACTTGACTAGGTTTGACTTTGTCTTGACGTGATTGGGATTGTCTTTGTCTTGACTTGACTGGGATTGTCATTGTCTTGACTTGACTGCAATTGTCTTGTCTAGACTTGATTGCGATTGTCTTTGTCTTGACTTGACTGAGATTGTCTTTGTCTTGACTTGACTGAGATTGTCTTTGTCTTGACTTGACTGGGACTGTCTTTGTCTTGATGTGACTGTGATTGTCTTTGTCTTGACTTGGCTGGGATTGTCTTTGTCTTGACGTGATGAGATTGTCTTTGTCTTGACTTGGCTGGGATTGTCTTTGTCTTGACTTGGCTGGGATTGTCTTTGTCTTGACGTGATGAGATTGTCTTTGTCTTGACTTGGCTGGGATTGACTTTGTCTTGACTTGACTGTGATTGTCTTTGTCTTGACTTGACTGGGATTGTCTTTGTCTTGACGTGACTGTGATTGTCTTTGTCTTGACTTGACTGTGATTGTCTTTGTCTTGACTTGACTGGGATTGTCTTTGTCTTGACGTGACTGTGATTGTCTTTGTCTTGGCGTGACTGTGATTGTCTTTGTCTTGACTTGGCTGTGATTGTCTTTGTCTTGACTGTGATTGTCTTTGTCTTGACTGGGATTGTCTTTGTCTTGACTGTGATTGTCTTTGGCTTGACTGGGATTGTCTTTGTCTTGACTGGGATTGTCTTTGTCTTGACCCTAGTCGAAGGAGTTGTTTATGTTTGTATTGTAATGGACAGACCATGCACATTTTTTTTTCGCATATCCTTTACAGGACATCGCTGTCAACATCAGCATCTTTCAGCTGATTATTGATTTCTTGGCAAGATTACGCTCAGTAGTTTGCCATTGCTTTCTGGGTGACCGGCCAGAATACCCCGCAAATTACCGACGCGGAGAGAACCGCCTCCAACTCTCGCGCAACGTCACGTTACTTACGAGAATATACGAGATTACGGAGAAAGTCGTGTAACTTCTAGACCAGAGAGACTGGACCATGTACATTAGAAGAAGAAAAAGGAGTAGAAGAAGAAGTAGAATTAGTTGTAATAGTCACAATTGTAATAATAATAATATCAATAGCGTAACAAAGTCACGTAAATTAGAAGTTGCAGAAGAAGAAGAAGAGAAGAAGAAGAAGAAGAGGAAAAAGAAGACGAATTAGTATAAAACTGTCATGTACTGCCTATAGTACCTGGCAGTGTACTGCAGTCACCGCGAACTGTGCAGGCTGGGATGTTTTTGTTGCCCCCGACAGGAAAAAAACCCACACCTTACCGAGGATTCGAACCCGGGTCGTCTGAAGGGGAACCCGGCGTTTATAGTCACTCGGCCAGCCGATCCCCAGTAATTGTTTAACTTGTAATAACCATTTTAGCATTGTAACATAGTCACGTTTGCAAGACAATAGTAAATAATAAACACGACCAAAAAATATCGCACCGTAAGCGACTTAATGGTTCTACTAATAATTTCCATAAACATACATCGACTATTTTTGTATATACATAAACACATGTAAACAATTTTGACATATAAGAGATGGAAGGTAATTCTTGTCAGGGGATACAATCTAAATAAATGAAAATAATTCTAATTGCATCAATTCCAGACACCAGTGTTAGTCTAAAATTAATTATTATTTACCATTCTTTAAATCCAAGGCTGTTACTTGTGACATTCGGAGTTACAAATATGTCCCTTCCTCTTCTTTCTTTCACACACACACACCCCATCCCCCCCCTCTCCCCGCTCGCTAAAATTCTTGACTTTCTACGTCACAAATCCTGTAATCAGTTTACGATTTTCAATTGCTTCTTGAAGACTTTTTCATTTGTGTTTTTGTCCGTCCAATGGTAGTCTTTGTACTTATAATTTCCGTAGTAACCAAGTGTTCACCGCCATTAGGTGTTTCTCATGTGACTGCTTATTGCCCGTGTTTCACATGAATACAATAGCATGTGTTCTATATAGCACGGCACGTGACCACTCTTATTGTCGCTACAGTTGACCAGTTTTATTGATGGATGTGTATGTATGTATGAATGCCCTTCTATGGGTGTGTTTGTGCGCGCGCATGTGCGTGCATTCGTGCGAGATTGCTGCGGCTGAAAACATAAAATGTTGACAGGAATGCCACCTAAGCGGGCCTGCCATTGTTATTGCAGCGTCTGGCCCACGAACGGCTGTTCTCACAGCTTATATATCTCATCTCATCATGTTCCTCTTGTACCTTGCGGTGTCGAGGTGAAGTATAAACATCGGGAGAGTGCCAGCTTATGGGCTCAGCTTATATATATATATATATATATATATATATATATATATATATATATATATATATATATATATATATATATATATATATGAGTGAGTGGCACCTTGCAGACTTGACAGACCAAAGTATGTGGATTGGAACTTGGCCAAAATTCCATCACACAATGCATGGGCAGAGCTTCAGAGAACATGTGGTGCCCAAACGACATGTTCCCTCTCTCGGCCTTGCCTTGTTTGATCCGGAGGAATGGATAACCAGTGCGTCTGGAACAAGGTAGGCTGCAGACGCTGGCGGCTCAGCGTCAGATCTCCTAGACCTCTCCCCCACGAGCAGGAGGCGAGCAGTGGCCAGACCCTAAACCTTTGGGACTTGACTTAGAGGCTTTCAGCCAAACCCCGCAGGTAAGGGTAATATTCGCGCCCGGACCACTGGGCACATACACCTGTCAATCGCAAGTGTCTGGACCTGTGTAAGCGTGTATTACCGTCAGACTCTCCGCCTGACTCGTGCGAATCCCGCGATCAACGGGAATAGGCCCGCCGGAGATATTGCTCGTCTGCTGCGAGCAAATCTACCTTCCTGCCACAGTGCGGATCTCGCGACCAGCGAGAATAGGGCCGCCGGAGATATTGTCTGTCTGTCTGCGGACAAATCTCCACGACTGAATAAGTAAAGAAATGATAAAACTCTAGTCCGACTTTGTGAAGACACATGAAGGGTGTAGCATAGGTGAGAGCGCAAGCGCAATTGAAATATATATATATATAAGGCATGCGATGACATGCATGAGCTGCACAGTTGAAAGAGACTTGAATAACCCATTAGAAAGATGTGGATGCCCAGATACTGACAACAGATGTGGCAAAAGGCTGGAAACAAGGTTCTATTCTCCCTGTAATCAAGTATCCGACACGAGAACATGGTGCGCCATGTCTGCTCGAGATGTGGTCTTCTGCTCAGGAAACATTCACCACAGATGTGATCGCCGCGTGTTTGACCGTTTCTTAGACAGTGATCGCCGACCAGAAACATTTGTCTGGAATATGGGGCAGGTAAATACTGAGAAAACACAAGTGCACACCATGGCAGAATGAACACAATGGTCGACGGTTTTAACTAAGAAATATACTACAGACAGCCAGTGGGTTTATTCTGAAATTGGTTACAAACCGTACTGGAATGAATAATTACACATTTTAAAGGACGAAGACGAAGATGAGGGGAGAGGTGGGGGGGGGGGTGGCAGAGTGAGAGAGAGAGCGCGCGGAGGGAAAAGAGAGAGAGAGAGAGAGAGAGAGAGAGAGAGAGAGAGAGAGAGAGAGAGAGAGAGAGATCAAACAACTGAAGCAAACATCCCGTTCACAGACATCTCAGCAAAATACAAAAGAACATTAAATCAACAACAAGAGATTGTTGGAGAGCAAAAACAGAACACATGATCTTAGACACGGGTGGAAATCAGCTGTAGAAGTCAGTAAAAGCCCTGAACGACAAACGACCCAGTAACAAAATAAAGAATTTAACTAGGAAATATCATTCTAATAGGGGAAAAAAGCTATAGAAGCACTAATGGAATACTTTGATTGATGTTTTACGAGAACAGAAAAACACTCAAAGACGGACAGGCAAGTCATAATAATACAGAATTAGCATCAGAGGAAGAGGCAAAAGTACCCTAAAAAAAAAGAAATCACGAGGAAAGGATTGAATGTCAAATGAAATGCTAATAGGACTGGGCACTAAAGCAAAAATGAGACTACTGTCAGTGGCGGATGGCAGCTTGAGTTGTTCCACTGGCATGAAGCTATACACATATTCGTCCAGCAGAAAGGAAAGACGTAACAGGACTTAATGGTTGCCGACCTACCAGTGTACGTTGTTGTGTAGGAACATTAATGGAACGCATTGTCAAGGCAGGCTAGAGTGTGGAAGAAAACACCTCTTAACTCCACAACAAGCAGGATTCAGAAAGTACAGATTCACTAAAGATCAAATAACCTATACAGCTGAAGACAGAGAAGATGCCTTTCAAGACAAAAAGCACACATGGGTGGTCAGGGCAGATTTAGAAATTAAAAAAAAAAAACATTTGATAAAGTATCGAAAGCGGGATGTAAAGTAAAATTGCTGTCAATGCAGTTGTTGGAAAAGACACAGTTATGGCAGCCACTAGCTTGAGAACAAAACTGTGAGGATACATGTACAGTGATGTAACACCAAGAAGATGGTGTTGGTACAAGGGGCCTCCTGAGGTGGAGTTCTGTCACCGACATTGTTCGCCATATGTATAAATTTTATGAAAAAACGACTTATGTGCAAGATGTATAACTTGTATGAAAAAACGAGTTATGTGCAACATGCATAACTTATATGTGAAAAAAACGAGTTATGTGCAACATGAATAAATTGTATGACAAAACGAGTTCTGTGCAACATGTATACAAAGGTATAACAAACATATAGTTCTGTGCAACATGTATAACATGGTAAAACAAACATAGAGTTCTGTGCAACATGTATAACATGGTATAACAAACATAGAGTTCTATGCAACATGTATACCATGGTATGACAGAGTTCTGTGCAACATGTATACAATGGTGTAACAAACATATAATTCTGTGCAACATGTATACAAAGGTATAACAAACATAGAGTTCTGTGCAACACGTATAAATGGTATGACAAAAACAGTTTTCATGGCACAGATTGTAGAAAGTGATGAATGGAAAACTGAAGAACGTTCCTAGAAAGAAAGTTTCATAGCACTGAGTGAAGAATGGAAGGCTGTCTCACAGCTCTGGTTTCTCTAACGACTCATGTCTTTGTCAGCCTCGCTTTCGCCTTGCACGCTTGTCTCTTTTCCTTCCATTCTCTCTGCCATTAGATGTAACTATGAATTCATTCTTTAAGTTTCTTTATTATCCTCTCTGTCTGTCTGTCTGTCTGTCTGTCTGTCTGTCTGTCTGTCTGTCTGTCTGTCTGTCTGTCTGCCTGCCTGCCTGCCTGCCTGCCTGCCTGCCTGTCTTCTTATGCGTTCATCCGGAGAGTTTTTTCGGACGTGACGTGATTGCGTTGTACCTGTTTACAGCAGAACTGCGTTCTTGCACCGTTAGGCCGACACATCCGACTTTTGCGGGCATTTGTTGACCGGGTTAACCTTCCCGGGGTCTGTCTGTCTGTCTGTCTGTCTGTCTGTCTGTCTCAATCCATCCTCTCCTGTCTCTTTCGATCTTTTTTAGTTTCTTTATAGTTTTCTTTCTCTGTTAATACTTTCATTCATTCTTGTTGAATATTTGTTGTGTTCTTTTTCTACATACCTTTCACTTTCTGTCGTTTTTGTCGAGTGTTGTTGGTTGTTTCTTCTATGCTTCCTTCTCTATGAAAGTTTCTGTTCTTCTCTCATTAGCTTCCCCTTCTTATTGATTTATTCTGTTTCCTATTCTTCATTTGTGTAAACCTTCCATTTCAATCCTCAATAGATTATTCTTGGTGTTGTTGTTTTTCTTCGCTGCCATCGCATACTCTCTCTCTCTCTCTCTCTCTCTCTCTCTCTCTCTCTCTCTCTCTCTCTCTCTCTCTCTCTCTCTCACTCACTCACTCTCTCTCTCTCTCACTCACTCACTCACTCACTCACTCACTCTCTCTCTCTCTCTCTCTCTCTCTCTCTCTCTCTCTCTCTCTCTCATCTCTCAATCTACCTCTGGTTCTCTCTTTTGTTTATACAGTGGTACTCGGGTTACGAACTTAATTCGTTCCAGAACTCGGCTCGTAACCCGAAACATTGAAATCAATAAAATAGGGAGAATCCGTTTCAAGATGAAAGTATCGTTCTTGTTTTTTTTTTTTAAATTAACATCCGGTCGTTTACCTGACAACAAGTAAAGAATACGTGTACTTCGCGTATTAAATAATGAGAAAGAAAACAACCAAATGAATTAAATGTAAAATAAAAAGAGATTTAGTCTATCTTTATTACCAAGAAAACGATCATTGGAAATTTGTCACTTTCTTTGTTATTCTGAATCATTAGTTTCAGGAGTATCTTGTCGCTGTTTCTTGGCAGCCGTCTGGGAATCTTTCTGCACCAAGAAACTATCAAGGGAAATTTTCGCTTTCTTTGCTGGATAATCTGTCTGAAGTGGGTCATCGTGTTATCATTCATCAGGTTTACTGCCCTGTTAGCAACAAGTTTGTTTGGATGATGGTTCACAATGAAGCTTCGACGTCTGCCCACTTGCTACAAATTTCTTTAATCCTGGCAGTTGAAACGGTCTCTGACTCCTCTTCATCGGACGACTGCTCCTCCTTTGTCTTTAGCTGTTCATTCTGAAGACCCACAAGCTGATCTGTAGTACTGTTTGTACTGTAATCGGTCGTTTGTCTCCAACGTTACAACTTGCTCTCTCTCTCTCTCTCTCTCTCTCTCTCTCTCTCTCTCTCTCTCTCTCTCTCTCTCTCTCTCTCTCTCTCTCTCTCTCTCTCTCTCTTGCATTCGTTCGTAACCCGAGGCACTGTTCGTTACCGGAGACATAATATTTTCGAAGTTGTTGTTCGTAAGCTAAATTGTTCGTGACTTGAGGCGTTCGTAACCCGAGGCACCACTGTACTTCTTAATTGCAACATTTCTTTCTTTTTAAACGACAAAAATAGAGAAAAGAGAGAGAGAGAGAGAGAGAGAGAGAGAGAGAGAGAGAGAGAGAGAGAGAGAGAGAGAGAGAGAGAGAGAGAGAGAGATCAAAGAACCCGGCCTGGAGAAGCCTTAAACAAGTCCAGGTGGGCGCCGGATAGAGACAAGTGCTGCCTGCACGTGCTCATCAGCAGCTAATGAAGATAATCACCCTAGATTAATAGTTATATATTTTGTCACGTGTCAGAGGCGGTCTAAATACGTGCTTCCTCTCTGTCGGTCTACCTATGTGCCTGTCCTTGTGCTTGTTCCTTCTTTATCTGTGAACTCGGTGCCTCTTTTCTCGCGTATCTTGTATGTATTTGATTCTAATTGCCTTTCTGTCATTTCCTCTGCCTGATTGTTTATCTATTTTACCAACATATTTCAATTGCATTTCTTTAGATCATGCTGTCTGTCTGTCTGTCTGTCTGTCTGTCTGTCTGTCTGTCTGTCTGTCTGTCTGTCTGTCTGTCTGTCTGTCTGTCTGTCTGTCTGTCTGTCTGTCCCCTGAAATGTCTTGTCTGTTTGATTCCAAGTGTATTTCTGTAGCTCATTTTATCTGTCTGTCTCACTCATTTAATATATATCCGTCTATAAATCTATCTATTTTTATGTCTGTCTATCCATCCATCCGCCTGTTTGTCTTTTTATCCAATGCCATTTTCTGTCTCCTGTGTAGTATCATCATAATCTACCTCCTCGTTCAGTATCATTGTCTGCCTCCCCGTTAAGTATTCATCTACATTCCCGTTCAGTATCATCATTTGCCTCCCCGTTCAGTATCATCATCTACTTCCCTGTTTAGTATCACCATCTACCTCCCCGTTCTGTATCCATCTACCTCCCCGTTCTGTATCATCATCTACCTCTCCGTTCTGTATCCATATACCTCCCCGTTCTGTATCCATCTCCCTCCCCGTTCTGTATCCATCTCCCTCCCCGTTCTGTATCCATCTCCCTCCCCGTTCTGTATCCATCTACCTCCCTGTTCTGTATCCATCATCATCATCTACCTCCCCGTTCTGTATCCATCTACCTCCCCGTTCTGTATTCATCTCCCCCCCCCCGTTCTGTATCCATCTCTCTCCCCGTTCTCTATCCATCTACCTCCCCGTTCTGTATCCATCATCACCATATACCTCCCCGTTCTGTATCATAATCTACCTCCCCGTTCTGTATCCATCTCCCTCCCCGTTCTGTATCCATCTACCTCCCCGTTCTGTATCATCATCTACCTCCCAATTCTGTATCATCATCTACCTCCCCGTTCTGTACCACCATCTTCCTCTCCGTTCTGCATCCAAATACTGCCCCGTTCAGTATCATTGTTCTCTCTCATTCAGTATATTCCAGCAGTTGTCATTGGTCTCCCTCATTCAGTATATTCCAGCAGGTTTCATTGGTCTATCTCATTCAGTATATTCCAGTAGCTGACATTGTTCTCTCTCATTCAGTATATTCCAGCAGCTTTCATTGGTCTCCCTCATTCAGTATATTCCAGCAGCTGTCATTGTTCTCTCTCATTCAGTATATTCCAGCAGCGGTCGTTGTTCTCTCTCATTCAGTATATTCCAGCAGCTTTCATTGTTCTCTCTCATTCAGTATATTCCAGCAGCTTTCATTGTTCTCTCTCATTCAGTATATTCCAGCAGCTTTCATTGTTCTCTCTCATTCAGTATATTCCAGCAGCTTTCATTGTTCTCTCTCATTCAGTATATTCCAGCAGCTGTCATTGTTCTCTCTCATTCAGTATATTCCAGCAGCTTTCATTGTTCTCTCTCATTCAGTATATTCCAGCAGCTTTCATTGTTCTATCTCATTCAGTATATTCCAGCAGCTGTCATTGTTCTCTCTCATTCAGTATATTCCAGCAGCTGTCATTGTTCTCTCTCATTCAGTATATTCCAGCAGCTGTCATTGTTCTCTCTCATTCAGTATATTCCAGCAGCTGTCATTGTTCTCTCTCATTCAGTATATTCCAGCAGCTGTCATTGTTCTCCTCAGCTTGTCAGAGTCCACCTGTATTTCCCATCTAGGTACCTGTCGGTGCATCATCTGGCGGCCGAGCCAGCATTGCTATCCTCATGGCTCATTTGATGAGCATCTCTCGCCGACCCACAGTTCAGCTCTGTTTGCATGTCAGGGTTGCAGATTAGACCCCAGGCAGGATAATCATATTAACGCCAGGTTTAGAGTTACGAGGTTTTGTCAAGGGCAGCCATCAAACCGAAGCATGATAATTGCATTATCTGAAACATTGAGTTGCCAGAGTTTTTCTATGTCCTTTCGCTGTCTAAATATACCGGCGGCCAGTGTTTGGTGCCGATGTTTTCCCGAATTCGTCACAGGATTCCAGTGCTCGTGGCCGGTAGCTGTGACTAACACATTCTAGTTCGTCATAATATATTATAGTTGTAAACTGTTATCTGTCTGACCATATATGGACTTAGTGTGGCTCTGACATGTGGAAATGATGTCTCTGACACTGCGGCAATGTGATACAATTTCAAGCTAGGAGAACTGTCTGCACCAGACACACGGGAAACCTCATTTACTTGTTTAACTGTACGCTAAAGCTGTTTGCCTACTCCTCTCCCTCCTTCTCTTCTGTCTCCTTCTCCTCTCCTCCTTCTCCTCTCCCGCCTCCTCCCCCTACTTCTCCCCTGTCCCTCTTCTTCTTCCTTCTACATCATCAACAACAACGAAAACTACTACTACTACTACTACTACTACTACTACTACTACTACTACTACTACTACTACTACTACTACTACTACTACTACTACTACTACTACTACAAAGTATTTGTTACTACTGCTGCAGCTACTACTACTACTACTACTACTACTACTACTACTACTACTACTACTACTACTACTACTACTACTACTACTACTACTACTACTACTACTACTACTACTACTACTACTACTTGTAACAAGCTATGTGGAGGGTCCCAAATAGCCCGGTCACAATATTTCAAATATCTTCTATAGCCCTGGCTGGGATAGGTCTTTACCTGCCAACCCTCCTCCCGTTTTCCCTGGACACACTGTCACGCTTCCTTTCGACCTAGGGACCTATTTCCTGCAGTGTTCTTCTGGCTGACGCATAAATAACATGGCAGTCGTCAGAACAACTTGGAAGTAATTTTATTAACCTAATCAAGAACAGCACAGGAACCCATAAAGGCAGATAAACAGATAGATCTACACAGACACTACACTGGTAAAGTTCCAACACAGAGCCTCAAGTCGCCACAGTCACAGATCCAGCTTCAGATACTGTCTGATCTGTCCACACACTTCTCACCAAAGATGTCCGAATCTCCTTCCTTCTCCAGCAACTGGGTGTAGGTTCAACCGGCTTTTGTAGAATCCAAGCGACTGGTGTGTTGAGGACTTCGGTTCATTGTCATCTGAATTAGTTCGGCACTAGGTCTTCACTGACCCATGAAAGGCTTTAGTGTTGCCGATAAGGTGAGGTGTTTGTGAAGGATAATGGATGGGTCCTTTTAATGTCCGGTATAAAATGGGTAGGCCCGAAAATCACTCTCAGGCTCCCTCCAGACAACAACTGCTCTCAGGCGTATGTTGTTAAAACAAAACCGGCAATGCACCAGTCATACAACCTGTCCTTGCCTCAAGACCTGCACCTTGCCTCTGTCTCAGAGTTAAGCACACCAAACCTTGAGTTGGCCTCGTTGGACATATTGGCGTTAGCCTAGAAGCACTGGTGATAATGTCCCTTAGAAGACATAGTCACTTCCCATAGAAGAGGACCCTGGAAATGATAAACAAAACCTGAGCGACTGGGCTGACTCATGTATCACACAAATACACTATATTTAATACCTGATTGACTAGGCCTGACCTGTCAGGTAGCCCCTGGATTGGCCACGTCCGGGTTTGAGTAGACCTCCAGCTGGACGAAGTCCGGTTGTCTTTTTGGCCACAAGACACACCCTCCACACTCATACCAAGCCTTTATTATGATTGGGCACATTCATTCCCATGCTTCCCTCTCACTTGCAAACCATGCCTTTCTCACCCGCAAGATCTTGTGGTGTGGTGCGCCCAGTAATCTGTGTGCTACATCTCATTACCTAATAGTATAGTAATGGGGTTGTATGGCACGCAGTGTAGTTCCCCACTCCCTGCAAGAATAGGAAAGAAGATACTACCCCCTCCCGGCTCTGCTCTTGTTTGAGCTGTCGCCGCAATGTACCAGCAGTGCCCCACAGAACACATAGATTTAGCGGAATGCAGGTTCTCTAAATGAGATAAAGAAGTCCATTATCTTCCCCACATCATCCCATCTAGTAACAGATGAAAGAGATAGTCCTGTGAATGGCCTCTTCTGGCTCAAGAAGATAGATCAGAGATTGGAGTACCCCATCCCCAAGAATACCATAGCCATCCACTGAGTATATACAACAGAAAGATGACAATCTGTCCAATTCAAGCCGTAGACAGAAAGATAGCAACAGCTCATCTGACGCCAAGAACAAATGAAATCCTCTTGGGAGATATATGGTTCAGATTCACTTCCCCGGCTATGCCAAGGACAAGACGCGCAGCCAGATCGGCTAACGGTCACCCAACTCGTCATTGGTTATGATTGGCCTTTCGCCAATTCATCTTCCCCTTCAACACATTGTATATTTATAACTCCATGTTTGGCTGGAGTACCCACAACCCAAGCCCTACCTTTCTTCACCACTTCAGTAGGATGTTGCATCTCTGTCCCAATCTTCAAATCGACTTGACAAGATGCCACTATCCAACGGTAGGTGTGTACACGGCCATGAATTGCTTAGCAGCCGCACCAGCGCACATTTGGCGCAAGGCGCTCCATCGGGTTTACCCGATGTGAAAGACATTGGCTACTTGCTCCATGTAAAGATTGTGATAGGAAGATAACCCAAAGAACCATCTTTCATGGAGATTTGAGAGAACAAGAGAACTGAGAGCTTCCGAAAGCCGTTCCCCCCTGTCTACCCAAAATAAAAGAATGCATAAGGACATGGACCACTGGCGTTTCGCTACATAGGCCCCCTCTTAAGAAAGTCGAACCCTACGAACTTTCTACTGTCAGTGGTTCTGTTCGAATGACCCCACCCTCACATTCAACCATAGGATGCCGTGATAAAAAATCTGCTCCCACATTCTCCCTTCCGGGGATGTATTCGACCGTGAACTGATACGGTTGTAGGAGCAATGACCATCTCATCAACCTCGCGTTCAGTTTCTTAGAAGTTGCCAAGAACGTCAGAGGTTGATGGTCGGACTGCACTTTGAACTGGACTCCATACAGATAAGGTTGAAATTTCTGTACCGCCCACACTAGAGCTAGACATGCCCGTTCGACGGTGGAATAATTCCGTTCGGCGGGTAACAGTTTTCTACTGGCATACGCCACCGGACACAACACCGAAGGATTATCTCGCCCTTCCTGCAACAGAGTTGCTCCAATCCCTATGTTACTCGCGTCGGTTCTCAGAACAAACGTTTTCTCCAAATTCGGGAGTTGCAGGACTGGCCTATCCACCAACGCCTGTTTCAGCTTCCCATAAGCCTCTTCACAGCTCGGGGTCCAGACTATAGGATCTGGCGATCCTTTCTTCAGGGTTTCGGTTAACGGCGCTCCAATTTCGTTGAACTTTGGAATGAATTTCTGGTAAAACCCACACAGAGACAAGAAAGACCTAACATCCTTTTTGGATTTAGGACGGGGTGCGAGACGGACCTTCTCAATATTCTTTTCTTCCGGTACCAGTCCCCCTGGGGTAATAGTGTGTCCCAGAAATTCCAAGGATTGATATCCAATCATGCATTTGGCTGGACGGGCGGTTAACCCCTCCTCTTTCAATCTTATGAAGATCTTTTCCAAGGATTTCAGGTGATCTTTCAGATTGTCAGACGCGATGAGAATATCATCCATAAACGAGACGACAGAGGGATCCCTTAAAGGGTCTAATAACTTTCTCATCATGCGTGTGAACACACTGGGCGCATTGCTCAGCCCAAAAGGCATCACCTTAAATTCGTAATGGCCACTCGGAGTACTGAAAGCGAGCATGGGCCGAACCTCAGGCTTCACAGGGATCTGATAATATCCCCGGCTTAAATCAATTTTTGAGAAGTACTTTGCCCTATTTAATCTGGCAAACAATTGATTTGTGTTTGGTAACGGCTCAACTTGGAATGTCGTACAACTATTTAAATGCCTGTAATCAATACATAAGCGGTGTTCCCCGCTTGGCTTCCTCAACAAGACAACCCCGGCATTATAAGGAGAAGTCGAAGGAGTGATGATGTCGTCGTCCAGAAGCTTCTGGATTTCAGTTTCCAGGGCCTTCTCTTTCGAAAATGGCACTGGATATATTTTCTGGCGAACGGGGTCTTGGGTAGTCAGAGTCATATCAAACTCGACCAACCCTGTCCGCCCTGGCCGATCGGTAAGAATCTGCTGATGGGACTCCAACAAACGGATGACACGGTCTGTTTCTTCAGCCGACAGATCAGGATTTATATGTACATCCCTATAGGTTTCCCCAGGGTGTAATGGATACCCCCTATCCGTTTCTTCGCCCGATTCAGTTTCCATCGCGACCGCCATAGTCATGAGTGGGAGAGAAGTACCATCAGATCGTTCTTCATACTTTTTGAGAAGGTTAATGTGGAAGATTTTAGATTTCCCCCTGATCCGGATGGCATAGTTGGTGCGGGAGACAACCCTTTCCACCGGGAAAGGCCCCTGCCAACCAATCTCGAGTTTATTGGAACCTACTGGAAGTAACAACAGAACCCGATCCCCCACCTTAAGAGACCTATCTTTCGTCCTTCTATTGTAGTAGGCCGCGTGTCTCTTTCTGGCCGCCCTCAGATTCTGAGCTGCCAAAGCCCGACCCGTCTGGAGTTTCTTCTTTAACTCTTCGACGTATTTATATGAGGATACAGCTTCTTCAGAAGTTTCCTCCTCTGTCCAACATCTCAATAAGGCTTCTAAGGGACCCTTGATTGGCCTCCCGAATAGTAGAGTGGCTGGAGGCAACCCGGTCGACCCATGGGGAACCTCCCGATAGGCGAACAAGGCGGCTGAGATATACTCATCCCATCTGTCTGGTTTCTCTTGTGCCAGCTTCCGAAGCATGGTCATCAAGGTACCATTAAACCTCTCTACTTGCCCATTAGACTGAGGGTGATACGGGCTTGTGTGAATGTGGTTGGTCTGGAAGATACGAAAGACTTCTTCCATCAGCTTACCACAGAACTGAGACTCATTGTCCGTTAGGATCTGGTTGGGAAATCCCAACCTAGTAAAGGTCTCCATCAGTGCATCAGCCACTCGCTTAGAGTCGATTGTGGCCAAAGGTATCGCCTCGCCCCACATGGAACAGCAATCCACCATCGTGAGAATGTACTTATTCCTCTTCCTAGTCTCCCAGAACTACCGGAGCTGTCCAGTGTTTTGGTGCCACACGCTGGCACTCTGGGCACGACTTGACGTACCTACGCACGTCTCCAGTCATCCCTGGCCAGTAGTAATGGCAGGAAATGCGCTGGAGAGTTGCCCCGACACCCATATGTCCACTGAAAGAAATGGTGTGTCCCATATGAAGAAGCTGTTCCCGATAAGCCTTAGGAACCACCAGCTGTCCATGCTGGTGATCCTCCACTCCGGCTCTCCGGTACAGTAACCGATTCTTCATATAATACTGACCCCGTCTTGGTGGGTCAGAACCTTTTGGCAACTGGTTGAAGCAAGGTTGCAAAGTAGCATCCTGGCTTTGAGCAACTCGTAACTCCCCAGGCAAGGGATTCACAATCAAGGCTGGCGTCTGCTCATCCTCCAATTGAGATCTGGTTTGCATTGCCCCTACGTACATGGGTTCGGTTGGAATCCCTAGAAAGACGTAGCGACAACCCAAGATCATTGGGAAGATAGGGTCTAGCAGAACGGCTGCCTGTATAGTGCCGGTAACATATTTTGATTTGATGTCCACCTTCGCAATTGGAAGAGACATCGCTACCGCACTCTTTGTCGCCGTTTGAATCTCAATAGATTCCCCGGTTAGCTGCTCTGGGCTCACTAAATGTGATGAAATTACAGCCTCAAACTGCAGACCTGTGTCGTAGAGACACTCAACTGGTTGACCGTTCACAAGTACCGTTTCTACTACTGGTGGTTTTTCTAAATCTTTGTTCCCAAGATCCCTCCCTTCTACCTCCTTGTGAGACCCTTCCCCGGTTTCTACAAGACAAGCAGCATAGTGAGAGTCTTTCTGTTTACGCCGGCAATCTACCGTATTGTGTGTGGGAGATTTGCAATAGGCGCACCACTTTTCACTCCACTTTCTTTTAGGAGATCCAGGTGGACTCTTACCAGAGGGTTTCTTACTAGGAACTTTATCGAAAGGATCCTCCTTCTTGGTGTGAGCTGTTTTAGGGTTCTTCTTCTTTCCAGCCCATGTGTCTGGTGGTCGGGGATTGGGTTGTGACAATTCCCCATTATCCCCATGAGCTAGCACATACCTTTCCGCCAACGTGTTCACTATGTCCAACCTTTCTGCCCCATTTTCAAGCAAGAAGGTTTGCAATGGCTTAGGCATCATTCTCTTCATTTGGTCCACGACCACCAATTCTTCCAAACTTTCATAGTCGTTAGCAAATCCAGCTAAAGACATCCACTTCAAAAGGTAAGACTTCAATCTGACACTGTAGGCTGCGAACATCTCTCCTGGCTCTCTCTTCGACTTTCTGAACTGTTGTCGATAAGTATGAGCTGTCATCTGGAACCTTTTCAAAAGTGCTTTCTCCAGAGCTTCATAGTCATTCTCCATACCAGGTGGCAACCTAGAATAGACCTCGTACGCGGTCCCCCTCAGGCCCTGTGAGAGTTTCAAGTTCCATTTCCCTCGTTCCAATCCCATAGCCAAAGCCATCGACCGAAATCTGTGAAGATACTGGTCGATCTTATCTTTGTGTTCATCGAACGGGAGTAATGGGAACTTCATTGCCTGGTATGGACCGCCACCAGAAGTTGTTGAGTCAGGGAGAACTGCGTCTCCCACTGCACCGTCTCTTTCCTTGGCAGTTTGAGCTTTCAGCTCCAACTCTCTCATACGGAACTCATGGTCTCTGACTGCCTGCTCGGCCTCCATCTTCCTAGCCTCAGCCTCCATCCTCTTAACCTCAGCCTCCGCCTCAATCCTCTTGGCTTCGCGCACAGCCTGTCTGTAGTCTCTTTCCACTTCCTGCACATATTTCTGTAACTCCGCTCCATCATATCCCATCTCACGCCCTGTAGCCTGTACGTCAGCGACATTAAACCCAGCTGATGCCATCTTGAACTCAGCGGGTAAGGGAAGAGGTAATTGTCTAATAAAATTTTTCTCACAATTACACAACAAGTTACATTACACGACCACAACACGTCGTATGTCGGTCAGTCTGTGTCAGGAAGAGTATAGACAATAGCCAGGCACGGTAGGCAGAACCTATTGATAGAAGACAAGGATATCTGTCCCCTATCACTACATCAGCCAAAACTCCACCAGGATTTCAAATATCCCGGGACGTGCCCCCAGAAATTGTAACAAGCTATGTGGAGGGTCCCAAATAGCCCGGTCACAATATTTCAAATATCTTCTATAGCCCTGGCTGGGATAGGTCTTTACCTGCCAACCCTCCTCTCGTTTTCCCTGGACACACTGTCACGCTTCCTTTCGACCTAGGGACCTATTTCCTGCAGTGTTCTTCTGGCTGACGCATAAATAACATGGCAGTCGTCAGAACAACTTGGAAGTAATTTTATTAACCTAATCAAGAACAGCACAGGAACCCATAAAGGCAGATAAACAGATAGATCTACACAGACACTACACTGGTAAAGTTCCAACACAGAGCCTCAAGTCGCCACAGTCACAGATCCAGCTTCAGATACTGTCTGATCTGTCCACACACTTCTCACCAAAGATGTCCGAATCTCCTTCCTTCTCCAGCAACTGGGTGTAGGTTCAACCGGCTTTTGTAGAATCCAAGCGACTGGTGTGTTGAGGACTTCGGTTCATTGTCATCTGAATTAGTTCGGCACTAGGTCTTCACTGACCCATGAAAGGCTTTAGTGTTGCCGATAAGGTGAGGTGTTTGTGAAGGATAATGGATGGGTCCTTTTAATGTCCGGTATAAAATGGGTAGGCCCGAAAATCACTCTCAGGCTCCCTCCAGACAACAACTGCTCTCAGGCGTATGTTGTTAAAACAAAACCGGCAATGCACCAGTCATACAACCTGTCCTTGCCTCAAGACCTGCACCTTGCCTCTGTCTCAGAGTTAAGCACACCAAACCTTGAGTTGGCCTCGTTGGACATATTGGCGTTAGCCTAGAAGCACTGGTGATAATGTCCCTTAGAAGACATAGTCACTTCCCATAGAAGAGGACCCTGGAAATGATAAACAAAACCTGAGCGACTGGGCTGACTCATGTATCACACAAATACACTATATTTAATACCTGATTGACTAGGCCTGACCTGTCAGGTAGCCCCTGGATTGGCCACGTCCGGGTTTGAGTAGACCTCCAGCTGGACGAAGTCCGGTTGTCTTTTTGGCCACAAGACACACCCTCCACACTCATACCAAGCCTTTATTATGATTGGGCACATTCATTCCCATGCTTCCCTCTCACTTGCAAACCATGCCTTTCTCACCCGCAAGATCTTGTGGTGTGGTGCGCCCAGTAATCTGTGTGCTACATCTCATTACCTAATAGTATAGTAATGGGGTTGTATGGCACGCAGTGTAGTTCCCCACTCCCTGCAAGAATAGGAAAGAAGATACTACCCCCTCCCGGCTCTGCTCTTGTTTGAGCTGTCGCCGCAATGTACCAGCAGTGCCCCACAGAACACATAGATTTAGCGGAATGCAGGTTCTCTAAATGAGATAAAGAAGTCCATTATCTTCCCCACATCATCCCATCTAGTAACAGATGAAAGAGATAGTCCTGTGAATGGCCTCTTCTGGCTCAAGAAGATAGATCAGAGATTGGAGTACCCCATCCCCAAGAATACCATAGCCATCCACTGAGTATATACAACAGAAAGATGACAATCTGTCCAATTCAAGCCGTAGACAGAAAGATAGCAACAGCTCATCTGACGCCAAGAACAAATGAAATCCTCTTGGGAGATATATGGTTCAGATTCACTTCCCCGGCTATGCCAAGGACAAGACGCGCAGCCAGATCGGCTAACGGTCACCCAACTCGTCATTGGTTATGATTGGCCTTTCGCCAATTCATCTTCCCCTTCAACACATTGTATATTTATAACTCCATGTTTGGCTGGAGTACCCACAACCCAAGCCCTACCTTTCTTCACCACTTCAGTAGGATGTTGCATCTCTGTCCCAATCTTCAAATCGACTTGACAAGATGCCACTATCCAACGGTAGGTGTGTACACGGCCATGAATTGCTTAGCAGCCGCACCAGCGCACATTTGGCGCAAGGCGCTCCATCGGGTTTACCCGATGTGAAAGACATTGGCTACTTGCTCCATGTAAAGATTGTGATAGGAAGATAACCCAAAGAACCATCTTTCATGGAGATTTGAGAGAACAAGAGAACTGAGAGCTTCCGAAAGCCGTTCCCCCCTGTCTACCCAAAATAAAAGAATGCATAAGGACATGGACCACTGGCGTTTCGCTACATAGGCCCCCTCTTAAGAAAGTCGAACCCTACGAACTTTCTACTGTCAGTGGTTCTGTTCGAATGACCCCACCCTCACATTCAACCATAGGATGCCGTGATAAAAAATCTGCTCCCACATTCTCCCTTCCGGGGATGTATTCGACCGTGAACTGATACGGTTGTAGGAGCAATGACCATCTCATCAACCTCGCGTTCAGTTTCTTAGAAGTTGCCAAGAACGTCAGAGGTTGATGGTCGGACTGCACTTTGAACTGGACTCCATACAGATAAGGTTGAAATTTCTGTACCGCCCACACTAGAGCTAGACATGCCCGTTCGACGGTGGAATAATTCCGTTCGGCGGGTAACAGTTTTCTACTGGCATACGCCACCGGACACAACACCGAAGGATTATCTCGCCCTTCCTGCAACAGAGTTGCTCCAATCCCTATGTTACTCGCGTCGGTTCTCAGAACAAACGTTTTCTCCAAATTCGGGAGTTGCAGGACTGGCCTATCCACCAACGCCTGTTTCAGCTTCCCATAAGCCTCTTCACAGCTCGGGGTCCAGACTATAGGATCTGGCGATCCTTTCTTCAGGGTTTCGGTTAACGGCGCTCCAATTTCGTTGAACTTTGGAATGAATTTCTGGTAAAACCCACACAGAGACAAGAAAGACCTAACATCCTTTTTGGATTTAGGACGGGGTGCGAGACGGACCTTCTCAATATTCTTTTCTTCCGGTACCAGTCCCCCTGGGGTAATAGTGTGTCCCAGAAATTCCAAGGATTGATATCCAATCATGCATTTGGCTGGACGGGCGGTTAACCCCTCCTCTTTCAATCTTATGAAGATCTTTTCCAAGGATTTCAGGTGATCTTTCAGATTGTCAGACGCGATGAGAATATCATCCATAAACGAGACGACAGAGGGATCCCTTAAAGGGTCTAATAACTTTCTCATCATGCGTGTGAACACACTGGGCGCATTGCTCAGCCCAAAAGGCATCACCTTAAATTCGTAATGGCCACTCGGAGTACTGAAAGCGAGCATGGGCCGAACCTCAGGCTTCACAGGGATCTGATAATATCCCCGGCTTAAATCAATTTTTGAGAAGTACTTTGCCCTATTTAATCTGGCAAACAATTGATTTGTGTTTGGTAACGGCTCAACTTGGAATGTCGTACAACTATTTAAATGCCTGTAATCAATACATAAGCGGTGTTCCCCGCTTGGCTTCCTCAACAAGACAACCCCGGCATTATAAGGAGAAGTCGAAGGAGTGATGATGTCGTCGTCCAGAAGCTTCTGGATTTCAGTTTCCAGGGCCTTCTCTTTCGAAAATGGCACTGGATATATTTTCTGGCGAACGGGGTCTTGGGTAGTCAGAGTCATATCAAACTCGACCAACCCTGTCCGCCCTGGCCGATCGGTAAGAATCTGCTGATGGGACTCCAACAAACGGATGACACGGTCTGTTTCTTCAGCCGACAGATCAGGATTTATATGTACATCCCTATAGGTTTCCCCAGGGTGTAATGGATACCCCCTATCCGTTTCTTCGCCCGATTCAGTTTCCATCGCGACCGCCATAGTCATGAGTGGGAGAGAAGTACCATCAGATCGTTCTTCATACTTTTTGAGAAGGTTAATGTGGAAGATTTTAGATTTCCCCCTGATCCGGATGGCATAGTTGGTGCGGGAGACAACCCTTTCCACCGGGAAAGGCCCCTGCCAACCAATCTCGAGTTTATTGGAACCTACTGGAAGTAACAACAGAACCCGATCCCCCACCTTAAGAGACCTATCTTTCGTCCTTCTATTGTAGTAGGCCGCGTGTCTCTTTCTGGCCGCCCTCAGATTCTGAGCTGCCAAAGCCCGACCCGTCTGGAGTTTCTTCTTTAACTCTTCGACGTATTTATATGAGGATACAGCTTCTTCAGAAGTTTCCTCCTCTGTCCAACATCTCAATAAGGCTTCTAAGGGACCCTTGATTGGCCTCCCGAATAGTAGAGTGGCTGGAGGCAACCCGGTCGACCCATGGGGAACCTCCCGATAGGCGAACAAGGCGGCTGAGATATACTCATCCCATCTGTCTGGTTTCTCTTGTGCCAGCTTCCGAAGCATGGTCATCAAGGTACCATTAAACCTCTCTACTTGCCCATTAGACTGAGGGTGATACGGGCTTGTGTGAATGTGGTTGGTCTGGAAGATACGAAAGACTTCTTCCATCAGCTTACCACAGAACTGAGACTCATTGTCCGTTAGGATCTGGTTGGGAAATCCCAACCTAGTAAAGGTCTCCATCAGTGCATCAGCCACTCGCTTAGAGTCGATTGTGGCCAAAGGTATCGCCTCGCCCCACATGGAACAGCAATCCACCATCGTGAGAATGTACTTATTCCTCTTCCTAGTCTCCCAGAACTACCGGAGCTGTCCAGTGTTTTGGTGCCACACGCTGGCACTCTGGGCACGACTTGACGTACCTACGCACGTCTCCAGTCATCCCTGGCCAGTAGTAATGGCAGGAAATGCGCTGGAGAGTTGCCCCGACACCCATATGTCCACTGAAAGAAATGGTGTGTCCCATATGAAGAAGCTGTTCCCGATAAGCCTTAGGAACCACCAGCTGTCCATGCTGGTGATCCTCCACTCCGGCTCTCCGGTACAGTAACCGATTCTTCATATAATACTGACCCCGTCTTGGTGGGTCAGAACCTTTTGGCAACTGGTTGAAGCAAGGTTGCAAAGTAGCATCCTGGCTTTGAGCAACTCGTAACTCCCCAGGCAAGGGATTCACAATCAAGGCTGGCGTCTGCTCATCCTCCAATTGAGATCTGGTTTGCATTGCCCCTACGTACATGGGTTCGGTTGGAATCCCTAGAAAGACGTAGCGACAACCCAAGATCATTGGGAAGATAGGGTCTAGCAGAACGGCTGCCTGTATAGTGCCGGTAACATATTTTGATTTGATGTCCACCTTCGCAATTGGAAGAGACATCGCTACCGCACTCTTTGTCGCCGTTTGAATCTCAATAGATTCCCCGGTTAGCTGCTCTGGGCTCACTAAATGTGATGAAATTACAGCCTCAAACTGCAGACCTGTGTCGTAGAGACACTCAACTGGTTGACCGTTCACAAGTACCGTTTCTACTACTGGTGGTTTTTCTAAATCTTTGTTCCCAAGATCCCTCCCTTCTACCTCCTTGTGAGACCCTTCCCCGGTTTCTACAAGACAAGCAGCATAGTGAGAGTCTTTCTGTTTACGCCGGCAATCTACCGTATTGTGTGTGGGAGATTTGCAATAGGCGCACCACTTTTCACTCCACTTTCTTTTAGGAGATCCAGGTGGACTCTTACCAGAGGGTTTCTTACTAGGAACTTTATCGAAAGGATCCTCCTTCTTGGTGTGAGCTGTTTTAGGGTTCTTCTTCTTTCCAGCCCATGTGTCTGGTGGTCGGGGATTGGGTTGTGACAATTCCCCATTATCCCCATGAGCTAGCACATACCTTTCCGCCAACGTGTTCACTATGTCCAACCTTTCTGCCCCATTTTCAAGCAAGAAGGTTTGCAATGGCTTAGGCATCATTCTCTTCATTTGGTCCACGACCACCAATTCTTCCAAACTTTCATAGTCGTTAGCAAATCCAGCTAAAGACATCCACTTCAAAAGGTAAGACTTCAATCTGACACTGTAGGCTGCGAACATCTCTCCTGGCTCTCTCTTCGACTTTCTGAACTGTTGTCGATAAGTATGAGCTGTCATCTGGAACCTTTTCAAAAGTGCTTTCTCCAGAGCTTCATAGTCATTCTCCATACCAGGTGGCAACCTAGAATAGACCTCGTACGCGGTCCCCCTCAGGCCCTGTGAGAGTTTCAAGTTCCATTTCCCTCGTTCCAATCCCATAGCCAAAGCCATCGACCGAAATCTGTGAAGATACTGGTCGATCTTATCTTTGTGTTCATCGAACGGGAGTAATGGGAACTTCATTGCCTGGTATGGACCGCCACCAGAAGTTGTTGAGTCAGGGAGAACTGCGTCTCCCACTGCACCGTCTCTTTCCTTGGCAGTTTGAGCTTTCAGCTCCAACTCTCTCATACGGAACTCATGGTCTCTGACTGCCTGCTCGGCCTCCATCTTCCTAGCCTCAGCCTCCATCCTCTTAACCTCAGCCTCCGCCTCAATCCTCTTGGCTTCGCGCACAGCCTGTCTGTAGTCTCTTTCCACTTCCTGCACATATTTCTGTAACTCCGCTCCATCATATCCCATCTCACGCCCTGTAGCCTGTACGTCAGCGACATTAAACCCAGCTGATGCCATCTTGAACTCAGCGGGTAAGGGAAGAGGTAATTGTCTAATAAAATTTTTCTCACAATTACACAACAAGTTACATTACACGACCACAACACGTCGTATGTCGGTCAGTCTGTGTCAGGAAGAGTATAGACAATAGCCAGGCACGGTAGGCAGAACCTATTGATAGAAGACAAGGATATCTGTCCCCTATCACTACATCAGCCAAAACTCCACCAGGATTTCAAATATCCCGGGACGTGCCCCCAGAAATTGTAACAAGCTATGTGGAGGGTCCCAAATAGCCCGGTCACAATATTTCAAATATCTTCTATAGCCCTGGCTGGGATAGGTCTTTACCTGCCAACCCTCCTCCCGTTTTCCCTGGACACACTGTCACGCTTCCTTTCGACCTAGGGACCTATTTCCTGCAGTGTTCTTCTGGCTGACGCATAAATAACATGGCAGTCGTCAGAACAACTTGGAAGTAATTTTATTAACCTAATCAAGAACAGCACAGGAACCCATAAAGGCAGATAAACAGATAGATCTACACAGACACTACACTGGTAAAGTTCCAACACAGAGCCTCAAGTCGCCACAGTCACAGATCCAGCTTCAGATACTGTCTGATCTGTCCACACACTTCTCACCAAAGATGTCCGAATCTCCTTCCTTCTCCAGCAACTGGGTGTAGGTTCAACCGGCTTTTGTAGAATCCAAGCGACTGGTGTGTTGAGGACTTCGGTTCATTGTCATCTGAATTAGTTCGGCACTAGGTCTTCACTGACCCATGAAAGGCTTTAGTGTTGCCGATAAGGTGAGGTGTTTGTGAAGGATAATGGATGGGTCCTTTTAATGTCCGGTATAAAATGGGTAGGCCCGAAAATCACTCTCAGGCTCCCTCCAGACAACAACTGCTCTCAGGCGTATGTTGTTAAAACAAAACCGGCAATGCACCAGTCATACAACCTGTCCTTGCCTCAAGACCTGCACCTTGCCTCTGTCTCAGAGTTAAGCACACCAAACCTTGAGTTGGCCTCGTTGGACATATTGGCGTTAGCCTAGAAGCACTGGTGATAATGTCCCTTAGAAGACATAGTCACTTCCCATAGAAGAGGACCCTGGAAATGATAAACAAAACCTGAGCGACTGGGCTGACTCATGTATCACACAAATACACTATATTTAATACCTGATTGACTAGGCCTGACCTGTCAGGTAGCCCCTGGATTGGCCACGTCCGGGTTTGAGTAGACCTCCAGCTGGACGAAGTCCGGTTGTCTTTTTGGCCACAAGACACACCCTCCACACTCATACCAAGCCTTTATTATGATTGGGCACATTCATTCCCATGCTTCCCTCTCACTTGCAAACCATGCCTTTCTCACCCGCAAGATCTTGTGGTGTGGTGCGCCCAGTAATCTGTGTGCTACATCTCATTACCTAATAGTATAGTAATGGGGTTGTATGGCACGCAGTGTAGTTCCCCACTCCCTGCAAGAATAGGAAAGAAGATACTACCCCCTCCCGGCTCTGCTCTTGTTTGAGCTGTCGCCGCAATGTACCAGCAGTGCCCCACAGAACACATAGATTTAGCGGAATGCAGGTTCTCTAAATGAGATAAAGAAGTCCATTATCTTCCCCACATCATCCCATCTAGTAACAGATGAAAGAGATAGTCCTGTGAATGGCCTCTTCTGGCTCAAGAAGATAGATCAGAGATTGGAGTACCCCATCCCCAAGAATACCATAGCCATCCACTGAGTATATACAACAGAAAGATGACAATCTGTCCAATTCAAGCCGTAGACAGAAAGATAGCAACAGCTCATCTGACGCCAAGAACAAATGAAATCCTCTTGGGAGATATATGGTTCAGATTCACTTCCCCGGCTATGCCAAGGACAAGACGCGCAGCCAGATCGGCTAACGGTCACCCAACTCGTCATTGGTTATGATTGGCCTTTCGCCAATTCATCTTCCCCTTCAACACATTGTATATTTATAACTCCATGTTTGGCTGGAGTACCCACAACCCAAGCCCTACCTTTCTTCACCACTTCAGTAGGATGTTGCATCTCTGTCCCAATCTTCAAATCGACTTGACAAGATGCCACTATCCAACGGTAGGTGTGTACACGGCCATGAATTGCTTAGCAGCCGCACCAGCGCACATTTGGCGCAAGGCGCTCCATCGGGTTTACCCGATGTGAAAGACATTGGCTACTTGCTCCATGTAAAGATTGTGATAGGAAGATAACCCAAAGAACCATCTTTCATGGAGATTTGAGAGAACAAGAGAACTGAGAGCTTCCGAAAGCCGTTTCCCCCTGTCTACCCAAAATAAAAGAATGCATAAGGACATGGACCACTGGCGTTTCGCTACACTACTACTACTACTACTACTACTACTACTACTACTACTACTACTACAAAAGTATTTGTTACTACTGCTGCAGCTACTACTACTACTACTACTACTACTACTACTACTACTACTACTACTACTACTACTACTACTACTACTACTACTACTACTACTACAAAAGTATTTGTTACTACTACTACTACTACTACTACTACTACTACTACTACTACTACTACTACTACTACTACTACTACTACTACTACTACTACTACTACTACTACTACTACTACTACTACAAAAGTATTTGTTACTACTGCTGCAGCTACTACTACTACTACTACTACTACTACTACTACTACTACTACTACTACTACTACTACTACTACTACTACTACTACTACTACTACTACTACTACTACTACTACTACTGCCACCACCTGCATGTAAAGCCTGTCCTATTATGTATACATTTAATAAAATATATGTCTGCGCGAAGAGAGAGTAGTGGATAGAACGCCGGGTTCTCATGACCCTTGGTTCGAATCCTCGGTACGGTGTTTGTTCTTTTTTCTGTCGGGGAAGAGGGGCGGGTGGGGGGGGGGGGAGTAAACTTTAACCTGCACAGTTCGCGGCGACTGCACTAGCCAGGTGACCTTAATTCTTCAGGCTGAAGACACCCCCCTCCCCACGTCCCTCACCGCAAGGTATTATAGGCAATAGATGACAGTGATTTGTTTTAAATTTTAACCTGCACAGTTCGCGGCGACAGCACAAGTGATGGTCTTAATTCCTCAGGCTCAACACACACATACACACACACACACCCTACACAGCAAGATATTAAATGACAGTTGTTATTTAGATGACAGTTGACAGTCTTCCTGTCAGATCACGGCTTACCCTGTTCGCTATGATCTTCTGTCTTCTATAGACGCTATGAACATGTTGGCTGTACGTCTTGAGGGACCCTTTAACATTGAGTCTGTGGTGGACCCTATTGACGTGAAGATCTCGGAGGCTATCATGAATTTACAGGAGAATTCAGACAAGGTCACATCACAGGTAAGGTGTTTTGTTCTTTTAAGTTTGTTTAGAGGAGAACAAGAAGAGACATGGGATTGTAGGTATGTTTAGAGAACAGAAAGAGACATGGGATGTGATATGTTTAGTTGACAGGAAGAGACATGGGATGTGATATGTTTAGTTGACAGGAAGAGACATGGGATGTGATATGTTTAGTTGACAGGAAGAGACGTGTGATATGTTTAGAGAACAGAACGAGACACGGGATGGTTGTTTGTTTATAACCAGGTGTATATGATGTGTTCGTTCTGGTATAACTTGAGGAAATATGATCTTACCCTGAGTTCCATCGGCATGGGCAGTCAACACACTCATTCAGTAGTCAATCCATGTTTGTGAGCTCTCTAAGTGGTGAGTACAATACGTGGGTGCTGATTAATAGCCATCAACATGAAGAATTGCTGTACCTCTCGTGTATCCTCGCCTGGCGCAGCTTTTGAACCTCGGCAGGTTTCATCAGAGCAGAGACCATGGTGTATTTCCCCTCCCCCCTCCCATTTTCCCGTTAGACAGACTAGTGTTTGTGTCATAGGTTGCCCTATGTGAGCTGAAGAGTCTTGGTCGGGAGGGGGGCGCAAACCCTGGTAAATTAGCACCATGGACATAAGTCAAGCTCAGAAACGAGGAAGAGAACAAGAATAATCGCACCAGCCTGGAGATTCACACGACCTCAGCAACTTCAGGGCCGCACATCTATGTCTGAAGACAAACGGCCCTCATTGCTGTGTGAATAACTGTTCCCTTGTATTGATGACTGAGTGTTTGCGCTCGCTCCCGTGTGTGTGTGTGTGTGTGTGTGTGTGTGTGTGTGTGTGTGTGTGTGTGTGTGTGTTTTTATAAAAAAAAATGTTTTTAATGTTTTTTTTTCTCTTGCTTTGCACTCAATCGTAGTCCATTCACGTGCTACTACTTTTAGTGCACTGGACTGATTTTTGCGTGTGGTTTTTTTTTTCATATCCTTTACAGGACATCGCTGTCAACACCAGCATCTTTCAGCTGTATGTTGATTTCTTGGCAAGATTACGCGCAGTAGTTTGCCATTGCTATCTGAGCGGCCGGCTCACATACCCCGTAAGTTACCGAAGCGATTCGAACCACTGCTGATTCTCACCGTCATCACGTTACCGACGAGAGTATACGAGATTACGGAGAAAAGTAATAACCTTTAAGCCACGAAGCTGACGCGTGTGGGTTAGCTTTCCATATTACCAGTGTCCCATCAAGCGAACCCACTCCGACTTCTGAGGTGCTTGTAATTTACGTCCCCAAGTCAAAGACGAGAAGCCAACATTTTAGTCAACCTGACCGGTTGAACTCGCTACCTCGCTATCAGCACATCGGAAGTTTAAGAGCAAGCGTTCCTATCCATTCGACAATGCTGACCCCTGTTTGTTGTATATAGAGTAACCTTCAGCAGTCGTAGGTCGCTAGATAGAATCTGGAGACAGGTCTCCGTAGGTCGTTAGATAGAATCTGGAAAGAGGTCTCCGTAGGTCGCTAGATAGAATCTGGAGATAGGTCTCCGTAGCTCGCTAGATAGAATCTGGAGAGAGGTCTCCGTAGGTCGTTAGATAGAATCTGGAGAGAGGTCTCCGTAGGTCGCTATATAGAATCTGGAGATAGGTCTCCGTAGCTCGCTAGATAGAATCTGGAGAGAGGTCTCCGTAGGTCGTTAGATAGAATCTGGAGAGAGGTCTCCGTAGGTCGCTAGATAGAATCTGGAGATAGGTCTCCGTAGCTCGCTAGATAGAATCTGGAGAGAGGTCTCCGTAGGTCGCTAGATAGAATCTGGAGAGAGGTCTCCGTAGGTCGCTAGATAGAATCTGGAGAGAGGTCTCCGTAGGTCCTTAGATAGAATCTGAAGAGAGGTCTCCGTAGATCGTTAGATAGAATCTGGAGAGAAGTCACCATATGTCGTTAGATAGAATTTGGAGAGCGGTCTCCGTAGGTCGTTTGATAGAATCTGGAGAGAGGTCTCCGTAGGTCGTTAGATAGAATCTGGAGAGGTCTCCGTAGGTCGTTAGATAGAATCTGGAGAGAGGTCTCCGTTGGTCGTTAGATTTAATCTGGAGGCATATGCTGACATAGAACACAAGCTTAAGTTTTATGTTCCATGCTTGTAAGTAGTTTTCACATAGAACACAAGCTTAAGTTTTATGTTCCATGCCTGTAAGTAGCTTTCACAAGCTGAATAATGATTGTCGGGGCTCAGTAATGATTGTTTATGCGTATCTGAGATGACAACAACGGGTCTTCGTATGTCGACTGGCGGTTAATCAGACATGCACACGAAAGCAGGTTGGGTTAAAACAAGCTAGTTGTATGTCCTTTGCCATCAACATTGCAGTCAAACCCAGCAGTTACTGGTTGTTTGCAATTTACTAGGCAATTTCACGTTTATTAGTTTGTCATTGCTTGCTTGCTTGCTTGTATTCGTTGGCTTGAGCTCGGATGAAGGCATCCTGTTGTCCAACATCAGTGTGATGTCATACAGGACCTGAGGTTTGCGTGAGTATCCGTTGTCCCATGTCTGGCTTATTGGTGTGCAGACTGGTGGTTCCTCGCCGTACAGGCAGACACTCTCCGACTTCGGAGGAATCGGCGATCCTACTGACTTTAGCCAGGACCCCGACGGGACCTGTTGGCCAGGACGCTCGACGAGGACAGGTCAATAGGCCTTGGCCAGTATATAACACGGCCTTGGTGCCTTGGTAACACCTCTGCGTCCCAGTTTGCCATTTTATCTGAGCGGCCGGCGCCTCTTACCATCGAAATCAACACTTCATCCAAATCGCCCGCAGCTGATTTCTAACCCTCGACTGCATTTCTCCAACATCTAAGCCACAGACGCTGACGGACATAGGTAGGTTGGTGGATGTGTGTATGTATCTGTGTGTATGTATGGATATGTGTGTATGTCTGCATGTATGTATGGATATGTGTTTATGTCTGCGTGTATGTGGCTGGATAGATACGTCGACTGCCATGGAAGTGGATATGTGTGTATGTCTGCATGTATGTATGGATATATGTGCATGTTTTCATGTATGTAGCTGGATAGATACGTCGACCGTCATGGAAGTGGATATGTGTGTATCTCTGTATGCTTGTATGGATATGTGTGTATATCTGCATGTATGTATGGATATATGTGCATGTTTTCATGTATGTAGCTGGATAGATACGTCGACTGTCATGGAAGTGGATATGTGTGTATGTCTGCATGCATGTGTGGATATGTGTGTATGTCTGCATGTATGTATGGATATATGTGCATGTTTTCATGTATGTGGCTGGATAGATACGTCGACTGCCATAAAAGTGGATATGTGTGTATGTCTGCATGTATGTGGCTGGGTAGACACGTTGACTGTTAGGGAAGTGGACACACACTGTGTGGACAGATGGACGACTGTGAGGAAACTCACAGGCTGGATGGGCTGGGTAGGTTCCATGTGCCCATTTGTTCTACAGCAGCGAATGACTTGAAATTAAAATGAATCATGACACCCCGCCCCCTTTTTTCTTCCCCGAAAAAAAAAGAATGAAAGAGCAACAATGGACGTCAGACTTGAACAAAACGATGACCCAGACAGCTGGACTCATCTCGACAGCCAGTGTTGTTTTAAGGTTTCTTTTAAAGTCAGATTTCATCAGAGTCCACGTCAACATCTGATTGGACGATATGGCAGAGTGGTGACGTAACTAGGTCGCGCGCGACAGCAGGCGTCCAGGGTTGCCATCTTGAACAACTGGCCTGGAAATAGCCAGTGTCACTTAAATATGCAAATTTGTACGTTGCCTGCCATTGATTATTAGGCAGTGTGACAAGTGAGGAAGAAAACTAAAACAAGACGGAGAGATGGCAGCATAATGTACCGAAAACATGATATAGAAAACAAGATGTAAGTTGAGAGGAAGAAATGGAAGGCAAGATAGAGAGAAAGCAGTGTAAAATACAGAAACATGACCGTACAGAAAGAAAGACGTGAGCTGAAAGAATAAAATGAAGGCAATAAAGAACTAGAGCAGTGTGATATACAGAAACAGAGCAGGATGTCACGAAGGACTGAGCCGAGAGGAAGATAACAATAGTAGTATACTGTCATAATATAACTAGCAAGTCCTCTCTGATACCCACTAGGCAAGTGAATTAGAGGAGACCTAAAAACAGTAAAGAGATTTTTTACACGATTTAAGGCGCACTTCACATATGGTGCTAGACCATCTGCTTATGGACTAATAGGCTCTCGGTGAGTGATGTGGTCTGTAACACACTCGGTGAGTGATGTGGTCTGTAACACACTCGGTGAGTGATGTGATGTGTAACACACTCGGTGAGTGATGTGATGTGTAACACACTCGGTGAGTGATGTGGTCTGTAACACACTCGGTGAGTGATGTGGTCTGTAACACACTCGGTGAGTGATGTGATCTGTAACACACTCGGTGAGTGATGTGATCTGTACCACACTCGGTGAGTGATGTGGTCTGTAACACACTCGGTGAGTGATGTGGTGTGTAACACACTCGGTGAGTGATGTGGTCTGTAACACACTCGGTGAGTGATGTGATCTGTAACACACTCGGTGAGTGATGTGGTCTGTAACACACTCGGTGAGTGATGTGGTCTGTAACACACTCGGTGAGTGATGTGATCTGTAACACACTCGGTGAGTGATGTGGTCTGTAACACACTCGGTGAGTGATGTGGTCTGTAACACACTCGGTGAGTGATGTTTTCTGTAACACACTCGGTGAGTGATGTGGTCTGTAACACACTCGGTGAGTGATGTGATCTGTATCACATTCGGTGAGTGATGTGATCTGTATCACATTCGGTGAGTGATGTGATCTGTATCACACTCGGTGAGTGATCTGTATCACACTCGGTGAGTGATGTGATCTGTATCACACTCGGTGAGTGATGTGATCTGTATCACACTCGGTGAGTGATCTGTATCACACTCGGTGAGTGATGTGATCTGTATCACACTCGGTGAGTGATGTTTTCTGTAACACACTCGGTGAATGATGTGATCTGTATCACACTCGGTGAGTGATCTGTATCACACTCGGTGAGTGATCTGTATCACACTCCGTGAGTGATGTTTTCTGTAACACACTCGGTGAATGATGTGATCTGTAACACACTCGGTGAGTGATGTGGTCTGTAACACACTCGGTGAGTGATGTGGTCTGTAACACTCGGTGAGTGATGTGATGTGTAACACACTCGGTGAGTGATGTTTTCTGTAACACACTCGGTGAGTGATGTGGACTATCACACTCGGTGAGTGATGTGATCTGTAACACACTCGGTGAGTGATGTGGTCTGTAACACACTCGGTGAGTGATGTGGTCTGTAACACACTCGGTGAGTGATGTGATCTGTAACACACTCGGTGAGTGATGTGGTCTGTAACACACTCGGTGAGTGATGTGATCTGTAACACACTCGGTGAGTGATGTGGTCTGTAACACACTCGGTGAGTGATGTTTTCTGTAACACACTCGGTGAGTGATGTGGTCTGTAACACACTCGGTGAGTGATGTGATCTGTATCACATTCGGTGAGTGATGTGATCTGTATCACACTCGGTGAGTGATCTGTATCACACTCGGTGAGTGATGTGATCTGTATCACACTCGGTGAGTGATGTGATCTGTATCACACTCGGTGAGTGATGTGATCTGTATCACACTCGGTGAGTGATCTGTATCACACTCGGTGAGTGATGTGATCTGTATCACACTCGGTGAGTGATGTTTTCTGTAACACACTCGGTGAATGATGTGATCTGTATCACACTCGGTGAGTGATCTGTATCACACTCGGTGAGTGATCTGTATCACACTCCGTGAGTGATGTTTTCTGTAACACACTCGGTGAATGATGTGATCTGTAACACACTCGGTGAGTGATGTGGTCTGTAACACACTCGGTGAGTGATGTGGTCTGTAACACTCGGTGAGTGATGTGATGTGTAACACACTCGGTGAGTGATGTTTTCTGTAACACACTCGGTGAGTGATGTGGACTATCACACTCGGTGAGTGATGTGATCTGTAACACACTCGGTGAGTGATGTGGTCTGTAACACACTCGGTGAGTGATGTGGTCTGTAACACACTCGGTGAGTGATGTGGACTATCACACTCAGTGAGTGATGTGGTCTGTATCACACTCGGTGAGTGATGTGGTCTGTAATACACTCGGTGAGTGATGTGATCTGTATCACACTCGGTGAGTGATATTATCTGTAACACACTCGGTGAGTGATGTGATCTGTATCACACTCGGTGAGTGATGTGATCTGTAACACACTCGGTGAGTGATGTGATCTGTATCACACTCGGTGAGTGATGTTTTCTGTAATACACTCGGTGAGTGATGTGATCTGTATCACACTCGGTGAGTGATGTGATCTGTAACACACTCGGTGAGTGATGTTTTCTGTAACACACTCGGTGAGTGATGTGGTCTGTAACACACTCGGTGAGTGATGTTTTCTGTAACACACTCGGTGAGTGATGTGATCTGTAACACACTCGGTGAGTGATGTGATCTGTATCACACTCGGTGAGTGATGTGATCTGTAACACACTCGGTGAGTGATGTGATCTGTATCACACTCGGTGAGTGATGTTTTCTGTAACACACTCGGTGAGTGATGTGATCTGTATCACACTCGGTGAGTGATGTGATCTGTAACACACTCGGTGAGTGATGTTTTCTGTAACACACTCGGTGAGTGATGTGATCTGTAACACACTCGGTGAGTGATGTTTTCTGTAACACACTCGGTGAGTGATGTGATCTGTAACACACTCGGTGAGTGATGTGATCTGTAACACACTCGGTGAGTGATGTGATCTGTAACACACTCGGTGAGTGATGTGATCTGTAACACACTCGGTGAGTGATGTGATCTGTAACACACCTTATCTTCCCAAGACGTTTCCTGATACCCATTTAAGGCTAGGTCAACCTGGTAGCCCAAGCCAGTTTAAAATAAACCGCCATAATGGAGTGTGATGGGAGCATGTGTGTGTGTGTGTGTGAGAGAGAGAGAGAGAGAGAGAGAGAGAGAGAGAGAGAGAGAGAGAGAGAGAGAGAGAGAATGCTGTTTCAACGTGTGTGCCATTGATCTATGTCGCGTTTGGTGAAGCATGGGCCGCTGTCCTTTGTGTAACTGTATCATTTATAGGATGACTGTGATCATGTACGACCAGTCGGTGGCTAGACAGAAAGGTATCTCGGTATGTATGAATGGTACGCCGGTTGATATTCAAACGCGCTCGCGGGCGCACGCACACACACACACACACACATACAGAGAGAGAGAGAGAGAGAGAGAGAGAGAGAGAGAGAGAGAGAGAGAGAGTTAGGCACTGAGACATATGCGTTGTCCTGTTACTATAAAAGTGTGAACACATTCGGGTTCCACGGTCAAATATTTAATTAACAGAACGCTCGGGGGTTGAATCAGAAAAAAGCTGGGAGAGAGAGAGAAACAGAGAGAGAGAGAGAGAGAGAGAGAGAGAGAGAGAGAGAGAGAGAGAGAGAGAGAGAGAGACAGACAGACAGACAGACAGACAGACAGACAGACAGACAGACAGACAGACAGACAGACAGACTGACTCCCTGTTGAAACTAGCACTCAACATTGTTGTCAACGTGGGGACAAGAAGTGGGTTCTACATGGCATGGCATTAATTTATATATGCATGGAATTGATTATTTCGCCTGAGATATTACAGTTATTACATTCTGTCAACAATATTCCACGAAGGAAAAGAAAACGTTAATTAATATTAGATATATATATATATATATAAACAACAGAAGAAATCAGCGTGACCTATTCCGCGTAAACTTCCTATGCGTTAAAGGTGTCGTAAGGGACTCATTCACTACATAGATCAGTGGGACTTCAGCGTTAACGCCTCGTTCAGGAAGCAATGGCAAACTACTGAAGGTAAACTTGGCTAGAAATCAACCCGAGGTTGGGTTTGATGGCAACACCCGGCCAAGGCCATGCAACATTAAATACAACAGACAAGTACAGTTTTCTCAGCACCGGGGCATATTGCGGAAGACAGAAGAAATTAAATCTAGTGCAACGCTTAAATATGTAACAGATTCCGTACGAAAAGTAAGTTTAGACCACACAAAAATGGATGGCTGAAAATGGGAAGTAGGAGTGTGTCACAGCTGTGACTTAAAAATGGTTACATTTAGCAGACATGGTGTATTACATATCAAATTAAAGTGATGGTAAAGGGAAAGCTACTGTATATTAGCCCATGGTGGATACGGGAAGCAGTTTAAGACGATTAATCATCTCATGGCACTGAATCAGAGAACTCTAGCGTGCCTTACAGTGCTGCTGTATGTCTGAGACACACAGAGAACTCTAGCGTGCCTTACAGTGCTGCTGTATACATGAGACAACCTGGAACGACTGAAACAGTCACCAGTAAACTACACACACTCATGAACTGGTTTGTCTGTGCAGCATATGACTAAATTGTGATGACAGAATCACTGCTGTAGCACATATGACTAAATTGTGATGACAGAATCACTGCTGTAGCACATATGACTAAATTGTTAGACAGAATCACTGCTGTAGCACATATGACTAAATTGTGACGACAGAAGCACTGCTGTAGCACACATGACTAAATTGTGATGACAGAATCACTGCTGTAGCACATATGACTAAATTGTGATGACAGAATCACTGCTGTAGCACACATGACTAAATTGTGATGACAGAAGCACTGCTGTAGCACATATGACTAAATTGTGATGACAGAAGCACTGCTGTAGCACATATGACTAAATTGTTCGACAGAATCACTGCTGTAGCACATATGACTAAATTGTGATGACAGAATCACTGCTGTAGCACATATGACTAAATTGTGATGACAGAATCACTGCTGTAGCACATATAACTAAATTGTGATGACAGAAGCACTGCTGTAGCACATATGACTAAATTGTGATGACAGAAGCACTGCTGTAGCACATATGACTAAATTGTGATGACAGAAGCACTGCTGTAGCACATATGACTAAATTGTTAGACAGAATCACTGCTGTAGCACATATGACTAAATTGTGATGACAGAATCACTGCTGTAGCACATATGACTAAATTGTTAGACAGAATCACTGCTGTAGCACATATGACTAAATTGTGATGACATAATCACTGCTGTAGCACATATGACTAAATTGTGATGACAGAATCACTGCTGTAGCACATATGACTAAATTGTGATGACAGAATCACTGCTGTAGCACATATGACTAAATTCTGATGACAGAATCACTGCTGTAGCACATATGACTAAATTGTTAGACAGAATCACTGCTGTAGCACATATGACTAAATTGTGATGACAGAAGCACTGCTGTAGCACATATGACTAAATTATGATGACAGAAGCACTGCTGTAGCACATATGACTAAATTGTGATGACAGAAGCACTGCTGTAGCACATATGACTAAATTGTGATGACAGAATCACTGCTGTAGCACATATGACTAAATTGTTAGACAGAATCACTGCTGTAGCACATATGACTAAATTGTGATGACAGAATCACTGCTGTAGCACATATGACTAAATTGTGATGACAGAATCACTGCTGTAGCACATATGACTAAATTGTGATGACAGAATCACTGCTGTAGCACATATGAAGGGAAGAAGGGAACGAGGGATGAAGAAAAGATGGCGGCGCTATGTAAGCCATACACTGAGAAAACCTGAGAATAGTATAAGTAGGCAGACCATTGTCTGAAATCCACAGGACAAAATAAATAGAGGAGAAGCTAAAAACATGGAACGGAAATACGTATATTATAATAATTAATATGGAATTACATGGACGGAGCTGAGTTGTTGAGTGCCCATGTCCCTAATGACGGATACGGGGCTAAAGAAGAGGAATAATTACAACTGGAGTATCCTGTATCATGAACCCCGCAGGCAAAAGAAATAAAGAGACCTAACATCGCGCTGAGAAAGAATTTAGAGGCAACGATACATAATATGGAGTTGTCGCGGAGAGCGTTTAAGAATATGGCCAAAGATCAGAGGGATGTGTAAGAGTTGTCTTGTACAACTGGTTAGTAAAACACAAAATTACCAGTATAGGAAGCGTACGTTAGTGATCCTCTTTAGCAAGGGTGGGGAACATTGTCTTCTACCAAGGGCATTATGAATATTTATAACATCTTTCGCGAGCCAGCCGTACAAAATTATCAATTAAAAAATTAGCCTGCTGTATTGTGAAACATTTAATTTCACTCATCCTTAGTGTGGTAGCTGAAACTGCAGCTCTTTGTTCAGGTCTGTTATGTGAGTTGATATTGATGACATTGATGTTGGAAGTTGCTTTTTCAGGTTTGTCACGGTCAGTCTGCGGCGCAGTCGAATCTTTGTGATAATAAGATTTAAAAAGAACTGCTCGCAACAGGAAGTTATTCAGAGCACAGATGCATATTTCAATGTATGTCCCTTCAATGTTGGAAATTCATCATTGCTCACCTAACGTTGTCTTGGCAGGGCCAGACCAAATTATTTCACGGCCCTGAGGCCGGTATAGAGACATTGTTGTTCATGTGATGTATTGCTCAATCCTGCCGGGCTGTTATCTTTGATTATCTATCTTTCATGCGGCGTTGGGTTCCTGATTTTGGTTCTTACATTCTTTTTGCATCATGTTACGGAAACTGAAACACTGTAGCCATATTACAGGCCGTATTGGCTTGGAGAGAACAGGCATGTGATGTATAGGTCCTAGAAGTAGCGGCAGCGGTCGACCAACATGAGGGTGGCTACGGGACTGTGGAGGCACCTGGGCTATGAACATGCACGAGGCGGGAGACATGGCAAAGGTCGAGAATCTTTTACGGCGGGCCGTTATGAGAGCGCCGTTCCGTAAAGGATCTGCTACAGTTACACGATGCTGATGGTCTCTTTGTTGATCCCATAGTTTGAAGCTACTTCCACAAAGGTCAGCGACGAATTAATCATAGACTTGCGGAGATGTATGGTCAGTTTGGTCATCCGTTAGCCATTATGGGAGCCAGGACGCACAGGTGGAGAACCACTGAAATACACGAGTTGTTCTATAACAGCTTGCGCCAGGTGCAGTGGGCGTGTTGGGTCTACATACCGCTGTGCCAAGACAAATGCCGCCTTTCTCGAGCCATGCGCCAACCAGACCAGGGTGTAAGATAACGGGGCAGATAACAGCGCACTAAATGAGCTTAATGTGGGGTGCTTCAGTTAACGTTTGACCTCTGGAGAAGGAAGACAGATGCAGAAACTGAATAAAGAATAGGTGAAGATACCCAGTTAGAAAAATACAGAATGAATGACGGATGGAGCTATTGAATAAAAGATTACTGGATAACAGATTACTGAACGGGATTTGTTGAATTAGAGATTACTGCATGATAGATTGCAGAACAGGGTTTGTTGAATTAAACATGACTGCATGATAGATTACTGAACAGGGTTTGTTGAATTAGAGATTACTGCATGGTAGATTACTGAACATGGTTTGTTGAATTAGAGATTACTGCATGATAGATTACTGAACATGGTTTGTTGAATTAGAGATTACTGCATGATCGATTCCAGAACAGAGTTTGTTGAATTAGAGATGACTGCATGATAGATTACTGAATAGGGTTTGTTGAATTAGAGATGACTGCATGATAGATTACAGAGCAGGGTTTGTTGAATCAGAGATGACTGCATGATAGATTACTGAACTAGTTACTGAGTTAGAGATGACTGCGGGCTGCATGATAGATTACTGAACAGGGTTTGTTGAATTAGAGATGACTGCATGATAGATTACAGAGCAGGGTTTGTTGAATCAGAGATGACTGCATGATAGATTACTGAACGAGTTACTGAGTTAGAGACTCATTATCACGTAGCAGGTCCTCTGCAGGACGTGGCCCTCATCACGGCACGCCAAATAAAAAACTTGTCTATCTCCGGTCACTTGTCTATCTCTGGTCACCTGTCTATCTCCGGTCACTTGTCTATCTCACGTCACTTGTCTATCTCACGTCACTTGTCTATCTCCGGTCACTTGTCTATCTCTGGTCACCTGCCTATATCTGGTCACTTGTCTATCTCCGGTCACTTGTCTATCTCCGGTCACTTGTCTATCTCTGGTCACTTGTCTATCTCTGGTCACTTGTCTATCTCCGGTCACTTGTCTATCTCCGGTCACTTGTCTATCTCTGGTCACCTGCCTATATCTGGTCACCTGCCTATATCTGGTCACTTGTCTATCTCTGGTCACTTGTCTATCTCCGGTCACTTGTCTATCTCCGGTAACTTGTCTATCTCCGGTCACTTGTCTATCTCCGGTCACTTGTCTATCTCTGGTCACTTGTCTATCTCTGGTCATTTGTCTATCTCTGGTCACTTGTCTGTCTATCTCTGGTCACTTGTCTATCTCTGGTCACTTGTCTGTCTATCTCTGGTCACCTGCCTGTCTCCGGTCACCTGTCTGTCTCCGGTCACCTGTCTGTCTCCGGTCACTTGTCTATCTCTGGTCACCTGTCTGTCTCCGGTCACTTGTCTATCTCTGGTCACTTGTCTATCTCTGGTCACCTGCCTATCTCTGGTCACCTGCCTGTCTCTGGTCACTTGTCTATCTCTGGTCACTTGTCTATCTCCAGTCACTTGTCTGTCTATCTCCGGTCACTTATCTATCTCTGGTCACCTGTCTGTCTCTGGTCACCTGTCTGTCTCTGGTCACCTGTCTGTCTCTGGTCACCTGTCTGTCTCTGGTCACTTGTCTATCTCTGGTCACCTGTCTGTCTCTGGTCACCTTTCTGTCTCTGGTCACCTGTCTGTCTCCGGTTACTTGTCTATCTTTGGTCACCTGACTGTCTCTGGTCACCTGTCTGTCTCTGGTCACCTGTCTGTCTCTGGTCACCTGTCTGTCTCCGCTCCGGTCACCTGTCTGTCTCTGGTCACCTGTCTGTCTATGGTCACCTGTCTGTCTCCGCTCCGGTCACCTGTCTGTCTCTGGTCACTTGTCTATCACTGGTCACCTGTCTGTCTCTGGTCACCTGTCTGTCTCTAGTCACCTGTCTGTCTCTGGTCACCTGTCTGTCTCTGGTCACTTGTCTATCTCTGGTCACTTGTCTGCCTATCTCCGGTCACTTGTCTGTCTCTGGTCACTTGTCTATCTCTGGTAACTTGTCTGTCTATCTCCGGTCACTTGTCTGTCTCTGGTCACCTGTCTGTCTCTGGTCACCTGTCTGTCTCCGCTCCGGTCACCTGCCTGTCTCTGGTCACCTGTCTGTCTCTGATCACCTGTCTGTCTCTGGTCACTTGTCTATCTCTGGTCACTTGTCTGTCTATCTCCGGTCACTTGTCTGTCTATCTCCGGTCACTTGTCTGTCTATCTCCGGTCACTTGTCTATCTCTGGTCACCTGCCTATCTCTGGTCACCTGTCTGTCTCTGGTCATTTGTCTATCTCTGGTCACTTGTCTATCTCTGGTCACTTGCCTATCTCTGGTCACTTGTCTATCTCCGGTCACTTGTCTATCTCTGGTCACCTGTCTGTCTCCGGTCACTTGTCTGTCTCCGGTCACTTCTCTATCTCTGGTCACCTGTCTGTCTCCGGTCACTTGTCTATCTCTGGTCACCTGCCTATCTCTGGTCACCTGTCTGTCTCTGGTCACTTGTCTATCTCTGGTCACTTGTCTATCTCCGGTCACTTGTCTGTCTATCTCCGGTCACTTGTCTATCTCTGGTCACCTGCCTATCTCTGGTCACCTGTCTGTCTCTGGTCACTTGTCTATCTCTGGTCACTTGTCTATCTCTGGTCACTTGTCTATCTCCGGTCACTTGTCTATCTCACGTCACTTGTCTATCTCCGGTCACTTGTCTATCTCCGGTCACTTGTCTATCTCCGGTAACTTGTCTATCTCACGTCACTTGTCTATCTCCGGTCACTTGTCTATCTCACGTCACTTGTCTATCTCTGGTCACTATGCCACTCTCACACACCCTCATGCCCTAGGTGTCCGCAGTGAAGTGTGTCCATGTCCTTGCTAGTCGACCACTGCCTGTCCTTCTTCCAGGAACCATACCTGTCATCCCTGTTCTCTCCGAGCCACTGTAACGTTCAATATGGCCAGCACACTTTAGTTTCTGAAACATGTTCCTGTTTGTAAGCCCAGCTTTCTTCCATGGTCAGGTCTTGTGAAATCTCAATATATTTCTTCCTCTCGGTCCAGGATATTCTAAGAACGTTTCTGTAACCTGTGAGCTCCAACCCCCCTCCCCTGCCCCTCGCCTCCTCCTCCTCTTCGACTCACATCCATATGTTGTAACCGAGAAGATGATCGTTGTTCAGCTTGTATGTCGGCGTCGTGCCATCAGTTATCCACACCGGTTAACCTATGCACTGCTATGACCAGCCTGGGCTGACTTCTTTAGAATGTTGCACAGACTACTTACTGTTCACGCACAATTAGCCACTACACGTGGGACAACCACAATGAGAGGATGCAAGTAATGTCAACTGCTGTGAATGTCCTTTGGTTGGCCACAGTTAACCAAAACGTGGACGCCACAAGTTCTGTTGTCTCAATCTGTATTATTGTGATAATAAATTATGTAGTATTCAGATGATCCAACACAAAAATTACACCCATCCTGACATATGTGACATATTGAAATATAATCCTTAGTTCTGTGATCTTATAGCGACTAATAAGCGGGTACGTTCTACAGCTGGTTTTGGCGCCTGTCCTCGCCGTTAGAGTTCCCGCCAAACTGCTCATTTACCTATATCCCGTAGTCATTTCTGGTCAACATTAAAACAACAGCTCAGCTCAACAGCCCTCTCTCCCGTGGTGTGAACCCCCCCCCCCTTTTTTTTCCTCTTCCCCCCCCCCCCCTCGTGTCTTAGATAGCCTTACGATAGAATGCAACTCGCCTCTGGTAGAATGTTCCAGCTTCGAAATGCACTTCTGGAACCAGTCATTTTTGTGACAAGATTGACAGGAGAATATTTGGGACTTATGTTTCGCTATGTTTTTCACGTACTAATTTATTTATTTATTTCTACCGACCAAACGTAATAAACTTAGTTGACCTCCTGTACTCGTCTACTCAGTGGCGTGTGTGTTATGAGTGCTTCGACCTGGCCTGGAAGCACTGGCCTAGTGGTTTGGGAAACTGGGACACACTGACCTAGGCATGTTAATCCCTAGTGCTCGGTCCCCTCAGTTACAGGAGCAGAGATTACTGCACGATATATTATTGAGCGGGAGTTATTGATTAAGTGATTCCTGATGGTAAAATAATGAATAAGAAATATTAGAATAAGAAATTACTGGATGGTAAATTACTTGACGAGAAATATTTAATAAGAGATCACGTGATGATAAATTACTACATGAAAGTTATTGAATAAGATTTTTTTTTTAAAATTCGCATATCCTTTTTTACAGGACATCGCTGTCAACAGCAGCATCTTTCAGCTGTCCGTTGATTTCTTGGCAAGATTACGCTCAGTAGTTTGCCATTGCTTTCTGAGCGGCCGGCTCACATACCCCGTAAGTTACCGATGCGATTCGAACCACTGCTGATTCTCACCGTCATCACGTCACCGACGAGAGTATATGAGAATACGGAGAAAATTCATAACCTCAAAGCCACGAAGCCGGCAATAAGATATTACTAGAGGATAAATTACTGACTGCGAATTATTGAATAAGAGATTACTAGATGATACGTTATTGAACGAGAGTATTTGAATAAGATATCGCAGGACGTACATTACTGAATGAGGGATTATCGAAGAGATTTTAGTTAATAGGGAATTACTAAAGAGTAATGGATCGACGAGAGATCTCTAACTGAGTGACTAATGAAAAATAGATTGCTCTATCTGAAATTACCCAATGATAATTATTGTATTGTGATGGCTGAAAGAGATATTACTGACTATAGTTGAATGAAACAGATTTGTTAATGTGGTGCTATCTCTCCGTCTTGTTTTCCTTTTCTTCCTCTCTTCTCACAATACATACTTATCAATGACAGGCAAAGTACAAGTTTGCGAGTTTAAGTGACACGCTATTTCCAGGCCACTTGTTCAAGATGGCAACCCTGGACGTCAGGTGTCACGCGCGACCTAGTTACGTCACCACTCTGCCATATCGTTGAATCAGTCAATCAATCATGTGCCATGCCGGAAAGCGTGGGCAGTCATGACTCGCCATTTCACTCGATCACCAGCGTCGTGGATCAGTTCAATGTTCCTGTCTCGTCCATCTCATGTGGCCAAGCCATCCAGGTATTTCCCTCTCGGTCTTCCTCTTGGTCTGTTTCCTTCGATCTTGCCAGTTGTCACTAAGTTCTCCAATCCAGCAGAGCTGCGTTCTTGCGCCGTTAGACCGACACATCCGACTACTGCGGGCATTTGTTGACCGGGTTAACCTTGTCTTTCCCATCAATTTGTAGATCTGCAAGCATATCCACCATGTTTACATGTCTAACTCTATCAAAAGCCTTTGTGTAGTCAATAAAGCAAAGGTGTATATCCTTGTTTACTTCTATAGCACGTTCAATAACTGTTCGCAGCATATACACAACATTTACTGTACCCTTTCCTTCTACAAACCTACATTGTTCTTCCCCTATTTCAGGTTGTATTTTCTTCCTCGCTCTTTGCATGATAATTCGTAGCAAAATCTTTGTGATGTGGCTCAGTATACTAATTGTTCTATGTTGATCACATTCCAAAGTTCCTGATTTCTTTGGGATTGCAATAAATACAGAGTTACATAATTCAGAAGGTATATCTCCAGTATCATATAATGTGTTCAGCAGTCTGGTGACTTGATTTAGTCCAAATTCTTCTAATGCTTTAATCATTTCTGTTGTGATGTTATCTGCACTTGTCAGCTTTCATATGCTTAAGAAACTTTCGAACCTCCATCTTCAAAATTAGCGGCCCTTCATTATTAAATCTAATATCATACTGTTCCTCTTTGTTATCATTATAAAGGTTTTTCACATAATCTGTCCATACATGTAGAATCTAATCTTTTTGTATTATGATTTTGCCGTCTTTAGTTTTTAGACAGCCTGTTGATGTACTTGCTCTTTTATTAGCAAGTTCCTGAATTCTTTTGTGCACTAATTTGGTATTCTGACTGTTGTGTTGTTTTTCAATTTCTAAGCACTTTTCCCCAAGCCATGCTTCTTTTGCCTCCTTACATAATATTCTGACTTGTCTGTGAATTTCTTCACATTTGGCAGGATTATTTTTGTTGAGTCTTCTTGTTTCCATTAGGTGTAAAATTTATTCTGTCATCCATTTCTTGCGACCCACCTTCTTTAATTTTGGAATAGTTGTTTCTGCAAGCCTGACTGATTGAATTCTTCAACATTTCCCATTGATCATCCACATCGTTGAATGCCGATATATAATGAGTAGAGAATGTTGAATGACTGGCAGATATACAGGTACACATAGACACATTCACTCACAATTTGCTTCTCTTGTATAATACATGCACACATGCATACACACGCCTTTGTTGTCACTGTCAAACAGACACTCACACATTCACACTCCCAGAAACATATATTCGTATGAATTTGTCCTAATTGCACACAGTAACACGAACAGGGAAATAAACATCAAGATGCACATGTCAACATTGACGGGAACAGAGCTAGGCCAGTGCAAGGAGATAAATGCCTGGATACTTGACCATATGGCATAACTGGGACAAGAACAGAGAGCTGATTCACCACTCTGGTGATCGTGTGAGATAACCAACCATGACTGCCTACGCTTTTCGGCATGGTACACGATGATGATGACAGATTTAAGTCTTCTGTACTGTAGATACTCTTGAGCACTCTTATACCAAAGCAGGCGCACACACACACACGCGCGCGTGTGCATTTATGCACACAGACAGTACAGTTTGCCATCAGCACACACAAACTAAACTCACGCACACACAGTCAACTCAAACATGCGTGCCCACACATGCATACACACACTAGCACCCGCTTTTCTACACGTTCAGACTCACGCAGCTGTTACAGATGACGTCGACTAGTTTTTTTTTTTTTTTTAAACCCCCATCAGAATGACGTAGAAGACTCAGATAATGTCAAGATCTCGACGGGCCATCATATTGTTAAGGTCAAGTGTTCCGCAGACCCCAGGTCTCTTGAAGGTCAAGTGTTGTGCAGGCCGAACACTCCCGCGATCCTGTTACCAATTAAAATTTGATCTTGAAATAACATTTGCCGATCCTGGCGCCTGAAAAGTTTGCCGTCTCCACCCTTGGAATGTATCACTGTGGGCAACCCATGGAGCCATGGTAGAAGCCGGGTATCTATACACATATGTATTCATGGTGTTTCATCGCATGTATTGAATAGGAAGAAACGGTAGGTGTAAGAGGGGAGAACTCTGATATTTAATGGTATTTGAAAGTCGACGTGGCCGAAGGGTGTAATGTGCTAGGGCTGTCCCTGGTGACCTGGTGACTCAAGGTATCTGCGATTTCCTGTGTCCACTCTCTTACTGGTCAACCTATGTCTCAGTTAAGTTCATACTCAATGTATCTGATATTTCCTGTGTCCACTCTCTCACTGGTCAACCTATGTCTCAGTTAAGTTCATGCTCAAGATATCTGCGATTTCCTGTGTCCACTCTCTCACTGGTCAACCTATGTCTCAGTTATTAAGTTCATACTCAATGTTTCTGATATTTCCTGTGTCCACTCTCTCACTGGTCAACCAATGTCTCAGTTGAGTTCATGCTCAAGATATCTGCGATTTCCTGTGTCCACTCTCTCACTGGTCAACCTATGTCTCAGTTAAGTTCATACTCAATGTATCTGATATTTCCTGTGTCCACTCTCTCACTGGTCAACCTATGTCTCAGTTAAGTTCATGCTCAACGTATTTGCGATGTCATGTGTCCACGCTCTCACTGGTCATCCCCCGCCACTTCTTCCAGAAAACAGCCTTCCATTACTGCTCTTTCTACACCACTGCGGCATTCAATATGGCCACCGTATTTCAGTTTCTGGCACATGATGCTGTTTATGAGGCAGATCTTGTAGAATGCACGCACTTTTCCTCTTCTGGATCCACGTCATTCTACGACTTTTTCTTGTTATGTTTTAGTTGAAACGAAATGATCCGTGACTTACATCGGTATGTTGTCACATGAACGTTGCATGTTATCAAAACTGTTACTGAAATGTATTTTCTGGTGTCTTAATAATGTGTCAGTCTCCACGCAACCGCTTGTGTACAGTCCTCAACGTTACCCATGTAGTCAAGGTATTCAAGGCTTGTGACATTTTAAGAGTCTTACTTAGGATTTTGGATTTTGGTTAGCGTGGTCTTGTCTTAAGCTCAGAAAAACAGATGTTGATCTGAGTCACTGTGTCTTGTGACAGACAGGATCAACTGTTCTAATCACTTTCTGCTGTTTGAAATTGGGACTGTGTTGTCTGCGCATTTGAGTTCCGGAATTGAATTCCCCCCAATTATGAGTGCATCAAAACTGCCACATTCTCATTATTTTTGACATTTCTCATTACACTTTCTGCGCAAATGTTAAACAGGCATGGAGGAAAAGTGCAGCCATGCCTTACTTCCATTTGCACCTCAAACCAGTGTGATGTTTTGCCGGCTGCTCTGATGACTGCTTGTTGTTCCTGGTGTATTTCAATTGAGTGGATCAAATGTGCTGGAAACCCCATATCCCTCGTATTGTTCTACACTTTCTGATGTTGAACACAGTCGACGGACTTGCTGCAAGCCCATGAAATAAGTGTGAAGTTCTACATTGTACTCTCTGCATTTCTAAAAGATGGTTCTCCTAATGAGAATATGGTCTTTCGTTCCTTTACCCTGTCTGAAACCTGCCGGTATTTTCTGTAATTCGTATTCTACTTCATTTCAGTCCATTTTATGATAATTTGGAAGAGGATTTTGCCAACCTGACTAATGATTGCGATAGTACGATATTTGGTGCACAATTGTTTATTTCCTTGATTTCCTAAAATTAGGAGGGTACTGATCAGAGAGTTGCTGTTTGCAGATGATGCTGCAAATACGTCCCACTCTGAAAAAGAATTACAACGTCTTCTATCTGCATTCTCCAATGCGTGTTCTGAATTTTGTTTAACAATTAGCAAAAAGAAGACTCAGATAATGTCACAAGGTGCAAATGGGGTACCATCAATCTTTATTGACGACGCCCAACTGGAGATAGTAGACTATTTTACATATTTAGGGTCAGAGGTAAATAGTAAATTATCCATAGATCAGGAAATCAACATCAGGATTGGTAAGGCAGCAGCAACAATGAACAGGTCAGAGGAAGCTTACTGCTAAAACTAAATCCCTTGTCTATCAAGCCTGTGTCCTTAGCGCTCTTCTGTATGGCCGTGAAGACTGGTCAACCTTCTTACACCAAGAGAAACGTTTAAACAGCTTTCATATGCGGAGAGTAGCCAGACGAAATCACAAATACTGAAGTATAGGAAAGGTCAGTTTGTGTGACGGTTTGTTTCATGCTCAGTCTTCGTAGACTTAGATTCATAGTACTCGTTAAGAGGATGGATGATGGTAGAATACCAAAGGACATCCTCTTTGGTGAATTATAGATGTGTAAGAGATCTCGGGATCGGCCTCTAGTACGATACAAAGATGTGTGTACGCGGGACATGATTGATACAGACATTGATAATGCACATTGGGAGCAAGTCGCCGCCGAACGTGTTGTATGGAGGGCAACTATCAGAAAGGAATAAAGACAAAGGAGAAAAAGATTGCAGATAGGTCACTAAGCGCGTGGGACGTACGATGGTGCATGATGGTGAAAATGACGATGTGTTCACATGCATCCATTGTGGATGAACATCTACAGCGCGAATTGGTCTGATCAGTCACATTTGCTACCACCATGGGTTGTAGTTATTATGCCTTTTTTATAGTACATTGTAACAATCTATCGTCTGTCAAGACTGCAAGGTGCCAGTGGAAAGGAATGGCGAATGGAATGATTTAGAAGAGGGGTGTAGACCGTTCTCTTCCGTGCATTGGACCAAATAGCGCTGCTTCAGATCTAGCCACACAGTGCATCGTAAGTAGGGAAGCTGACTTCTCTTGCTGCCCGGATTAGTTCTTTTGCTGTGTGGTCACAGCCTGCCGATTTCCCTTTCCTCAGACTTTGTATTGCTGCTCGTATTTCCTTTTATAAAGGTTCTGGTTCTTTGTCTGTGCTTTCAGATGAATTATTTTGATTATTTTGTCACACATTCACACATTTCTCCACAGTTCTCCATCTTTCTAATATAGGTTGCTTTTGCCTCTTAGCAAGTTTGCTGTCATCATCTTCAAATGTCTTGCCGACTGCTGTGGGCGATCATGCTTCTTCACATCTTGCGATCTTCAACGTACCATAACACAAGACTTTTCTCTCGCTGTCTTCCTTCCTCTATCTCTTTATTCTAAAAACATATTTCCAGTTGTAACAACATCGTTGTCGTCTCATAATATGTTGTCGTCTCATAATGTGGCCACAAAATGAAGAATACCCCTTTCTGATGTTTGTGATCAGTTGTCTTTGCGATGTAACCTTCCTCAAAATATCCAAATTGCTCATTTTGCCTGTCCAAGAATTTGTCAGCATTCTTCTATAAAACCACACCTCTAAAGCCTAGAGTCCCTAGAGGGATCTCTTCCTCTCCCCCCCCCCCTCCCGCCCCCCCCCCCCCGTATCTTTAGTAATTGTCCAGGATCCGCAAACACATGTTAAACTTGTATTTATTTAACATGCAGGAATTCTTTTTCTAACTTCCAATGACAAGGATAAAAAGTTATTCATTTGATAGAATGCAGTTTTTGGTTGTTCTATTATCTAGATATCTAAATTTCTGTACTTGCTGCAAAATAACATTATTTACTTTAATTGTGCATTTAGGCACGACCTGTTTCTTTGCTTTCGCCGTGACTTCGTTCTTCCTATTATTCAAGCTAAAACCCATTCTCTTTCCCCCCCCCCCTCCCTCCACTTCCCCACTTTCATTGAACCACTGTATCTATAATTTCTTGTAATTCCCCCAGACTTGTTGCTATCAAGACGGTGTCATCAGCGTAACGTAAGTTATTCATATTATGTCCACCGACCAGGATCAATGGCATATATTCTGTATATTTCATTACATGTTCATTGTACAATGAGAACACATCAGGAGACATTACACCAGCTTGACAGGGCAGTGGCATTATGACCTTCTGTGTATGTGGTTCTCCCAGTAACTAGCTTTAAGGACGACAGTGTGAAGTCGGTAACCGTTCGCTTTGCCTTTGTCTCTTGTGCCTGTGATCTGTACAGCTCGTATACTGCAATTATTTCATCAGTCAACACTTGTGAGTGTATCTCTCCATGCTGCTGTTTGTGAGAACGGATAGATTGACTGACTTAGTCGCCAGAATCTTCCAGTCAAGTTGTCCCAACAAGTCTTGAGTTGTTATTCAACTTAGCCCTAGTTATAACATGTATTCTTTCTCTCAAAAACAACTTAGTATGACTAATAAATTGTCCAGACCACCGGAACAAGTTTACAAAACAAATAATAAAGTCCTTTTTACACGCTTTAAGACGACATGTGCATTACTGCTATCCCATATGATTCTAAATCAATCGGCACTCTGTGGGTGATGTTGTCAGTCTCTAATCGGCACTCTGTGGGTGATATAGTCAGTCTCTAATCGGCACTCTGTGTGATGTAGTCAGTCTCTAATCGGCACTCTGTGGGTGATATAGTCAGTGTCTAATCGGCACTCTGTGTGATGTAGTCAGTCTCTAATCGGCACTCTGTGGGTGATATAGTCAGTCTCTAATCGGCACTCTGTGTGATGTAGTCAGTCTCTAATCGGTACTCGGTGTGATATAGTCAGTCTCTAATCGGCACTCTGTGGGTGATGTAGTCAGTCTCTAATCGGCACTCTGTGGGTGATATAGTCAGTCTGTAATCGGTACTTTGTGGGTGATGTAGTCAGTCTCTAATCGGCACTCTGTGGGTGATATAGTCAGTCTCTAATCGGTACTTTGTGGGTGATATAGTCAGTCTCTAATCGGCACTATGTGAGTGATGTAGTCAGTCTCTAATCGGTACTTTGTGGATGATGTAGTCAGTCTCTAATCGGCACTCTGTGGGTGATGTAGTCAGTCTCTAATCGGTACTTTGTGGGTGATGTAGTCAGTCTCTAATCGGCACTATGTGGGTGATGTAGTCAGTCTCTAATCGGCACTCTGTGGGTGATGTAGTCAGTCTCTAATCGGCACTTTGTGGGTGATGTAGTCAGTCTCTAATCGGCACTCGGTGTGATGTAGTCAGTCTCTAAACGGTACTCGGTGTGATGTAGTCAGTCTCTAATCGGCACTCTGTGGGTGATGTAGTCAGTCTCTAATCGGCACTCTGTGGGTGATGTAGTCAGTCTCTAATCGGCACTTTGTGGGTGATGTAGTCAGTCTCTAATCGGCACTCTGTGGGTGATGTAGTCAGTCTCTAATCGGTACTTTGTGGATGATGTAGTCAGTCTCTAATCGGCACTTTGTGGGTGATGTAGTCAGTCTCTAATCGGCACTCTGTGGGTGACGTAGTCAGTCTCTAATCGGTACTCTGTGGGTGATGTAGTCAGTCTCTAATCGGTACTCTGTGGGTGATGTAGTCAGTCTCTAATCGGTACTCTGTGGGTGATGTAGTCAGTCTCTAATCGGTACTCTGTGGGTGATGTAGTCAGTCTCTAATCGGCACTCTGTGGATGATGTAGTCAGTCTCTAATCGGTACTCTGTGTGATGTAGTCAGTCTCTAATCGGTACTCTGTGGGTGATGTAGTCAGTCTCTAATCGGTACTCTGTGGGTGATGTAGTCAGTCTCTAATCGGTACTCTGTGGGTGATGTAGTCAGTCTCTAATCGGTACTCTGTGGGTGATGTAGTCAGTCTCTAATCGGCACTCGGTGTGATATAATCAGTCTCTAATCGGCACCTTGTGGGTGATGTAGTCAGTCTCTAATCGGGACTATGTGGGTGATATAGTCAGTCTCTAATCGGCACTCTGTGGGTGATGTAGTCAGTCTCTAATCGACACTCGGTGTGATGAAGTCAGTCTCTAATCGGGACTCTGTGGGTGATGTAGTCAGTCTCTAATTGGCACTCGGTGTGTGATGCAGTCAGTCTCTAATCGGCACTCGGTGTGTGATGAAGTCAGTCTCTAATCGGCACTTTGTGGGTGATGAAGTCAGTCTCTAATCGGCACTTTGTGGGTGATGTAGTCAGTCGCTAATCGATCGCCTTAATTTCCCAAAACATTTCCTGGTATCTGTCTTAGGGTAGGTTGACAAGGGGAAACAAGGTCAAATAATAAAAAGCACGAATCCGCCCAGATGTGGATTGAACCTATGGCTGAAGGCGAGCATCTCGTCTCTAGGCCATCTCGGCTCCCAGGCTGCTGGGATGATGATTCCATATTACCAGCTCCATGGAAGCCAACACACCGCAGTGATGATTCCATATTACAAACTCAGCAGAGGCCAACACGCCGCAATGATAAATCCATATTACAAACTCTACAGAGGCCAACACTACGGAATGATGATTCCATATTACAAACTCTACAGAGGCCAACACTACGGAATGATGATTCCATATTACTAGCTCCAGAGAAGCCCACTCGGCTGAATGATATTACCAGCTCCATAGTAACCATCACGCAGCAACGTTCCAACACCACACAGGACATACCAGACTGAGATACCATCTGTTCAGCAAACCACAGATAAGAGATGCTGATTAATGTAACCGTGGAATTGGTGAAATAACGGCTATACATTTGCTGCAAGAGTGTTCAATATAAGCAGAATAGCATACTTTATTGTGGCTCATACCATATTGGGAGCAGCGGTAGCGTGATGACTAGACGTTCGCCCGGTGGACAGAGGTTCGAATCCGCATCGGGGCGGATTTTAAAAGTGACCTGCTTTCACGTCGTCCCTGATAAAAGATTGGTAGTGGCAACGTCTTTGGGAGTACAGGCGAGCGACATGATACTGGCCACGCCACCTGTCGGGTGGTCCAACATCATTTGTCTAACGATCCCGTCTGCCTCGCGCTCCGAAGGTTGTGGGTTCGATTCCTAGCTACGTCTTTCGGTTCACGAGTGCATTTTTTCTCGGAGACTCCTGGGGGTCGTCGCTTGAGCTACGGAGTTCGTGCTTTGTGCAATGCTTTCGGCAGGTCGCCCTTCGGAAAGAGACCGAGCCACGTGGGATAAAACTCGGGGCAATGAAGTCGATACATGTGTGTATGTGTGTATGCGCGCGCGCCTAACGCCCCATTGGACGTGCTTAAGGGTCATGTAATGCTACTTTTATACCGACTCCTTGTGAGAACATCCTCAAAGAAAGCTGCAGTTGTCTATGAATACATTCAGGGTGACGGGTGAAGTTGGATGAAGAAGATTGGTTGATTGTCTAGAATCGGCATAAACCAATTTGTGAGCGACCAAACGTTGTTACCGGCATCTGTGGATTAGGCGATAGTTTCACAGTATCCCAACATACCGAGTGTAGAAGAGGGGGGGGGGGGGTGTTGGAAGAAGTTTTGCGTTGATTTCGATGGTATGAGGCCTCGACCTTTCAAAACGCAATAATAAACCTCTGAACGTAAAACTGCCTGGTAAATTATAAACATCCAATAAATGCTGGAGTTGATTGCAACACCCTGTTAAGAATCTGCAGACAACTAACTCGTTGTTACTTTAACCCACCATGTTGTAGCATGATGGAACAGAATTCCCCATTCCCAGTCCGACACATTTCATAAAGATACTTCCGATTTAAGTGGCGTTTCCAAATAGAAGGACGATTCTTGGAACTAGTATGTTCCAGAACGAGTTGGGGGAGGCGGCGGTATGCACTTGTCTTTTGATTGGTTCATAAGTAATGAGCCCACGCTATTCCTGGGCCATATTTTAAAATCTAATTAGTTTGAGCGGGAATTTCACCAGGAGCGGTCGCTAGTGTGATGTGATGACCCAACAATGCCCTTAAAGATTCAATAATATATTGTTCTCTGGACAGCAGGTACCACTTTAAAACATACTTTAATGTTGTAGTTGTGCCTGATAAACGAATGAGAAGAATGTATGAGTATTTTATGAATAAAATGTGAAAGTGGAAAACCTAACTTCTGTGCGCCAGAATTCTGAACACTGCATCTTCAACCTTGACACGTCTTTCACGCTGTATACTCCAAATACATATCAATCCCTTGTTGTGACTGGTTGCGTATGCTTGATGAATGTATGACACACTCATGCAGATTCGCAAACCCAAACCCCTTGTGCATTCTTCATGCCTAGGATGACTCATTCTTAACTCAACTGTACCTTTGCTCTCGTGCGAGTTAACAAATGGCAGTCTGAATCGGAATGAGTGATGAAACATGTACACGTTCCTTGGTAAAAAGCTGAGAATGATGGAGTGAGTGAGTTGGTGATTTAATAAATAGCCTCTCACATCTAGTGGAAGGAAAGATGCTTCAATATCCATATGTAAACAGGTTGTGTGTGGCACGCCAGAATTGCTAAGTCCATGTGATGCCTGGTGAGTATATGCTCAAGAGAATTAATACAATTTCTCTCTGAGGTATTACACTGTTACCTCTACTGTTGGATGGTTCATATAAACTAGTTCCTAAGAGAACCATAGGTGTGTGAACCTGTGTCTTAGTTGGCTGAATATAATGTATGGCTCATGCAAACTTACAAGGACTAAACATGTTTTCCACATATGTGCTTTGGTGCATATGTGAACAGTTGTTATGCAATTGAGCTTCTGTTACCTACTGTAGTAGACATGAAAATTACTCAGTGGGGAAAGAGCACATGATGATGATAAAGATGATGTACCTGTGAGTCAGGTCTGTCTGAGAAAAGGGGTGAGGTCTGGCATTGCTGTGTGGGTGAATATGGAATAGGACATTCATGCACCGACATCACAGCCATAGGAATGGATGTCTGGTCTGCTAATTGGGTAAATGCCATTAGTTAATCCATATTGCATATTGCAGTTGTAAATGCCTATTTTCCATTTTCCTTCACAATGCCTGTCCCATGTTGCTATGTCACAATGATTGCTGTACTGTGTCTGGTCCTCCTTGTGCCCAGGTCTACTGTGGTTCAAACATGGTGGAACTTAGACCACATAAATGCTTGTAATTGTGTTAAGCTACCCTGTCTCAGCATATGGTCTTGTGATTACCACAGTACATCAGAGTGAAATACACTGCATCATCAAACTAGGAGAGGTGTGTTTGGACCACACCCATCCTTTTCCTCCCCATCCCCAATCTGTGTCTGTTGATGTATACTAACATTATCTTTTAACATATGTAAAGAGATGTTGTGCCATTTTATATGTCAACAGAGAACAGTATGGTGGAGAGGCCATCCATATATCATCTGGGACAACTAACCAGAAGTCCTAGATCCAGATGTGACTCCCTATCAAAATGTGGGAATATCAAGAAGAGTTTTCTCTCAGCTCAACAGCTGAATGCATAAATGGGAGCATGACACAATCTGAAGCACTACAAATGTGGTGAACTGGACAGTGATCTTTGAGTCAGTCCAATGTCAAACTGAGACTAACAGCAAGTCTAGTTCTATGAACTACATTCATAGAAAACTGTGGGGTAACTTGGAGTGTTTGTTTATCTAAGACAAAACTTAGAAAATATCCAGCCGGATGCTCACACAGTGATTCTTGAAGAATGTGATGAACAGTAGGGAAGTTGATCTGGCTAAGTGAGTAGCTGCAATGTATGGGACATTCTGTATGTCATTATTGAAGTACCCAGTGACAGCCTTCACTAACAGCCTGATCAACCGTGAGATGCAGTACCATATCATCATACCAAATCTTGTCTTCAAGAGGAATGAATCTGCCATGAAGCTTATTCTGGGGAAGCTGCTAACTGGAGCTAGTCCAACATCCATGCTGATGATAAAAGGATTCAACAGACCCAGAACAGTAGTTTCTTCCTTGAGTTGCCCATGGATAGGATTTCCTAAATTCCCAAGAGACAGGAAATGATGATAGTTACCGATACTGTAACGGGATGGTGTAGTTAGATATTGGAGAGGAAGAAGCGGAGAATTAGTTATTGGGTGGTGGAGTAAATAAGAAGTGTTGTATCTTGTTTATCAACCTGCATGTGTGACATATTTTATGCATTTTCTATGCAATAATTGAAGTGTTTCATGACAGGAGATGAGGCAATGGTCACCACTATACTCACCATCAGCTCAATAAATTGTGTATTTAATGAATCAGTTTTAAGTACAGGTCCCCAGTGAATTTCTTGTACAGTTGCTGTCAAGTGTTGTCTCTGGTGACTGTCTTAAGTGCTGTGGTTGGTTATACATATTGTGAAAAGTCCTGTATAGATGTTGTCAAGTATCACATGATGTCTATCTTGTACAATTGTGGTGTAAACAATTCCTTGTGAATGTATGTCCCACTTTTGGCAGGAAACTGTCATGTAGATGTCTTGTCCAACAGATGTAATGTACAATTATTGTTGAAGTTTGTTTGTCTACAAATACATGAGTCCTAAAGTCCTAAAGACTAATTGAACTGATATAGGTCACAAAATGACAAAAACTATAGGGAAAGATCTATGTGACGGACGAACAGCACACTGGCAACATTATGTTGAGTGAGAGGGATCCTCAGTTGTACAGGCGCTAATAGTTCAGATCTTCTCTGGCCTTGGGTGAACTGGTTTACTTCTTATATAAATTTCTGTGTAGATACATAGTTGTCTCACAGTGGGGGTTTGAGTCAAAAGAAAAATGGTTCTCCAAAAAGGCTATTGCGGGAATGATTAGCTCATTTGAGTGACCTCTAGACAAAACGTGCTAAATCATATCCTTTATCTTGTTATTTATTATTCAAGATATATCTCCAGAGAACACTACAAACTAGGTCCTCTGTCAATCATCTAATAATTTTTCACACATGTCCCTGACATTTCTTTAATTATGTTAAGGAAAAACGAGCTATTACATTATCTCTGTTATACCCAGACAGCTGTTACATTATTTCTGTTATACGAGGCATCTATTACTTTGAAGTATAAATTTAGTAGAAAAGAGTTCAAAGATCTTATCTCGCATAATCCTTACCACAGGTCGTTGAACTGTTTCTCCAGACCATTTTAATCACATTAGTGTATATACCTCGATCAGGAGGCGGTTCTCGGTATATTTCTCACATTAATCACATTAGTGCATATATCTTGATCCAAAGGCGGTTCTCGGTTCTCCGTCCGTCCGCCCGCCCGTCCGTCTGTCTTTGTTTCTCTGTCCATCAGTCTGTCTGTCTGTCTGTCTGTCCGTCTGTCCGTCTGTCTGTCTGTCTGTCTGTCTTTGTTTCTCTGATCGTCTGTCTGTAAAATTGTGTATCTGTCTGTATCGTCGCTGCTACTGCTCCTCAACCATCGCTCGGAATTCTATTTATATAAAAGTCCCTGTACTCCTCCCACACACAAGTGTCTTAGTATCACTTCCACCTGCCTGTCTCTGTCTCAGATTGATCAATGCTTTCAGACAGCTGTTACAGTCTTCTAGATTTCCTGGTCCCATAACACTACAATTGCGACTTAATAAAATGTCATAAAACACCGCCCACAGTGGATCTATTTCGTGGACGTCACGTCTTGGAAAACACCGCTTTGCGTAAACCAATTACCCAGACAACACCTCTTCCCTCCTATATCAGTGGTTCCCAGATGTTGAACTTTGTGCGCCACATGTTGTAACGATTACCTATTACATACAAAGACTTTGATTAACGCTCATGCAAGAGAATGGCATGTATTTGCGTGTTGTTATTTTGTCGGATCTTCTTTAATAAAGCATAGGTAGTACAGGAGAAAAAATAATTGTGACAGAGATGCAGCTAATGATTAACGAAAGAAAATGGACAGGATGGTTGGTTGCTTTGCTTGCTGGTTTGGTTTGGTGTGAACCCTCTGGAAAGCTGTACCTTCATTATTAATTCTAGTGCATAGGAGTTTAGATGGCTTGAGCCACGAGAAGAGCTTGCATCTACCGGAATCAGGACAAGGTAGAGATGTTTCTTCATTGGCCACATATTCCAGTTGACTACTCAGAGCGAAATCAGGACAGGATAAGAAAGAAAGACAGACAGGCCCACCCACAGACAGACAGACAGACAGAACGAAAGAAAGGAAGGAAGAAAGTTAGGAAGGAAGAAAGACAGAAAGAAGAAAGTAGGTTGTCTGTTTTAGTCGTTTAGTTTAGTCGTTTAGTCGTAGGGCCAACATCACAGCACACGGTTTAACCCATAAGTGCTCCGTTTTCCTCCTAACTCAAACCTGAGTTTGGAGAAACTCAGCTCAATGCACGAACTCCGTTGCATCGGCGAGGATCCTGAAATGCTTTGGGTAGATTTTTAACTCGAAATTTTGCCCGGGCAGCACCGTTAGGCTACTCTTTTTCGATTTCTAACTTCCAAGGGATTTTTTACGTGCGCAACAATACACACGGGCGTCCGATCTCACTACCCAGAGACCAGGGGAAATTACTGGAAGTCCCGGTGGATTTTTTAAATAAATCCTGGTCCTCACCGGGGCCTAAACCCGGGACCTCCAGCACTCGAGGCGGACACCATACCTCGAGACCACTCAGCCCCCCCCCCCCCCCCCGTAGGTTGTCTGTTGCCTAGCATCATGTAGATGATCGGTGTCCTCAATCCACACTCGCCGTTAAGCATGAAAGTGTGCGGGGCTTAGTCTAGCGCTCTAACACCAGATGTGTTGCCTAGGTTGCGCTGTAACCGAGTTTATTTAGCGTAGTTTTGTTGTTGTCTGTCTATCGCTTTCTCGGCCTTCTCTGGCTCTATATTGAGAAGAAGAAGAACTTGTTTAACACGCAGACATGAGACCCATGGTGCTAGGTCTAGTTGGTATTCTGTGTAGTTCCGGGTATCTAAGGTCACGTGGGCAGTGATGACACCTTTAAGTGTGTCTGCAACGAATGGACACAATATAACTGCGCAGCTCCGCACAACAAAACTCACATACATATACACGCGGATGCTTCTGCCAAACTTTTTTATGAGCAGAAAGTACGCAGAGAACTGAAATACCTGAAGCACAAATAAGTATTCAACGTGTATGAACGGAAACTAAAAACCCTGGTTTGGGCAACGAAAATATGAAAAAGCTGTACAAGATAGGGGTGTTGAAAAACGATGCAAAAACGAAAAGACTAGAGAGGAAGCAATAATGATATAATAGACTCAATTAAAGGTTTGCTACAAAAACACAACGAAGTCATCAAGGAGGTAGATTTGACTCTACAGCGAAGACATCCATCTGCCCACAATCGTTTACTATACGTGTTGTCTACAAGTCCATCGCCCATGTTATTACAGACAGACACACATGTCACTCGTTCGGGTTGTTGGTAGCAGACATGTCATTGTCCTGTAACCTATCAGTGTGGCTAGTCTCTCCGCTTTGGGAATCCTTGCTGAAATATTGCATCCGATCTGGAACTTAATCACGGACACCGCTAGATGCACATTTTCCTTCAAGTTTCAGTTGGGCATGGGGTTTCTGTTCCGATGTTGTTGTTGTTGTTTTTTTTTAATCTGCCCCCTTTATATGTTTATCTTTGCTTCAGCGTTTATCTGTGTCTTCTACGATTAGCTGTCTCTTATATGGCTGTCTGTCTCTTCCATGTTTTGTCTTCAAAGGCAAGGAAAGTTTAATTTTGAGTCTCATTGTGTGTGTGTGTGTGTGTGTGTGTGTGTGTGTGTGTGTGTGTGTGTGGCGGGGGGTGAGTGTGTGTGTGTTTTCGTTCGTTCTCATTTCATCGATGAGTTGCAGGATACATGGATAGACAAAGAGTCAGTATGTGGACCAATGATGGAGTGAGTGGATTTACAGAATAATAGACAATTCGAATATCATGTGTGGATAAGTGCATGGGGAAGGGAAGAATGAGAATGTGATGGTAGCAGCTGGTAGTAGCTGTCTGTTTCTCTGTATGCGTGTTTGACTGTTCGCCGGTCTCTCTCTCTCTCTCTCTGTCTCTCTCTCTCTCTCTCTCTCTGTCTCTCTCTCTCTCTGTCTCTCTCTCTCTCTGTCTCTCTCTCGCTCTCTCTCTCTCTCTCTCTCTCTCTCTCTCTCTCTCTCTCTCTCTCTGTGTTTATCTTAAATCGAACCAAATCATGTCATTGAATGAACAATTTTCCATGAGGCGTACACTCAGACACAACTACTTCCTAGCCCGCCGTGGGTGTCCGTGTGGTCTAAAGCTCTCAGTGATTCTATCATGTAGTTTGTCCATTTTGTATGTTGCTTATGTGCCCTTAGAACATAATTGAATGCCTGTGAATGTATTCCAGTGTCTCGTTCGGTTGTTACCTGGAAACACTGGGTCATAGAATCGCCGGGACACGCCAGACTGCAAGCCTCCCTCAGTTGTTACTGGGTCTGAACATTTTAGGCAAAGACATCTTTTGATACGATTGTCTTGACCAGACCGTCATATCTGACTAGTCACCTGATTGTCTTTGTCTTGACCAGACCGTCATATCTGACTAGTCGCCTGATTGTCTTTGTCTTGACCAGGCCGTCATATCTGACTAGTCACCTGATTGTCTTTGTCTTGACCAGACCGTCATATCTGACTAGTCACTTGGTCCTTTTTTGTGTGTTCTGACATTTTCCATTCGTGTAATGAGTTAGGAGCTCCAGAAAATGTGTGCAAGTGAACATAAATTAAAACTAATATCGAATTTAGAATCTTTAACTCGAACGTGATATCAGCACTGCTGTGTGGCTTAGAAATCCGGGGAATGACTAAGACAGTCATTTTAAAAGAGGAAAGGGGGAGGGGGAACAAGTCTCGATATAGGAACCTGGTGTGGCTCTGTGAAGTGTTATAACATTGACCTTGTGTATGTCTTGATGCATGGATGAATAGGCGACCAGTCTTTTCCTCACTTAGCAAGCGGCGAGTGTAGATGAATTGCAGATATTCATCTATTAATGCCTGCGCAGAATAGGACTAAAGTGGCACAACAGAATTACTAATGCGGAGTCTAGATCGACGACTAGATTCCAGTCAATCAAGAGGCGAGGAACAAATCGCTGCGGTTGGATATGACATAGATTAGGAAACCTGATAACGGTATGAACTGCATCGTCGTTAATAAATAATAACCCAGAAATGTTGAACAGATTATGAATGACCATTTTTGTTTAGGTTAAATAACTAAACTCGTTCCATTGGTTGCGATACGGCTTAAAGAACTGGAACCTGGGTGAGGAATTGATTCCACCCCGGTAGGCAACACACTCATTCTGAGCTAGTTGTGGGTGCATGACTTGGGTGTTGATTGGCTACCATCATCACGGAGAAGTGCTGTAATTCTCGTGCAAGGATCGTTTGTAGTCCTCATCAGGCCTCATCACAGCGGCGACCATGGCCGACCCTCCCTTCTTTATCCAGTCTAGTGTCTGCCCGGAATTCCCCAACACAGAGGTGATGACAGGTCATCTAAGAAGGCAACATGTTTTGTCTTACGCCAGCTTTCTTTACATACTTGACTCCTCTGTGTAAAGCCCTGCTAACCATTTGATAACGCCGGGTCGATCCCACAGCTGTATTGGTTAAAGAACAGAAACTGTATTGTGAATTGACTGCTGCTTGATTGCGCACTAACCACTTCGCTAACACGACCCCAATACCACACATACTCGCGCGCACTTTCATGGCTGTTTTCACACATTGACACTAGCGTCTAGTCCCTGCCAGTTTGCACAAACATTCCTGCCACAAACATCTCGCCTTCCCTGAGTTTCGCTGTTTGCTCCCCCAAATCTGGCCAAACTTTTCAAGTCACCGGATATCAGAAATAGCCAATGCCTTCTTTAAATATTGAAACCAAATGCCGTAATCCCAGCTTCAGTTTTGCCGTTACAGCCGCTCCTGACTTTCCTTCGCCTGTTTTACAACTCTTGTTTACAGGTCAGTATTTCAAAAATTCTCTTTAGGCCCATGATGTCAATATAAACAGCTGTATTAACTCTGAAATTAATTAGGATAGTCAATATAAACAGATGTATTAACTCTGAAATCAATTAGGATAGTCAATATAAACACCTGTATTAACTCTGAAATCAATTAAGATAGTCAATATAAACACCTGTATTAACTCTGAAATCAATTCAATCAATCAATCAATCATGTGCCATGCCGGAAAGCGTGGGCGGTCATGACTCGCCATTTCACTCGATCACCAGTGTCGTGGATCAGCTCAGTGTTCCTGTCTTGTCCATGCCATGTGGCCAAGCCATCCAGGTATTTTCCTCTCGGTCTTCCTCTTGGTCTGTTCCCCTCGATCTTGCCAGTTGTCACTAAGTTCTCCAATCCATTTCTTCTCATAACATGTCCAAAAAATTTAGACTGTCTACGTCTAACCACTAACAATTAAGATAGTCAATATAAACACCTGTATTAACTCTGAAATCAATTAAGATAGTCAATATAAACACCTGTATTAACTCTGAAATGAATTAAGATAGTCAATATAAACACCTGTATTAACACTGAAATCAATTAGGATAGTCAATATAAACAGCTGTATTAACTCTGGAATCAGTTAGTATAGTCAGTATAAACAGCTGTATTAACTTTGAAATCAATTAAGATAGTCAATATAAACACCTGTATTAACACTGAAATCAATTAGGATAGTCAACATAAACAGCTGTATTAACTCTGGAATCAGTTAGGATAGTCAGTATAAACAGCTGTATTAACTCTGAAATCAACAACCGCGCATCAGTAGTCAGTCAGTAAAGAACCCCCGTACACGTCTTGGCTACATGGTGCTACACCCATACCTGTATAGACCAGTCTGCACTCGGTGGGCGGTTTCAGTACCACGCCAGCCGCCTTTACTTCTCAAGACATTTCCTGGTATCCATTTTAGGCTAGAGCCACCTGGAAGCCCATGTCTCTTTAAGAAATACGCATCGTTAATAACCGTCTAGGCCGAAAGCTAATCCTTGAGTTCTGCTGGGTAATTATGTGCCTACAACCTTCTGTCTCGTATATTGCCTGTCATTTCTGAAGCCGACGTTCCTCCGTGCCATGATGCCAAACTGCCCGGTATCTTTCCTCTTGGTCTTCCCTTGCCTCTACTCTCCCCTCCTCTAGCTCTCCTGTTATAACGAGGTACTTCAGCTTTCCCCCTTATTATGACCTGTCCCTTCTGATGCACGTAACCAGTTCTCTTTCTGGATCAACTTCTTTAAAGGAATGCTCGCTGCTCTTTCTATCCGTCCACGGACAAGGTGTTCTCACCATTCTTCTGTAAAATCACATATCCGCGGCTGCAAAATAATTCCTCTCTTGTCTGCTAATTGTCCATGATTCGCTTTCGTACATCAGGATTAGCTCGATACATCTCTTAAGAATTCTGCAAACGCCCACTCCCCCACCCACCCCTAAAAACTTATTCAGCGCAAGCCATTAAATATGCACGTGCAGAATGAGTTAATTTAATTTCAAAGTTTGCCGCTGCACGTTTGATTATACGCTTCGGCTAGACGTGTCGTTCCGGGTGAAAGTTCAAGTTGCCGGCCGAGACGTAAGCTTATGAGACTTGAAATGTCAGTGAACTGGAAAATTGGGAAGGCGCTGGTGCACGTAGCTGCAATATCTGTGTGTTCGGGGAGGGAGGGTGACGGTGAACGATGTAACCAGCGCTACAGAGCATTGCTTACTGGTGGTCCGGTGTTTGACTATCTATCTATCTATCTATCTATCCATATATCTATCTATCTATCTATCTATCTATCTATCTATCTATCTATCTATCTATCTATCTATCTATCTGTCTGTCTGTCTGTCTGTCTGTCTGTCTGTCTGTCTGTCTATCTATCTATCTATCTATCTATCTATCTATCTATCTATCTATCTATCTATCTGGCTGGCTAGTCGCCCGTCCGCCCGCCCATCAGTCTACCCAATCATAAATTCAGCTGTCTGTGTCTAACTGCATGCCTATAATAATTTTTTTCTGTCTTCGCGTAAGTCTGCCAAACATTTGGAATGTAGATTTCTGACTGTTTGTCAGTTTTCAATATGTATCTCTGTATCTACCTGCCCAACAACAGTGTAAACATATGTCCAACCATATAGCACCAATGAGCACAACATCATAACAACAAAGATGAGATGGCCTTATATAAGCTGCGGGAGTAACCGCGAGAGTTACAATTAGAAATGGAGAAATTAGAAGACGACTAGGTCTGAAACCACTCACACACTTCATTACAGAACAGTAGACTAAATGGTTTGGCCACCTCACATGAGTGCCCCGGTACCATCTCCACAAAGAGCCACATTGAAGAAATATAGGGTTCCCCAATTGATTAGCTGTGTAATACATAACAACATCTCCACAAAGAGCCACACTGAAGAAATATAGGGTTCCCCAGTTGATTAGCTGTGTAATACGTAACAACATCTCCACAAAGAGCCACACTGAAGTAATATAGGGTTCCCCAGTTGATTAGCTGTGTAATACGTAACAGCATCTCCACAAAGAGCCACACTGAAGAAATATAGGGTTCCCCAGTTGATTAGCTGTGTAATACGTAACAACATCTTCACAAAGAGCCACACTGAAGAAATATAGGGTTCCCCAGTTGATTAGCTGTGTAATACGTAACAACATCTCCACAAAGAGCCACACTGAAGAAATATAGGGTTCCCCAGTTGATTAGCTGTGTAATACGTAACAACATCTCCACAAAGAGCCACACTGAAGTAATATAGGGTTCCCCAGTTGATTAGCTGTGTAATACGTAACAGCATCTCCACAAAGAGCCACACTGAAGAAATATAGGGTTCCCCAGTTGATTAGCTGTGTAATACGTAACAACATCTTCACAAAGAGCCACACTGAAGAAATATAGGGTTCCCCAGTTGATTAGCTGTGTAATACGTAACAACATCTCCACAAAGAGCCACACTGAAGAAATATAGGGTTCCCCAGTTGATTAGCTGTGTAATACGTAACAACATCTCCACAAAGAGCCACACTGAAGTAATATAGGGTTCCCCATTTGATTAGCTGTGTAATACGTAACAACATCTTCACAAAGAGCCACACTGAAGAAATATAGGGTTCCCTATTGATTAGCTGTGTAATACGTAACAACATCTCCACAAAGAGCCACACTGAAGTAATATAGGGTTCCCCAATTGATTAGCTATGTAATACGTAACAACATCTCCACAAAGAGCCACACTGAAGAAATATAGGGTTCCCCAGTTGATTTGCTGTGTAATACGTAACAACATCTCCACAAAGAGCCACACTGAAGAAATATAGTGTTCCCCAATTGATTTGCTGTGTAATACGTAACAACATTGGAACCGACCATTCTTTTCTCTTCTGTAAATGTTTGTGAATATATTGGACACAGCATTTCGGTCAGATGTGTTTGTATGTTTGTTATGTGACCTATGCTGGTTTAATATAAAATTCTGAGATCTATGGTGCTATCTCAATGGTTAGATACGCATTCGGCCCGTATTCCATAGTTGTAGGTTCATGTGCATAATAGACCTGGCTAATGAAGACACCTTTGTAGGGGTGTCTAGTTGGTCATGCGTCGAAGTAAGTAAAACCTCGGTTTTCGTCGATAATCCATCCGAAAACAATCGGCGAAATCCAAATCCAATGAAAACCGAGGCAACTATGTCCACATGAATCAATGTAAATCCAATTAATTCGTTTTAGAAATTCTTAAATACAAATTTTTAAAAAAAATACCGCATTTTTATAAAGTATAAATACAGTGTTTAATACTATTTTTCGGCCCCAGACTTGTCCGAACTCACACCTTCACCGTGCCTAGTAATAATGTATGCCAGTCCGCCTCTTGAATTTTTTAAACCATCCTCTGCTGGCCTTTCAATCACTAAATGCACTAGCACTCGTCCCAGGCATTTTTTTAAATGGATTTGGCATACAACAGTCTGGCCTTTTCACATACTCTTACCTCAGAAAAAGAATCGCCCTCTAACTGTTTTTGATTTATCCAAATTAATAATTGTTTGACATCTTCAATTGTTTACAGTCTTTGTTTTGTTAGTACATGCATGCCTTTAGGGCTTTAGCTACATTAGCCTCCTTTATTTGTTCTTTTTCGCCACAATGGAACTTACCGTGTACGGCGACTTCCATTACATGCGGCCGCTTTCAGCAATCTGGATGTCGCTGTCGTATCTTATTATTAGCAAGTGATGCTCACACAAGGAAAACCTACGTCAAACTGAACAGAAGAACGCGTGAGTCCCTTTGTTTTCGCAAAATTAGCAGCAAAGTCACGTCGGCACGCCGACGAAATCCTAGGCAACCGGCGAAAACGGAGACACATTTTTCGCAGAAAAAAAATCGACGAAAACCGAAACCAACGATAACCGTAGACAACGAAAACCGAGGTTGTACTATTTACTTGTTCCTGAATCTAGACGCCGTTGTCATTTGGAGATGACAGTTCGAATCCCGGTCGATAACTATAGCTTTCAATTTCTATGTTGTCTAGTGCGTCCTCTAATCTCTACTTCCTTCTTCTCACTTCTGTTAACGCCAAACAATACTATATGTGTTTATTTATGAACTGAAGAAATGTAATAAATACAGCGCAGGGGTAACATCATGTAAAAGATGGAGTGATGTTATCAAGAACAACCTTAGAGAAATGAATACAAAGAGCAATAGAAAGAGCTCATAAAAGAGCTTTACATCTGTCCCCAACACTTCACTGAGGTAAATGGAGGAAGAGGAGAAGAAGACGAGGATCCATATAGCCATACACCCACCCGCCATACTCTCATATACAAACATCAATGATACATCTCTTTGACTGTATATGTCACATGACTGCCCGTCTGTGTAGCCACCAAATTTCTCGTCGATTTTCATTTCCGTCCGCCATCTCAGCGAGTCTCTGACATTCATGCGTTCCCGCACATTTGATTGAATAGAGGCGCGCGCTTTCATCCCCGGAACGTGCCATTCATCCCTAGACTACAATTACCTTGGCGGTCTGGACAGTCCTTTTTCTGGAAATACGCGTGGTGGCAAAAATCAAAAGTCAGCGGTAAAGCTAATCTTTTCACATATACTGGGTTATAGTGAAGTAGTTCGGTAATCTTCTTCTGCTCGCTTTTCCCCTTTAAAAAAAAGAAAAGAAAAAGTAGCTGGTATGCATTGTTATAAAATACGTCTGTGTCAATTGTAAGAAAATACGACGTCATAGAATCCTGCGGATCAGATACACACATCCTTGCACTACTTGTCTTTAAACTCAGACCAATAACCTGGTCAAGTGGATATCCCTCCACTGATTATATAGACTGCAGTTAGAGATCAATAAATACACCGCTCATTTTGCCGCTCATAAAAGTAAGGGAAAGAATTAGAGACTAGAGGACACACTAGATATCATAAAAATGGAAAGCTACACTTGCCGACCGGGATTCGAACCTGTCACCTCCAAATGACGACAGCGCCTCGTTGCAGGTACAAGTGTATACTACGACACCCCTAAAAAGTGTCTTCATTAGCCAGGTCTATCATCCACATGAACCCACAACTATGAAATATAGACAAGACTTCGTATCTAAGTATTTGTCGAATAACAAACACACAAACACATCAGACCGAAATGCTGTGTACAGTATATTAACAAACATTTAAAGAAGAGAAATGATTAGTCGGTTCCAATGTTGTACACGTATTATACATTTTATGTTGTCTAGTGCGTCTTCTAGTCTCTAATTCTTTCCTCTACTTCTGTGAGCGTCAAACAATACGTGTCTATTTATTTATTAACTGTCTTGGCGGCTTCAAAGGGTTCCCCGGTTGATAGTAATAGTGAAGGGAACCACAGTAGCTAAGTGACTAGACCAGTGGTTCTCAAGCGGTAGGGAATCCCCCGGGGGGAGGGGTGGTGGAATTTTAGGGTCTCCATGGGGGTAGGGGTGGCATTCTGAACATATGGCGAAGGGGTGCATGGGCCAAAAAAGGTTGAGAACCACTGGACTAGACGCTTGACTGTTGGCACAGTGGTGGGGCAATTGTGTATTTTATGTGCTGCTGCAGCCGTGACTTCTCTCATCTATTATATTATAACAGTACGGGTCTACCCCCATATACCCAGTACTCCTTCCATCCATCCATCATGTGCCATGCCGGTAAGCGTGGGCGGTCATGTTTTGCCATCTCACTCGATCACCAGAGTCGTGGATCAGCTCTGTGTTTCTGTCTCGACCATGCCACGAGGCCAAGCCATCCAGATATTTACTTCTAGGTCTTCCTGTTGGTCTCTTCCCTTCGATCTTACCAGTTGTCACCAAGTTCTCCAATTCATTTCTTCTCATAACATGCCCAAATAATTTTGACTGTCTACGTCTAATATCTCTAATCAGTTTACGATCTCCATTTGTTTCTTGAAGGACGTGTTCATTGGTCTTTCTGGCTGTCCATGGTATTCTTTGTATATTCCTCAGAAACCACATTTCTACAGCCATCAGATGTTTTTCAGCTTGACTGTTTTTGTTGTTCAAGCTTCACATCCATATAAAAGTACAGGTTCTATGTAGCACCTCAACACTATTTTTCTCGTTTCAATTGACAGCTTTTTATTGGTCAGTATGTTTTTCATCTTGCTAAAGGCTACTTTTGCCATGGCGATTCTTGTTCTAATCTCTTCAAGGCATCTCCCATCAGATGTTATTACTGTTCCTTCAGGTGTGTAAAAATGTCCTAACGTTTTTTTTTTTAAAAAAGAGGGGGGACGCTTGTAGATGAGGGGGCTGAGCAGTCTCGAGGTATGGTGTCCGCCTCGAGTGCTGGAGGTCCCGGGTTCAAGCCCCTGTGAGGACCGGGATTTTTTCACGTGGACTTCTAGTAACAAAATTGTCCCTGGTCTCTGGGTAGTGAGATCGGACGCCCGTGTGTATTGTTGCGCACGTAAAAAAAATCCCTTGACAGTTGGAAATCGAAACAGAGTAGCCTAACGGCGCTGCCCGGGCGAAATTTCAAGTTAAAAATCTACCCAAAGTAGTTCAGGATCCTCGCCGGTGCTACGGAGTTCGTGCACTGAGCTGAGTTTCTCCAGACTCAAGCTTGAGTTAGGAGTAGAAGGGAGCGCTTAGGGTTACACGTGTGTGCCGTGATGTTGATCCGTCGACTAAACTAAACTAAACTTGTAGATGAGAGTTACAGGCTGGGCAAGTGATATGAGATTAACATGAGAGGAACAAGGAGCAGCTAAGAATCTGGGGCGCTTGGTGTGACATGGGAAAAAGTAATAAGGGATAAACATGAGAGGAACAAGGGGCAGCCAAGAATCGGGGGCGCTTGGTGTGAGATGGTTGAAACTAATATAGGATAAACATGACAGAAACAAGAAGCGGCCAACAAATCGGGTAGACTGGTTCTGGCTTCTTGTATGCCTGTTGTGATCGCATGTTGTCTGTTGCCTGTCTTCAAATGTTTCTTTTTTTTCTGATCTGGTATGTGAGTGTCAATGAGTGCCAGTTAGTTAACCATCACCGACTCGATCGGTTACCGAGAGGTCTGTGTATTCTTGGAGATCGGAGTGGCGTAGATGTACGGTGTCAATCTCCAGCTTAGATGTACAGTGTCAATCTCCAACTGTACAAATGCCAGGGTAAAATCCAAGAGAGAACAATACTTTCATGAAAACTTGTCTTCAGTATACTCCTTTCCACCTCCGTCATCCTATCTCTGTATAAGGACTGCTTGCCTAACCTTCTTGGGCCAGGACGGTGCGCATGTTAGAGTTAAGCAGTTTGAAATCGCAAATCCCGACAACTAAGTATTATTCAGGCTTGGGGAAAATGCACACCCTTATCTCATACTCTGTGATTCATAACTGTATGGAACAAAAGGGGAGCTCCAAAACAAAACTGGTGACTACACCGCGAGAAAAACGAACGCAAGAAACAGAAGAAATGTCTCTTTATATCTATAAGAGGTGATATACATCTGACTGTCTAGGTCAGTGGTTTTCAACCGGGTGGGGGTGAGATAGGGGAGGGGGGAATGTTAGGGTGTCCAGAGGGGAATGAAGATTTATTTCATGATCGCGTTAATACAAGAACCGATTACTTGATATTGTTTTTCCCTTCATACTTTACGGTTCTGTACGTCTCACCCTTCTAAAATTCATTTTATAAAGTAAGTAGACCCACAAATCACGTTGTATGTGGACGTCTAGACTTGTTTTAGTATGTGCTATTAAATTTAGCTTCCATTATTACGTATACTATGTAGGGGGGATTTTAGGTAGGAAATACGAAAAGGGGGGGGGGCGAGGGAGAATGACGTTCTGAAAATATGGTGAAGGGTGGCACGGGCCAAATGTTTTGGTAGGAAATACGAAAGGGGGAATGACGTTCTGAAAATATGGTGAAGGGTGGGGAGAAGGGCCAAAAAAAAAGGTTGAGAACCACTGGTCTAGGTCATTGCAATGTAAGAGGCTCCTTTGTGGCGGAATGGTGTTTAGGTTTGTCGTCTGCCTCAAGTAGACATGGTAGGAGTGGCCGCTGTGGGTCTGTACAAGGAAACCACCCTTTGACACGCCTTCAGCGCATTGGGCATATGTTGCTAAACCCATAATTTCATAGCTCAATCTGAACTCGTTGCTGATGTGGTCAGTACCCGCCCTTTACTTCCCTAGACATTTCCTGGTATCCATTGTAATCTGGGTCGACATAGAACCCCAGGGCAGTTTTATACATTCGAATCCACTCAGTGAGGACCGAACCGCTGTCCACGAGATCGGCAGTCGAGTGCCTGGCTGCCGCAGCTCCCCCGTGGAGCTGTGAGTATTTATAACACTGGGAACCCTAGGTATGTCCTCTCGGCTTGTTCCTCAAGTTGTGGCTCAGACGTCTCCCGTGGAGCTGTGGGTATTTATAACATAGGGAATCCTAGGTATGTCCTCTCGGCTTGTTCCTCAAGTTGTGGTTGTTCCTCAAGTTGTGGTTGTTCCTCAAGTTGTGGTTGTTCCTCAAGTTGTTGTTCCTCAAGTTGTGGTTGTTCCTCAAGTTGTGGCTCAGACGTCTCCCGTGGAGCTGTGGGTATTTATAACATATGGAACCCTAGGTATGTCCTCTCGGCTTGTTCCTCAAGTTGTGGCTCAGACGTCTCCCGTGGAGCTGTGGGTATTTATAACATATGGAACCCTAGGTATGTCTTCTCTGCTTGTTCCTCCAGTTATGGCTCAGACGTCTAGTCCTCTCTTGATGAGACCAACAAACAGAATGACCCGTGGACACGTAGCGCACTTGAAGATTTCCTCTCAAGAGCGTGAACAATAATAATACAAGTGCATGTCTTTTACAGTTCGTTACAATCAAACTCAGCGCCCATTGAATATGTGTGATTTACTCGGCAATTTTACGTTCTGTAGTGTGCCATTGCTTTCTGAACGGGAATGTCAACTTTGAAGCCGCACTGACCCCCATGTGGCACGATCCTACTACACCCCCACTAGAAGAGAAAGTTTCGGCACATGACACCTCAGCCACGCCGACTACTGTCGCAAATCATTTTGTTTAATGTTACATTTCCTTTGCAGGACGTTGCTGTCAAACCCAACCCCACGTTTGCTAGGCTATTTTACGTTCAGTAGTTTGTCATTGCTTTCTGAGCGAGAAGGCAACGTTAAAGTCCTACACGCCGGTGTATGGTAGGGTTCCACTACCCCGCCGTCATCTCCCCGGACGTTTAAGAGCAAGCACTCTTATCCATATTATGCAACTGATGACCTCCTGTGAATAATACCAGTGATTAAATTGTTTCATTGTGCCTGGGGAAGTGGAAAGGAATTCCCGCCAAACGAATATAACATTTCGTTTATTTAACTATTATTTATTTATTACCGTCTCTCATACACTTTACCCCTGACAACTGGCCCCTCCCAGGTGCATGTCCGTTGGGGTGCTTACCGCGTGTCTGGTTGAAATGTTGACTTTTGCCAGCTAACTGCGGGTGTGGGTTGGTTGCTCACGATGAAGAACGATTACCTTTGTTGTCTTTCTGGATAGATGGTTGTCTGAGGCGGGGGAGACCATCTGGTTAGCGGTTGCCACGGGGCAGATGGGCAGGAAAGATTCATGGGCAAGAGATGTGTGTGGGGAGTCATGGCATCGGGAAAGACTGAATCGCTGTGTGCAGGAGGTAAGGAATAATAATGGAGTCAGTGGAAGAGAGGCAGTCATTAACGTGCAGAAAGAGGAAACACGTAGAGGATACTGTAGAGAGAGCAGAAAACTTTAAGGGAGTCAGTGATGTACAGAAAATAGAAAAGAATGAGGTAGTCAGTGGCATCAAGATGGTGTAAGATAAAGGAAGTAGTCAGTGGCATCAGGATGGTGTAAGATAAAGGAGGTAGTCAGTGGCATCATGGTGGTGTAAGATAAAGGAGGTAGTCAGTGGCGTCAGGGTGGTGTAAGATAAAGGAGGTAGTCAGTGGCATCAGGATGGTGTAAGATAAAGGAGGTAGTCAGTGGCATCAGGGTGGTGTAGGTAAAGTCAGTGGTGTGTCAGAAGGTGGAGGAGATGAATGAGGGAGTCAGTGGTGTGTCAGAAGATGGGGGAGATGAATGATGGAGTCAATGGTGTGTCAGAAAATGGTGAAGATGCATGAGGGAGTCAGCAGTGTGTCAGAAGATGGAGGAGATGTATGAGAGAGTCAGCGGTGTGTCAGAAGATGGAGGAGATGCATGAGAGAGTCAGCGGTGTGTCAGAAGGTGGGGGATATGCATGAGAGAGTCAGTGGTGTGTCAGAAGGTTTAAGAGATGAATGAGGGAGCCAGTGGTGTGTCGAAGGTTTAAGAGATGAATGAGGAAGTCAGTAGTATAAAATACGTTGAAAGAAAGAAGGAGTAGTTGGTAGTTTACAAAATTGGAACAATATTGCCCCATATATCAACCATATTCAACTGGTTCAAGGAACAAGTGTACGCCGACATATGGCCTGTTGTTACTCGGGAGACTTACCCCTTCATCTGAGTGATGGAGTCCTGTGATTGTGATGGGCGTGTTCTCCTACATCCAGTGTTCCTTTAGCTGGGCCTCTGTTCGCTACCAGCTCTGTAGCTTAGAGCATAGCGAGACGCGCAGTTGTATAATTCCCCGTCATACCGAGTGAAAGATTCGAAATAAACTGCTGAAGATTTGGAAGCAGGCCGCTTTGCGTTGATTTCGATGACATGAGGCATCGGCCTTTCAGAAAGCAATGACAAAATAAATAAAATAAATGTTTTGCATATCCTTTACAGGACATCGCTGTCAACATCAGCATCTTTCAACTGTATGTTGATTTCTTGGCAAGAGTACGCTCAGTAGTTAATGACAAAATACTGAACTTAATTTGGCTAGTACATCACAAACATTCAATAAATGCTGGTGTTGGTTGCACTGTCCTGTAAAGGGCATGCAGCTGTCAGTTAGCTAATGTGTTCCGTGACTGTCTCCGTGTCTTCTATGGGTGTCAGTCACGAACAATTACTGTCGTGACCTCTAGCTTCAGGGATGTCAGTTGTCTACATATCATTCTTCTGAGAAGTTCTTAAAATTTATGACACGGAGGATACAATAAGATAGGATGTGAGAGACTCGGTGGCGTGGAGTGAAGCAGGCAATGGAAGGAAATAATGAGAGATTAACAGAAAACCAGATTCTGATAAAGCGCACCGCAGACAGTGATGAATGAAAATCAGAATGGAAACATAGAATGATATAAGACAGTTTGAAATTGAGAGAGAATTAGAGAGACAGGGATAAAGGGACAAGGAAGAGAAATAGAGACAGTGATAAAGAGACAAGGAAGAGGGATAGAGAGAATTATAGAGGCAGAGATAAAGAGACAAAGAAGAGGAATAGAGAGAATGAGAGAGACGGAGATAAAGAAACAAGGAAGAGGAATAGAGAGAAAGAGAGACGGAGATAAAGATACAAGGAAAAGGAATATAGAGAATTAGAAAGACAGAGATAAAGAGACAAGGCGGAAGAATAGCGAGAATTAGAGAGACGGAGATAAAGAGACAAGGCAGAGGAATAGAGAGAATTAGAGAAAATTGCCAGAAATGCGTGTATACACACCAGGAAATGTGTTGGGCCGTAGAAGTGGTCGGCGTCGTACTGACTACACCACCTGGAGTGCCGATGTGTGCAGATAAACATGGTACTATCACCACATACCCAGTGGGCCTGACAGCCTGTACACGAGTCATTCTTGAATCTGGATGCCCTCAGCGTAGGAACACAGTCAGAATACATCATAGAGAATGTTGAGCGACGTTTACTAAACCCAACATCCCGCATTGTGGCAAAGGCTTCGTGCCGAGCAGCGCAATTAGGAGGGTACAAACCTTATCCTAGTATGAGGAAATACAGCCTAAAGACTAAATGTCAGGGCAGGCCAGGCCTTAAGCCTTGGTTGGCAACTGGTCTAGGATGGAAGCTCCGGCAGGCGGACAGTTATAGCATTGCTTTGCTGATCCGGCAGCTTCTGCATCTTGTCTCGTTCCAGACGTATTGGTGTTACCTTTCCTCTGGAGTACACTAGACAGACCGAGAGAGGGATCATGCTGCATGGGCAACACATGGTCTTTAAATTCAGCCCAGGCGTTGTAGAGAGAGAGAGAGAGAGAGAGAGAGAGAGAGAGAGAGAGAGAGAGAGAGAATAACAGAAAGCGGAAAACTGAATTACAGAAAAGAAAGTAAAGACGGAAAACTACAGAATGTAACAGCCGGAGAAACAGAAAGTGAAACAGGGACAGTGGGCGTGTACAGAAAAGCAAAAGGGAAGTTAGAAGATGCAGAAATATTACAGTTAGAAAAAGAGAGTAACTAAATGACTTAGAGAGCAACAGAGACCATTATAGAAACACGCACACACAAATGCACACACACATACATATACACACACACACACACACACACACTCACACTCACACACAGAGAGGAGGCAAAAATGTGACTTCTGGGAGAGAAGAATGCGACGGTGTTGTCGAAGTGTCAGCTCCCAGAGCCGGCAAATTAGCCAAGGAATATTTACATGTCTTTCCAGTCTTCACGCTGCTGCTGTTTGGGGGACGTTTTGGTAGTTCGGCAAACAAGCCCCTTTCCGGCTAGCTGTCAGATGTTGCAGGGGCAGATAATGGGGGAGCCTTCCCTGTGCTTGCTCATCAATGTTTGCCTTTGTTAGTACGCCAGAGAAGCTCGGCGCCGTACAGTTATCGGTCCTGCTGTGTTTGACAGAAGGGGCTGATAGTGAAATGTAATAGAGAGAGAGAGAGAGAGAGAGAGAGAGAGAGAGAGAGAGAGAGAGAGAGAGAGAGAGAGAGAGATGTTGCTTCTGAAGACTCTTTTTGTTTTTACTGTATTTTCTTTCCTTTTTTATGTGCCAATATTTGTTAGAATGATTCATCTGTCTGTCTGTCTGTTTGGTTTGCTTGTGGTCTTTCTTCTTCTTCTTCTTCTTCTTCTTCTTCTTCTTCTTCTTCTTCTTCTTCTTCTTCTTCTTCTTCTTTTTCTTCTTCTTCTTCTCATTATGATTATTATTATTATTATTTTGTCACACACACCCAATTACAAAAATTCACATGGCATCTGTATCCACACACCCATACACTTTCATAAACTCAAATTCACATCGCATCTATATCCACAAATCTATAAACTTTCACAAACGCACCACGTTCGCAAACACTCATCGCACGTTCATTCATTTAACACACACACACACACACACACACACACACACACACACATGTTCACAAATGCACACAAAATGCACGCACGCCCAATCACAAAACATCAACATGCATGTACTGGATTCACAAAACACACACACGCACACACGAGGTTCACAAAACACCCACATGCACGTACATCCATTCACAAAACACCCACACGCACACACGCCAGTTCACAAAATACTCACACGCACCTACATCGATTCACAAAACTCACATACGCCAGTTCTCATAACGCACACACGTCGCATGTACGTACACCCATCCACAAAACACCCTCACGCAGGTACACCCATTCACAAAGTACCCACATGCACGTACACCCATCCACAAAACGCCCATACAGACGTACACCCAATCTTAAAATACGCATATGCACGTACACCCATCCACAAAACGCCCAAACGCAAAGAAAGGAAAACACCCATACATGTGTTTCCGGGATGCCCCTCTAAAGGCTGCAGTAACTACGTTCTATTTTTAACTCCACGCAGACACATTTTTTGACCAGCGAAGACATCGCATTGGAAACTGAAGTGCTGAATAAAGAAAGAGCTTGAGACTTTAATATTCCTTAATAAAAGATATTTGGCACTGTTTACTGAGTCTCCGACCGTGTGCATAGCCAGGTACCTCATTCAGTATTACCTACATGGCCATGACGAATAATATCGGCGAAATCTTACATCCCATTGCAATACCCACCTGCAGGTCGATCCATCTGGTTGCGAACGTCGTGGTCGAGAAGCGGGTATAGAAGTCCGAGAAGTACTGCATGAGCATTGATCGTATTTCCTCGGGCACGTGATGCGTCTTGAGGGCATGCCACAACATCAAGTGGGGCTCTGACCCGTACGCTTTGGCCAGGTTCAACCATATCACGTGGGAGTCTTCCGTCTTCATCTTCGCTCTCTGGATGGCTTCTTAGATTATGGTGCCTTTTTTGGACCTTTGTGTCGACGTACTTATTCCTCGTTGTGATTCGGCTAGCCATAATTGATTAGAATATTTTACCCTCGACGTTCATGGGAGAGATCAGGCTGAACTGGGTAATGCTGGTTGAGGTTTGCTCTTTGGGAGTGTAGATTCCGTTGGCTTTCTTCCTCTCCTCGCTGACGTGCTTGTGCTTCCACGCGGATCTCAGTATTCGGGGGAATAACTGAAGGACATTCGGACACATCTTGTATACTGTGTACTGCACGCCGTTGTGCCCCTGTGGAAACTTGCCACATGCTTTCTTAATCACTGTCACGACCTCGCTCCACAACTGAGTGAGAACTGGTTTCTCCGGCAGTACGAGCCCCTCAATTTCTCCGAGTGGAACCTCCCGCTGGACACCTGAATACCTCTTCACGGGATATCTTCCAGCTTCTCTTTGCTTATTTTGAGGATGCCAGATAGTGGCTGCTCGAACAAGTTTCTAGCAAATTGGTATGGTTCCTGGTATAATTTCTGTCGCGCCTTCCGTGTTTTCTATCTGTTACTGCAGAACTTTTCTGCTCGGTACAGGGCATTGTGTTTGCCTTCAGATGTTGCCACACTTGCCAAACACCTTCTCATTCTTAGCTGCGGAATTATACCGTTTCCGAGCGACTTTCTTCTGGGCTCTTACCTCCTCTGTCCGCTTCTGCCGCCTCCTTGTCTTCCTTGGGCTAGCTGCCTTCTTTGACGCACTGCTACCACATTGACGCGGTGCCTCAAATAATTATATTACCAGGTCAAAATCAGTACTTCCAACAGGATTTCACTTGCAGAAACTTGTTGGTTCCGCCTAGAATGTACTCACATTTAAATGTCATTGTTCCTGTTACCCGTCTGCGTGGTCATGGTCACGAATGCTTTCAATTTACTGTTTGTTTAAACTGTGTCATTTGTTGTTACACTTATGTCTTGTATGATGTTACATATTGTACGTAATCGTGTTGATCTTACTTGCTGTTTGCATAATGACATCAAATATTGTATATCCCGTGTTACTGTTTGTTTTCGAGCAGCTTATATTGGAAACGGTGCATTTATTTTGTTTTAAACCCCCCCCCCCTTTTTTTTTCTCTCATTGTGTGTGTGTTTTAGTGTGGATTAGTGCGCGCAATATTCTCTCTGTGTAAGTTATAATAGGTCCCTACCTCTCTACTCTCTCCCGTATCTTCAGATTATCTATTTATTTTTTTGTTTCTCTTTATATCTGTTCCTTTATCTCTTGTTCATTCCTCTGTCTCAGCCTTTTCACCTTTTCCCAATTTTCTCCTTCCCTTAACGTTCTCTCTTCCACTCCACTAGTTTTCATTCCTTTATTTCCTTTCTTTCATTCCTGTCTCTTTGATCTCCCTATTTCTTCTCCCACTTCCTCTTTATATTTCTCAGTCTTGCAATGCCTTCTCCATTATCTACCATTTTCCTTCTTTCCCCTGTGCCCCAATTTCTTCCTTTCCCAACCTTCTTTATTTTCCTCGTGTACCTTCTCTGCATACTGTAATTCTCTCCCAAACTTTCCCACTCTCTCTCTCTCTCTCTCTCTCTCTCTTTCTCTCTCTGTGTCTCTCTCCCAACTCCGTCCTCTCTCTCTCCTTGTTTTATTCAATCTCTCAACCTTCTCTCTCTCCCAACCTTCCTATCTCTCTCCCTACCTTTCCCTCTTTACCTTACTCTCTCTGTACCTTACACACACTCTCTCTCTGTACCTTATTATCTCTCTATGTACTTGGTGTCTCTCTTTACCTAACTCTCTCATCCTACCTTATTCTCCCATCCTTCTTCTCTCTCTCTCTCTCTCTCTCTCTCTCTCTCTCTCTCTCTCTCTCTCTCTCTCTCTCTCTCTCTTCTCGCCCATGCTTCTATACTTAACTCTTTCAACTTACCGTATCTTCACTTTGTCTCACTACTGCCTTTTCCCCTTGCACCCTTTCTGCCTACCTTCTTTAATCTTACCCCACAATACTTTCTCTCCTTTCCCTATCAACTATCCTGTCTCCCTCCCTCCTCTACTCACTACTTCAGTCTCCCCCTCACCTATTCATTTTGACAGGCTCTCTCCCTTCCCTACCCACTACCCTAGTCTCCCCCATCCCCTACCCACTACCCTAGTCTCCCACATCCCCTACTCACTACCCCAGTCTCCCTCACTTCCCTACACACTACCCCAGTCTCCCTCCATCCCCTACTCACTACCCCAGTCTCCCTTCATCCCCTACTCACTACCCCAGTCTCCCTTCCCTACACACTACCCCAGTCTCCCTTACTTCCCTACTCACTACCCCAGTCTCTCTTCCTTCCCTACTCACCCTTCCTTCCCTACTCACCAACCCAGTCTCCCTCCATCCCCTACTCACTACCCCAGTCTCCCTCCCTCCCTGCCCTACACACTACCCCAGTCTCCCTCCATCCCCTACTCACTACCCCAGTCTCCCTCCCTTCCCTACTCACTACCCCAGTCTTCCTCCCTTCCCTACACACTACCCCAGTCTCCCTCCATCCCCTACTCACTACCCCAGTCTCCCTACCTCCCTGCCCTACTCACTACCCCAGTCTCCCTACCTCCCTGCCCTACTCACTACCCCAGTCTACCTCATTTCCCTACTCACTACCCCAGTCTCCCTTCCTTCTCTACTCACCAGCCCAGTCTCCCTCCCCTACTCACTACCCCAGTCTCCCTCGATCCCCTACTCACTACCCCAGTCTCCCTCCATCCCCTACTCACTACCCCAGTCTCCCTCCCTCCCTGTCCTACACACTACACCAGTCTCCCTCCTTTCCCTACTCACTACCCCAGTGCCCCTCACTTCCCTACTCACTACCCCAGTGTCCCTCACTTCCCTACTCACTACCCCAGTGTCCCTCACTTCCCTACTCACTACCCCAGTTTCCCTCATTTCCCTACTCACTACCCCAGTCTCCCTTCCTTCCCTACTCACCAGCCCAGTCTCCCGCCCCTACTCACTACCCCAGTCTCCCTCCATCCCCTACTCACTACCCCAGTCTCCCTCCCTCCCTGCCCTACACACTACACCAGTCTCCCTCCTTTCCCTCCTCACTACCCCAGTGTCCCTCACTTACCTATTCACTACCCTAGTCTCTCTCGTGCAACTCCACTCACGCCTTTCACCCTGACCGTGGTTTCTCTATCTTTATTTTGTCTCACTAACTAACTCTCTTCCGAGCACCCTCTCCTCCATCCATATATCTCTGTCTTGATTTTGTCTCATGCACCCCCTCCACCATCCATATAGATCTCTCCATTCCACTCCACCTCATCGTCTCTCCTGGGCTCCTTCTCAATACATCGAAACAATTTGTCTTTCCTGAATGACACACTTTTTATCGAGTGAGATTGACTCCCGCGGTCTTCCTGTTCTCTCCCCTGTTTTCTACTGTCTCTAGATGGATCACTGCAATTGTGTTGGAAGAAGGTAATCTCACCACGCGGAGACACGGCAAGCAAAGAAACGTTTTTGTGTGTTGTTTTTTTTCGTGTGTCCAGTGATAATTTCATTGATGGCCTCACGGATTCCCCACATCCCTACACTGCCTTGAATATATTCCAATGCGGTCCGCGCACATTTTCATCAGAAAGCGCAGGCCAGAGAAAAGAAGCATTTGGGAGGCACTGGCGTATAAAGAAGGAATCAATATCCGACAACTCTGCCACATACACGGCGACAAAAGGCCAGGCCGGTTTGTATAAATCTTCCATTGTGCACTTCTCATTCAACATAATATAGGCAGCTCCCTCAGCATGAATATTTAAAATCCCACTGTTCTTCGTTTGGAATCACATTTTGCCAAAATTGTCTCCCCCAACCCCATAGATCTTCCTCTCTATTTTGTATTTTTGCTTCCCTGGGAGCTTTGCACCGAATGGCTTCAGTTTCAGCGTTTGGGTTTTGTAGATGACTATAATATGTGTACATGTATTGATTGGCACTCATAGAATTCGATGCAGGAAGAAGTAGATAGAGGGAACACTACAACACGAAGAATAGGAGGCCGGAGGTTAGGATCCAGTCTCTCAGCACGGGCGGTGGCGGGGCAGACCTCTGAATTAGAGGGATGCATAATTAGGTGTGATCTACTTCCCTCGGATGGAATGATAAAGAAGATGGGGCGAAAACTAGAACATCCATATAAAACTTTCGAACATCCCTAAAATGTCGAAAGTATTAAAACTGTCGTACAAAAAATATCCACTAACGGATATCCTTAAAAACTGTTCAACGGTTAACAAACAACAAAAACAATATGACATCACTAAAATTGTTCTTCTGTTTTAAGTAAACTATTGAACGCCCCTTAAACTGTCCAACATTTAAAAAAAAGGAAACTTTTGGCATATCTCTGTCGAGCATTTCAACATCTGTGGCATCTATAACTACACTAAACATTTCAAGCTGTCACCTGCAAATTTACGTTCAGTAGTTTGCCATTGCTTTCTGAAATAGATGTTAACGCTTAATCCCAACTGAACCGATTATGGAATGAACCTACCCCCCAGTCGTCAGCGTGATAAAACCTCACGGCCACGCCGACTCTAAGCTGTGGTAAAGTGTGACATATTGTGATCAGATGTGCATATATAGTATTCCGTTTAATTGTTGTCTAGTGGGATTTATATGACCTTCTTCTGTACATGTGTCTTCTGTGCATTACAATAAATACATGTTTTATCTTGTTGCAGATATTTTCCGGATGTGGCACGCCACGTTTGGCCCGGAAGCGTCGAGAGACTGAGAGCCAGGCGGAAACAGATTCACAGAAACACGCTTTCGAATTTCCCAAGACTCCTCAAGTTCGCCCCACGACGGCGGCTGGGACCAGCCTAGACCGGTTAGTGCGGGACATCAAAGAACGGGTCAAGACGGCCAAAGACTTTTGGATCGGGTTGCCTTATGCCATCTGCAACAACGAGAAGGTGGCCGCTGCCGCTTCCACAGAGGATGACTGTTGGAATGGTCAAGACAGAGCCAGGTGAGAGATGTGGTTGTCAGCGTCGCTCTTTTGTTATACTCTTGACTGAAGCATCTTGCTGAATCACCGTGCGTGGAATGTCCGAATCTGAGACAGTCTGGCATTAAACGCATTACTGTATCATCATCATCATCATCATTACTAAGCCAGTCTGCAGAACGTGGTCCTCATCGTGGGAAAGCTTCTGAATATGTTACCATTTCACCTGCCCCAAGACCGCACCCATGTTTAAGTTGTCTACAGTGTTGGTCAACCGGTGCCTGCTCTCCCAGGAGACATGTCTTCCATCACTGGTCTCTCCAAGTCCCTGTACCGTTTATATGGGCAACCTCCTCTCCCAGGAGACATCACTGGTCTCTCCAAGTCCCTGTACCGTTTATATGGTCAACCTCCTCTCCCAGGAGACATCACTGGTCTCTCCAAGTCCCTGTACCGTTTATATGGTTTATATGGTTTACAGCATTTCAGATTTCAGGACAGAATACGTTTTATGAGTGACACTTCTTTGATCTTGTTTAATGTCAGTATTTGCCTTCTTCTGGATGCGCCATATTCTATGAGCTCACTGTATCACCATGAAAGATATGTACAGGTATGCAGCACTCCGATATTGTACTCTTTTACTGTATCGCAATCCTGCTTCTTGCTAGTCTTCTAACCTTAGCATCACCAATACATTTTGTTTACTTGTCACGTCTACAGTGTTACATCCTGTCACTTCTACAGTGTTACATCTTGTCACTACCACGGTGTTACATCTTGTCACGCCTACAGTGCTACGTCCTGTCACTTCTACAGTGTTACATCCTGTCACTTCTACAGTGTTACATTCTGTCACTTCTACAGTGTTACATCCTATCACTTCTACATTGCTACATCCTATCACTTCTACAGTGTTACATCCTGTCACTTCTACAGTGTTAAATCCTGTCACTTCTACGGTGTTACATCTTGTCATGACCACGGTGTTACATCTTGTCACTACCATGGTGTTACATCTTATCACGTCTGCAGTGCTACATCCTGTCACCACTACAGTCTTACATCTTATCACTTCTACAGTGTTACATCTTGTCACTTCTACAGTGTTACAACTTATCACTATACCTTGTGATAACTCATCATGTATACAGTGTGACAACTCATCACATATACAGTGTGACAACTCATCACATATACAGTGTGACAACTCATCACATATACAGTGTGGCAACTCATCACATATACAGTGTGACAACTCATCACATATACAGTGTGCCAACTCATCATGTATACGGTGTGCCAACTCATCACATATACAGTGTGACAACTCATCACATATACAGTGTGACAACTCATCACATATACAGTGTGACAACTCATCACATATACAGTGTGACAACTCATCACATATACAGTGTGACAACTCATCACATATACAGTGTGACAACTTATCACATATACAGTGTGACAACTCATCACATATACAGTGTGACAACTCATCACTATACAGTGTGACAACTCATCACATATACAGTGTGACAACTCAGAAGTAATGTTTGTGAATCTCACAATGTATTAAGTACTTGCCTGTCCACCCGATGTTCATGTGTTCGAATCCTTACCAAGGCGGATATAAATAAAAATGATCTGGACTCCCAGGTCGACCAGCCTAACACAAGTACCATGAGATGTCCCTGGAAGTAAAGGCGACCCACGTGATACTGACTGCATCACCAATCGCCTGCCAATTAACATATACAAATGTGGAGCTTGCACCGTGTACCCAATAAAACTCCGCATATAAAGTGTTGTTCACTTGTGAAAGTAATTATTTACTTGACATGTTACATTAATTACCTGGTGTTCTGTGGAGAAGCACCATGGCCTGCATCAGTCGGCAAGGCACTTGTTGATAATGATCGTAACTTGACCAAGTTGGAAGTAACAAAAACCTCTAATTCTATCCGTGCCAATCATCAGTGTTAAAACGCGTCAGGCACACGGTGTTGAAACACAAGCAAGGTTAGATGACACTTTTATCTATTGACACCAGCGAAGAGTTTCGGCGAGCACCGGCTGCTTGGCAGAATATGATACTTTTAGATCCTCATCGTCGTCATCGCGATAAGTTCCCGACTAATCTGGCGTGGACGATAATACCTCCCAAGCCCAGACTTCCCGTTCTTTGGCGCTTTGTACATATCTACATAATGTCAAATTCTCTCTCTCTCTCTCTCTCTCTCTCTCTCTCTCTCTCTCTCTCTCTCTCTCTCTCTCTCTCTCTCTCTCCTTTGTTATGATATCATGCAGTACAGCACATTTTCACAGAGCCTCTCGTTATCTCTTCTCCCATGCAGTTAACCACTGGCTACAACATGTTCCTGGTGTATCTTCAATCACTAGTTACAAAATGATCCTGATTGTATCTTCAGTCAGTGGTTACAAAATGATCCTGGTGTATCTTCAATCAGTGGTTACAAAATGATCATGGTTGTATCTTCAATCAGTGGTTACAACATGTTCCTGGTGTATCTTCAATCACTGGTTACAAAATGATCCTGATTGTATCTTCAGTCAGTGGTTACAAAATGATCCTGATTGTATCTTCAGTCAGTGGTTACAAAATGATCCTGGTGTATCTTCAATCAGTGGTTACAAAATGATCCTGATTGTATCTTCAGTCAGTGATTACAACATGTTCCTGGTGTATCTTCAATCAGTGGTTACAAAATGATCATGGTTGTATCTTCAATCAGTGGTTACAAAATTATCCTGATTGTATCTTCAGTCAGTGGTTACAAAATGATCCTGATTGTATCTTCAATCAGTGGTTACAACATGTTCCTGGTGTATCTTCAATCAGTAGTTACAACATGTTCCTGGTGTATCTTCAATCAGTGGTTACAACATGTTCCTGGTGTATCTTCAATCACTGGTTACAAAATGATCCTGATTGTATCTTCAGTCAGTGGTTACAAAATGATCCTGATTGTATCTTCAGTCAGTGGTTACAAAATGATCCTGGTGTATCTTCAATCAGTGGTTACAAAATGATCCTGATTGTATCTTCAGTCAGTGGTTACAACATGTTCCTGGTGTATCTTCAATCAGTGGTTACAAAATGATCATGGTTGTATCTTCAATCAGTGGTTACAAAATGATCCTGATTGTATCTTCAATCAGTGGTTACAAAATGATCCTGATTGTATCTTCAATCAGTGGTTACAACATGTTCCTGGCGTATCTTCAATCAGTGGTTACAACATGTTCCTGGTGTATCTTCAATCAGTGGTTACAACATGTTCCTGGTGTATCTTCAATCAGTGGTTACAAAATGATCATGGTTGTATCTTCAATCAGTGGTTACAACATGTTCCTGGTGTATCTTCAATCAGTGGTTACAAAATGATCATGGTTGTATCTTCAATCAGTGGTTACAATGTGATCCTGATTGTATCTTCAGTCAATGGTTACAATACGATCCTGATTGTATCTTCAATCAGTGCTTACAGTATGATTCTGATTGTATCTTAAATCAGTGGTTACAACATGATCCTGATTGTATCTTAAATCAGTGGTTACAACTTGATCCTGATTGTATCTTCAGTCAATGGTTACAACATGATCCTGATTGTATCTTAAATCAGTGGTTACAATATGATCCTGATTGTATCTTAAATCTGTGGTTACAACATGATTCTGATTGTATCTTAAATCAGTGGTTACAACATGATCCTGATTGTATCTTAAATCATGGTTACAACATGATCCTGATTGTATCTTCAGTCAATGGTTACAACATGATCCTGATTGTATCTTAAATCAGTGGTTACAATATGATCCTGATTGTATCTTCAATCAGTGCTTACAATATGATTCTGATTGTTCTTAAATCAGTGGTTACAACATGATCCTGATTGTATCTTAAATCAGTGGTTACAACATGATCCTGATTGTATCTTCAGTCAATGGTTACAACGTTGATCCTGATTGTATCTTAAATCAGTGGTTACACCATGATCCTGATTGTATCTTAAATCAGTGGTTACAACATGATCCTGATTGTATCTTCAATCAGTGGTTACAACATGATCCTGATTGTATCTTAAATCAGTGGTTACAACATGATCCTGATTGTATCTTCAGTCAATGGTTACAACATGAAGTTAGCTGCAGACGATTGGGAAGTACGTCGTTTTGCGTTCATTATCACAACGATATTAAAATCGGCCGTTCAGAAAACAATGGTAAACTACTTAACGTAAAATTGACTTTACATAAAAACCGCCCCAAACATGCTGGAGCTGATTATCACGTCCTGTAAAGGACATGCAACTCACTTTAATTTCTTTCAAATCATTTAGATTGCCAGTATTCATTCAGGATGTTGCTTGTATTTACACACGTTTCGTGGACATAAACTTTGACGTCTCGTTCATAAATCAATGGCAAACTACTGGAAGTTAAGTTGCCTAGAAAATCACCTGGGTTGATCGCAACGTCCTGCAAAGAACACATAATATTTTGTAAACAACAGGCAAACGGAACACTATATGCACAACGGACCCCAACATAAGCCACGCTAGACAACAGATACACGGAACACTATATGTACAACGGATCCCAACATAAGCCACGCTAGACAACAGATACACGGAACACTATATGTACAACGGATCCCAACATAAGCCACGCTAGACAACAGATACACGGAACACTATATGTACAACGGATCCCAACATAAGCCACGCTAGACAACAGATACACGGAACACTATATGTACAACGGATCCCAACATAAGCCACGCTAGACAACAGATACACGGAACACTATATGTACAACGGATCCCAACATAAGCCACGCTAGACAACAGATACACGGAACACTATATGTACAACGGATCCCAACATAAGCCACGCTAGGCAACAGATACACGGAACACTATATGCACAACGGATCCCAACATAAGCCACGCTAGGCAACAGATACACGGAACACTATATGTACAACGGATCCCTACATAAGCCACGCTAGGCAACAGATACACGGAACACTATATGCACAACGGATCCCAACATAAGCCACGCTAGGCAACAGATACACGGAACACTATATGTACAACGGATCCCAGCATAAGCCACGCTAGACAACAGATACACGGAACACTATATGTACAACGGATCCCAACATAAGCCACGCTAGACAACAGATACACGGAACACTATATGTACAACGGATCCCAACATAAGCCACGCTAGACAACAGATACACGGAACACTATATGTACAACGGATCCCAACATAAGCCACGCTAGACAACAGATACACGGAACACTATATGTACAACGGATCCCAGCATAAGCCACGCTAGACAACAGATACACGGAACACTATATGTACAACGGATCCCAGCATAAGCCACGCTAGACAACAGATACACGGAAACTATATGTACAACGGATCCCAACATAAGCCACGCTAGACAACAGATACACGGAACACAATATGTACAACGGATCCCAACATAAGCCACGCTAGACAACAGATACACGGAACACTATATGTACAACGGATCCCAACATAAGCCACGCTAGGCAACAGATACACGGAACACTATATGTACAACGGATCCCAACATAAGCCACGCTAGGCAACAGATACACGGAACACTATATGCACAACGGATCCCAACATAAGCCACGCTAGGCAACAGATACACGGAACACTATATGTACAACGGATCCCTACATAAGCCACGCTAGCCAACAGATACACGGAACACTATATGCACAACGGATCCCAGCATAAGCCACGCTAGACAACAGATACACGGAACACTATATGTACAACGGATCCCAACATAAGCCACGCTAGACAACAGATACACGGAACACTATATGTACAACGGATCCCAACATAAGCCACGCTAGACAACAGATACACGGAACACTATATGTACAACGGATCCCAACATAAGCCACGCTAGACAACAGATACACGGAACACTATATGTACAACGGATCCCAACATAAGCCACGCTAGACAACAGATACACGGAACACTATATGTACAACGGATCCCAACATAAGCCACGCTAGACAACAGATACACGGAACACTATATGTACAACGGATCCCTACATAATCCACGCTAGACAACAGATACACGGAACACTATATGTACAACGGATCCCAACATAAGCCACGCTAGACAACAGATACACGGAACACTATATGCACAACGGATCCCAACATTAGCCACGCTAGGCAACAGATACACGGAACACTATATGCACAACGGATCCCAACATAAGCCACGCTAGGCAACAGATACACGGAACACTATATGTACAACGGATCCCTACATAAGCCACGCTAGGCAACAGATACACGGAACACTATATGCACAACGGATCCCAACATAAGCCACGCTAGGCAACAGATACACGGAACACTATATGTACAACGGATCCCAGCATAAGCCACGCTAGACAACAGATACACGGAACACTATATGTACAACGGATCCCAACATAAGCCACGCTAGGCAACAGATACACGGAACACTATATGCACAACGGATCCCAACATAAGCCACGCTAGACAACAGATACACGGAACACTATATGCACAACGGATCCCAACATAAGCCACGCTAGGCAACAGATACACGGAACACTATATGTACAACGGATCCCAGCATAAGCCACGCTAGACAACAGATACACGGAACACTATATGTACAACGGATCCCAGCATAAGCCACGCTAGACAACAGATACACGGAACACTATATGTACAACGGATCCCAGCATAAGCCACGCTAGACAACAGATACACGGAACACTATATGTACAACGGATCCCAGCATAAGCCACGCTAGACAACAGATACACGGAACACTATATGTACAACGGATCCCAACATAAGCCACGCTAAACAACAGATACACGGAACACTATATGTACAACGGATCCCAACATAAGCCACGCTAGGCAACAGATAAACACGGAACACTATATGTACAACGGATCCCAACATAAGCCACGCTAGACAACAGATACACGGAACACTATATGTACAACGGATCCCAACATAAGCCACGCTAGGCAACAGCTGGCAGGGCACATGCTGATGACATGAACAATAATAAGTTTCTGTGAGTAGAGAATTGGGAAATCAAGATGAATGTGGGCTTTCCATCCCATGTAGTGCAACTCATTAAAATTCTCTATCTAGACCAACAAGCAGCGGTTAGAATAGATGGCGAGACATCAGATTGGTTTGACATCAAGCAAGGAGTCCGTCAGGGCTGTGTGCTATCACCCTATTTCTTTAACCTGTACGCCGAAAATATAATGATAAATGTCAGAGATGATATAACCAGCGAGCAATATGATGCCCTAAATATCGGCGGTCATGAAATACCAGAGATTCGATCTGCTGATGATACAGTATTATTATCCACATCACAGATGGCATAGAAAACCTAATAACCCCAACTCAAAAGAATAGTGAAAATCACAACTTATATCTTAACATAGCAAAAACAAAGGTAATGACTAATGCGTACAGATAAAACTACTATGGAAAAAGAAATATATGTTAATGAGGAAAAATTGGAGGTGGTGGAAAATTTTTGAATATCTTGAGTCATTGATTACCAACAATGGTGACACAATGAAATAAATTAAAAGACGAATATCTATTGCTTTTTCAAAGACTAAAATAACTGAATAAATTATGGAGGGGGACAGATAAAACTACAAAAATTAGATTGTTAAGAGCATGCATCTTTCCAATTGCAACATACTCCTGTGAGACATACTTACTAAACAAGCTGAACAGCGCACAAATACCTTTAAATATAAACGTTATAGACGGATTCTAAGAATATCTTGGATAAAGAAAAGAGCAAATACACCCATACTTCAAGAGCTGAGTATTGTTGGTTGACTATTAAAGACGATAAAACAAAGAAAATTGAAATATATTGGTCACTTGAAACGTCATGAAAGTTTGGAAAGAACAATAATGGAGGGGTATTTGCCTAGGGCCGGTTTCCGTGATAAAGGTTTACGGACGCGGTTCGTGATCCCGCATACCCACCTTCGAAACACAGCTGCGCGCGATTTGGCAGCAGACCGCGTTGCGCTGGTTTTTTACGAAATGGTATGGGTGCTGGTCGTTCAGAAATCAATGGCAAACTACTAAACTTAAACTTGCCAAGATATCAACAGCAAACAATGATGGGGTTGACTGCAAACGTCCTATTAAGGATATGCATATGTTTGGGAAGAGAGGATTAGGAAGGCCAAAGAGAAGATGGGTGGCGGATGACCTCCAGATGGGTGTATCGGACACGGGCCATCTTGCTTGTGATCGAGAAGTTTTCCGGAAGGTTGTTATGGGAACGAGGTTCTGCAAAGGACATGCTACTGAATGAGAGAATGAACGTAACATCATAAATACATATTGAAAGGCAGGATAGATTCCTGGTCCTTGTGGTCCGTTTACTCATCGTGAGAAAACAATATGTCTACTATCATTTTGAAGGCATTTATATCGTTCCCGCCTAGTCCAAAGGCACCCACATTTCGTGACTGCAAAACTGAATGAATATATGCTGTTTTCTTGTATCATAGGAATAAATAAGGAAAGCGTTATGTACAGTTTGGCAGTGAATTTATCTCACGTTTAACCCACACCGGCTCGGTAGTATAACCCACAACGGTTCAGCGGGACAGGAACTGCTTATTTTGTTTGAAATGGGGGGTGGCAAAACACGTTGTTGTTATCTTTACCAATAAAAGTGTTGACATTGTAACGGATTGGGTGGCAAAGCGGTACTGTTGTCTATCCATGCCTCTACCACACTTCCAGTCCATCGTCTCGGATTTCTGTGTGGTTGTGACCTGTCTGTCCCTTGTTAGTCCACGTGTTTCTCGGCACCACTTATACAATATCATGGTATCCACGCTCCCCGGAACAGTGGGCCTCTGTTTCATTTGTTAAATAAAAAAAAAGGCAAAGCTAACAGCTAACACAGAAAGTCAGTCACTGATATACTTCACTTAAAGGACAACAATAACATTTCTGAGTAAATGCAGGCGAACATAAGCACCCTTGTCCCTACGTATATTGTAAGTGTTCTGAACGTTGTCGCGATACGCCTGTACGTTGTCGAGATGTTCCTGTAAGATAACGTATAACGTCGGTAATATAATATTATAGAGTTGTCAGTATCACGACTTTTAACCTTCGCAAGTATTTCTGCCATTTTATTACCTTCTTAATGCATTTCCAGCCGGTCTCCCTGGTCTACGGGTTACACGACTTTCTCCGTAATCCCGTATACTCTCGTGAGTAACGTGACGTTTGCGAGAATCGGTAGCGGTTCTCTCCGCGTCAATAACTTATGGGGTATGTGAGCCTGTCGCTCAGAAAACAGTGGCAAACTACTGAGCTTAATCTTGCCAAGAAATCAACAGTCAGCTGAAAGATACTGATGTAGTCAGTGATGTCCTGTAAAGGATATGCGAGATATATTTCCAAACATATTACTGTGGCCAGGAATCGATTGGACTTGTCACAGCTTTCAATGGATACCTGGTTCTTGTTCTTGGGTTTCGGTATCCCGTAATGCTACGATGACTGATAGGGAGTCTGAAGAAATCCGCCTCGTCTCGGGCAGTATGTTTGTGCTCCTTGATTGGTAGTCTTTGCTGTTTTAAATATGCCTTTCTCTGCGTTGAAAGCTAAGAAATGTATCAACTGTGGAAACCGTCTTCTCTTCCTTGGCGTGAGTGTGCTGCTGGTAATGGTCAGTGCAAGGGAACAGTCACCAGGACCTTGGACCTGCGGCGGTGTACTACAGTGTAAACTTAATCTTGTGTGCGAGGCTGGAGTAAACACGTGGCTAACATGCAGGATTGCCGCTGCCTTGGTGGATTGATCGGTTTGCTCGCAGACCGGGATCCTGAACATCAGACCCACTGCGTGTATGCTTTGGTCTGCTACGCCCCTTTGTCATATTTATTTGTCACCACCCCCACCCCTGTCACGTATTATTTGTCCAGTTTTTATTTCCGCTCCAGCGTAGTGCACACACGTGATACCGCAACTAGGAGTCGCCACTACTGGGTGCACAAGACTGATCTTGCGGGAGGGTTAGCTTTCCCTGATTTTTCGTGAGGGTTAGTTTTCCCTATTACGGTTGTGCCTCACCATCAGACAAACTCTTCTCCAACTTCAGAGATACTTGTACTTTAGGTCCCCAAGCCAAGGAGGAGAAGATATTTAAGTCCATCTGACCGGCGTGTGGAACGTACCCACTACACAGCGGGCAGAAGAGAACGTTTATCGTGTTAAACCTCTCACCCACGCTGACCTCCATCATATGCACAGCCGACACAGTAAAATTGGCCAAGATTGAGCCCACAGAACCTGGGCGGATTCTGACATTCGTAGATATTATTATTCATAGAACAAGTTCTAGTAGGCAGAAAATGTGCAAAGATTTTCAGTGGATATTACAGTTGTATCAGGACATGTTTTCTCAAATTAGCCCTGACAAGACTTGTGTAATAAGTATAATAAATAACACAATATTAAAATCCTACTTACCTGGCGTACTCCAGGGCAGACCATTAAGTGAAAGGACCGACTGAAACACTATGGAATATTTCATCACGTCCTCTTGTTCAAATACCATGTTGAACAAGCCACAGTTGAGTTGAGTTGTTGAGTTAAGAACCGACATCACTGCACTCAGGACATTCCCACACGTGCTCCGTCCCCTCGTTCAACAGCCAGCGAAGAGTCATACTACTAATTGTTCCCACCGCTATCTGATTAAACGTTCTCCTAGTCTTCCCTCTCAGTTTTGAGATTCTTCCAGAACCCCTGCCAATCCCCCGCAGTCTCATTGTTTCCACATATGGGTTCTCAATCTGTTCCTCCGCCTTCTCCACCTGGTCCCACAAGCGCACGACCACCTCCCCCTTGTCCATAGGCAAACTACCACCAAGAGGTGCATTCCCTGCTAGCCTATCAGCCTGTTCATTCCCCCGTACCCCCGCATGGCCAAGGCAAAATATCCATACAATTCTCACGATCTGTGACCTCTGAAGCGACGAGAGCCATTCCACACGAAACATTCCTTTCTCCACCTTACTAAGCATACTCTTTGAATCCGTAATGTGAACAAGCCAAACACTATTGCAAGTGTGGATTGGTAGCATTAAGAAGAATGATCACAGCAAATCAGGGGTACAGGTTGTCGGTCATTGTCTGCCCTCAATTGAGACCATCTTTAATTGACTATGTGCTTTGCATACACATGCTGTCAGAATCCCAAGGGGGAACTTGTGAACCGCATTCAGAACAAATGGTTGAGAATCATCTGGAGATGCACTGCTCATACAATAGTGAAGAGTATGTTCGAATTTCTGTCAAAAAAAGAAGAACAGACACATAATAGCCCAGGCCAAGGCTGAAAAAAATAACATGGCACTGGGGTATAAGAATTAGGCCAGTGAAGTCATGGGTGGCACAAGGCAAGACTACAAATGGAAGTTTTGTCAAAGTATGACAGTTATCGCCTATGCATTGTTACAATTCATCACTTATACATTACAACTCACCACTTATACAACATTACAACTCACCACTTATACTGCATTACACCTCACCACTTATACATCATTACAACTCACCTCTTATACATCATTACAACTCACCACTTATACATCATTACAACTCACCACTTATACAACATTACAACTCACCACTTATACAACATTACAACTCACCAATTATACATCATTACAACTCACCAATTATACATCATTACAACTCACCACTTATACAGCATTACAACTCACCAATTATACAGCACTACAACTCTCCAATTATACAGCACTACAACTCACCAATTATACAGCATTACAACTCGCCACTTATACAGCATTACAACTCACCAATTATACATCATTACAACTCACCACTTATACATCATTACAACTCACCACTTATACAGCATTACAACTCACCAATTATACAGCACTACAACTCACCAATTATACAGCACTACAACTCACCACTTATACAGCACTACAACTCGCCACTTATACAGCATTACAACTCACCAATTATACAGCATTACAACTCACTACTTATACATCATTACAACTCACCAATTATACATCATTACAACTCACCAATTATACATCATTACAACTCACCAATTATACATCATTACAACTCGCCAATTATAGAGCATTACAACTCACCAATTATACAGCACTACAACTCACCACTTATACAGCATTACAACTCACCAATTATACAGCACTACAACTCACCAATTATACAGCATTACAACTCACCAATTATACAGCACTACAACTCACCAATTATACAGCATTACAACTCACCAATTATACAGCACTACAACTCACCAATTATACAGCATTACAACTCACCAATTATACAGCATTACAACTCACCAATTATACAGCATTACAACTCACCACTTATACAGCATTACACCTCTCCACTTATACAGCATTACAACTCACCAATTATACAGCACTACAACTCACCAATTATACAGCATTACAACTCACCACTTATACATCATTACAACTCACCACTTATACAACATTACAACTCACCACTTATACAACATTACAACTCACCAATTATACATCATTACAACTCACCAATTATACATCATTACAACTCACCACTTATACAGCATTACAACTCACCAATTATACAGCACTACAACTCTCCAATTATACAGCACTACAACTCACCAATTATACAGCATTACAACTCGCCACTTATACAGCATTACAACTCACCAATTATACATCATTACAACTCACCACTTATACATCATTACAACTCACCACTTATACAGCATTACAACTCACCAATTATACAGCACTACAACTCACCAATTATACAGCACTACAACTCACCACTTATACAGCACTACAACTCGCCACTTATACAGCATTACAACTCACCAATTATACAGCATTACAACTCACTACTTATACATCATTACAACTCACCAATTATACATCATTACAACTCACCAATTATACATCATTACAACTCACCAATTATACATCATTACAACTCGCCAATTATAGAGCATTACAACTCACCAATTATACAGCACTACAACTCACCACTTATACAGCATTACAACTCACCAATTATACAGCACTACAACTCACCAATTATACAGCATTACAACTCACCAATTATACAGCACTACAACTCACCAATTATACAGCATTACAACTCACCAATTATACAGCACTACAACTCACCAATTATACAGCATTACAACTCACCAATTATACAGCATTACAACTCACCACTTATACAGCATTACACCTCTCCACTTATACAGCATTACAACTCACCAATTATACAGCACTACAACTCACCAATTATACAGCATTACAAATCACCACTTATACAACACTACAACTCGCCACTTATACAGCATTACAACTCACCAATTATACAGCACTACAACTCACCAATTATACAGCACTACAACTCACCACTTATACAGCACTACAACTCACCACTTATACATCATTACCCCTCACCACTTATACATCATTACAACTCACCTCTTATACATCATTACAACTCACCACTTATACATCATTACAACTCACCACTTATACAACATTACAACTCACCACTTATACAACATTACAACTCATCAATTATACATCATTACAACTCACCAATTATACATCATTACAACTCACCACTTATACAGCATTACAACTCACCAATTATACAGCACTACAACTCACCAATTATACAGCACTACAACTCACCAATTATACAGCACTACAACTCGCCACTTATACAGCACTACAACTCACCAATTATACATCATTACAACTCACCAATTATACAGCATTACAACTCACCAATTATACAGCACTACAACTCGCCAATTATACAGCACTACAACTCACCACTTATACAGCACTACAACTCGCCACTTATACAGCATTACAACTCACCAATTATACAGCATTACAACTAACTACTTATACAGCATTACAACTCACCAATTATACATCATTACAACGCACCAATTATACATCATTACAACTCACCAATTATACATCATTACAACTCACCAATTATACAGCATTACAACTCACCAATTATACAGCATTACAACTCGCCACTTATACAGCATTACAACTCACCAATTATACATCATTACAACTCGCCAATTATACAGCATTACAACTCGCCACTTATACAGCATTACAACTCGCCACTTATACATCATTACAACTCGCCACTTATACATCATTACAACTCACCACTTATACAGCATTACAACTCACCAATTATACAGCACTACAACTCACCACTTATACAGCATTACAACTCACCAATTATACAGCACTACAACTCACCAATTATACAGCATTACAACTCACCAATTATACAGCACTACAACTCACCAATTATACAGCATTACAACTCACCACTTATACAGCATTACAACTCACCAATTATACAGCATTACAACTCACCACTTATACAACATTACAACTCGCCACTTATACAGCATTACAACTCACCAATTATACATCATTACAACTCACCAATTATACATCATTACAACTCACCAATTATACAGCATTACAACTCACCAATTATACAGCATTACAACTCGCCACTTATACAGCATTACAACTCACCAATTATACATCATTACAACTCGCCAATTATACAGCATTACAACTCGCCACTTATACAGCATTACAACTCGCCACTTATACATCATTACAACTCGCCACTTATACATCATTACAACTCACCACTTATACAGCATTACAACTCACCAATTATACAGCACTACAACTCACCACCTATACAGCATTACAACTCACCAATTATACAGCACTACAACTCACCAATTATACAGCATTACAACTCACCAATTATACAGCACTACAACTCACCAATTATACAGCATTACAACTCACCACTTATACAACATTACAACTCACCAATTATACAGCATTACAACTCGCCACTTATACAACATTACAACTCGCCACTTATACAGCATTACAACTCACCAATTATACAGCACTACAACTCACCAATTATACAGCACTACAACTCACCACTTATACAGCATTACAACTCACCACTTATACAGCACTACAACTCACCAATTATACAGCATTACACCTCACCACTTATACAACATTACAACTCACCACTTATTCAACATTACACCTCACCACTTATACATTACAACTCACCACTTATACAACATTACGCCTCTCCACATATATAACATTATGCCTCTCCACTTATACAACATTACACCTCTCCACTTATACAGCATTACAAGTCACCACTTATACAGTGTGACAGCTCATTAATATACTGTGTAACAACTTATGGCACCTGCTGTGTTACATCTTGTCACTTCTGCGGTGTTAAACTTTGTCACTTCTGCGGTGTTAAACCTTGTCATTTCTGCGGTGTTAAACCTTGTCACTTCTGCAGTGTCAAACCTTGTCACTTCTGCACTGTTACATCTTGCCACTATAATATTTCAAATTTCATTCAAAGAGCATTATTGTTTCTGGCTCTAGTTCATGTTTCGGAAAGTTCAGAATCGATGGTTGTGGTATCTGTCACTTGCTGAGGCCCCAAACCTCTGAGAACTAGTGTGGATCCATTGTCTAGGTCACGGAGGGATGCATGGAAACTAGGGAGTTGATATGCTGGCTTCTGAAGCAACTATTATTGGTGCTCTATTGTCTAGGTCAGGCAGGGATGCATGGAAACTAGGGAGTTGATATGCTGGCTTCTGAAGCAACTATTATTGGTGCTCTATTGTCTAGGTCGTGGAGGGATGCAGTGAAACTAGGGAGTTGATATGCTGGCTTCTGAAGCAACTAATATTGGTGCTCTATTGCCTAGGTCAGGCAGGGATGCATGGAAACTAGGGAGTTGATATGCTGGCTTCTGAAACAACTATTATTGGTGCTCTATTGTCTAGGTCGTGGAGGGATGCATGGAAACTAGGGAGTTGATATGCTGGCTTCTTAAGCAACTATTATTGGTGCTCTATTGCCTAGGTAGGCAGGGATGCATGGAAACTAGGGAGTTGATATGCTGGCTTCTGAAGCAACTATTATTGGTGCTCTATTGTCTAGGTCAGGCAGGGATGCATGGAAACTAGGGAGTTGATATGCTGGCTTCTGAAGCAACTATTATTGGTGCTCTATTGCCTAGGTCAGGCAGGGATGCATGGAAACTAGGGAGTTGATATGCTGGCTTCTGAAGCAACTATTATTGGTGCTCTATTGTCTAGGTCAGGCAGGGATGCATGGAAACTAGGGAGTTGATATGCTGGCTTCTGAAACAACTATTATTGGTGCTCTATTGTCTAGGTCGTGGAGGGATGCATGGAAACTAGGGAGTTGATATGCTGGCTTCTTAAGCAACTATTATTGGTGCTCTATTGCCTAGGTCAGGCAGGGATGCATGGAAACTAGGGAGTTGATATGCTGGCTTCTGAAGCAACTATTATTGGTGCTCTATTGCCTAGGTCAGGCAGGGATGCATGGAAACTAGGGAGTTGATATGCTGGCTTCTGAAACAACTATTATTGGTGCTCTATTGTCTAGGTCGTGGAGGGATGCATGGAAACTAGGGAGTTGATATGCTGGCTTCTGAAGCAACTATTATTGGTGCTCTATTGCCTAGGTCAGGCAGGGATGCATGGAAACTAGGGAGTTGATATGCTGGCTTCTGAAGCAACTATTATTGGTGCTCTATTGTCTAGGTCAGGCAGGGATGCATGGAAACTAGGGAGTTGATATGCTGGCTTCTGAAACAACTATTATTGGTGCTCTATTGTCTAGGTCGTGGAGGGATGCATGGAAACTAGGGAGTTGATATGCTGGCTTCTTAAGCAACTATTATTGGTGCTCTATTGCCTAGGTCAGGCAGGGATGCATGGAAACTAGGGAGTTGATATGCTGGCTTCTGAAGCAACTATTATTGGTGCTCTATTGCCTAGGTCAGGCAGGGATGCATGGAAACTAGGGAGTTGATATGCTGGCTTCTGAAACAACTATTATTGGTGCTCTATTGTCTAGGTCGTGGAGGGATGCATGGAAACTAGGGAGTTGATATGCTGGCTTCTGAAGCAACTATTATTGGTGCTCTAGGGATATACTGCAGACAATAAATGACAGCTTTGGGGCTGGCAACATGTAGACAGTATACCTCAAGGTGTGTAACACTGTCCTGTATTTTACTGTATTTAGGATCTTTTCCATAGATGGAATGAATTAATAAAATGTTGCTAAATGTACCTGTAAACCTTAGAGTACAAAAAGAAAGTAAATGCATTGTTCTGTGGCTAGATATGTTCCTGAGGTACAGAAGGATGGAGTTCTGCATCAAATCAACAACCCTGAGGTTGAGGTGGATGTAACAACAGTCAACTCAGTCATCAGCAGGCAGAGGCTACATCTTCAGCTGCTCACCAACAAACTTCAGAACGCGTACAGAGGAGAAGATGTCGACTGGATTGACACAGGTAGGTAGCTAGTCAGCTTGACTTCAGTCTGTAATTGTGCTCTTTAAGTGACTGGATTGACACAGGTAGGCAGCTAGTCGGCTTGACTTCAGTCTGTAATTGTGCTCTTTAATTAACCTGACAATGTTCCTATTCCTATTTTGTATTTAGTTTGCAGATATAGATTTCTGACTTGATTCTCTTATTTCGTCTTAAAATCATACAAAATTTGCATTGTTTGAATTCAAACGCTCAGTCACAGTTCTGTTATTGGTGTGTAGGAGAAATTATTGCCTTTTCAGTCAATCACTCAGTCAAATGCTATCTCCACATTGGTCAGTTATAGTCAGTTTATAACGTCTTCTGTCTGCATCTCCATGGTGCACTCATATAAACTTCTTCTAGTCCACATCTTGATGTTGTCCATCTGCCATTAATGTTGTTTTTCTCTTGCATGCTTCCCCTACACATTACCCTCCAGCACATCCTTTAAGAGGGAGCTTTCTATATGGCAGTTAGTTGTCAGACCTTGATCTCATTCAGACATGTTTCTCAAAATCCTATTATTTAGTCGTCAGACCTTGATCTCATTCAGCCATGTTTCCTTAAATCCCGTTTTTAAGTTGTCAGACCTTGATCTCATTCAGTCATATTTCCTTAAATCCCATTTTTAAGTTGTCAGACCTTGATCTCATTCAATCATGTTTCCTTTAACAAGGAGTCTTCTATGTGGCAGTTGTCAGACCTTGATCTCATTCTGTCATGTCATTTTTGTAATACTTTTTTATTTTTAGTGTCCTTCACATGCCTAGCTATTCTTCATATCCACCTTTATAACCACATTTCAAAAACTTCAATTTCTCCTTCGTATTGTTTGTTTACTGTCCATGTTTCTGCATCATACAATAATACAGAGTAAATGTACCACTTGCTCACTCTTAGCTTTAATACCTAACAAAGCTGTTTGGATGTGGGAGACTGTTTCTTATAAACATGATGTGATTCTGTGATAAACATGCATTCATTCATTGTTATTATGTGATAAACATGTAGTGATTCATTGTGAACAGGGCAGCATTTCTCCTGTAAATGGACAACGTGCACTATATTGTCAGGCTCATGCTAAACCTCCTCCAGTTTTCACACTCATTAATACCCATGCTATCTTCAATACATCAGAGTTCTCGCTCTTAGAATTGTCCTAGCAACACAACTAGGTGGACTCTGCCAGTAAATATGCTGTTGCTAGCTCTTTTGGTCACACTCACTCAAGCTCTGCCAGTAGATATGCTGTTGCTAGCTCTTTTGGTCACACTCACTCAAGCTCCTCTACCACAAGGCAGAGCATGGAGGGGGAGATTCCAAGTTTCTTATTTCTCCTGTAGACGTGGCTGCCCTGACAAACGCCCACGTTTTTTGCTTTAACCTAAATATGAATGTGACATCATGAAACAACATCACTGCACTCAGGGAATTCCAACAAGTGCACCGTCCCCTTCTTCTGTAGCCACCAAAGAGTTCCCTGCTGGTGTTTCCGGTGGCAACCTGTCTGCATGTTCTCAAATGTCTTGAGTGTTGCCCAGAACCTCTGCTCACTGCCTGCTGTGTCAGCCTCTCCAGAGTTGATCCTCTATTTGTTGCCTCACTTTCCACTCAATCCCATAGAGCCTTCACCTCTTAGTCCAAAGGCAGGTCAGCAACCTGCTTATTTCCTCACTCACCTACATGTCCGGGCAGATATATGCTCTTGACCTTCTGTTCAAGTGAGGCCAGCTATTAAACATGAAACATGCCAGTTTCTGTGTCCCTTGTCTGCTATAATCTAAAGAGATAGAGCACTAATCCTGCCCATATTTTGTTCCTAGTTTTGATCAAAGCAGCACTAAAGGTCAAGGTTATATCATGGCCGACACTGATGTATAAATGTGAAAGGGTAGTAATTCACATATATTTGGTTTTTACATTACGAGGTAGAGTGACCAGCTGCTTTCTTTCCCTTTTCCTTTTCTGTAGCTTTAAAGTGGATAGCGGATAATAGTTACCAGAGCAGTCATAGTGTCTGATTGTGTCATAGTGTCTGATTGTATCATAGTGTCTGGTTCTGTCATAGAGTCGGATTGTGTCATAGTGTCTGATTGTATCATAGTGTCTGGTTCTGTCATAGAGTCGGATTGTGTCATAGTGTCTGATTGTATCATAGTTTCTGATTGTATCATAGTTTCTGGTTCTGTCATAGTGTCTGATTGTGTCATAGTGTCTGATTGTATCATAGTGTCTGGTTCTGTCATAGTGTCTGATTCTGTCATAGTGTTTGATTCTGTCATAGTGTCTGATTGTGTCTGGTTCTGTCATAGTGTCTGATTGTGTCATAGTGTCTGATTGTATCATAGTGTCTGATTCTGTCATAGTGTCTGATTGTATCATAGTGTCTGATTCTGTCATAGTGTCTGATTCTGTCATAGTGTCTGATTCTGTCATAGTGTCTGATTCTGTCATAGTGTTTGATTCTGTCATAGTGTCTGATTCTGTCATAGTGTTTGATTCTGTCATAGTGTTTGATTCTGTCATAGTGTCTGATTGTGTCATAGTGTCTGATTGTGTCATAGTGTCTGATTGTGTCATAGTGTCAGTCATAGTGTCTGATTGTGTCATAGTGTCTGATTCTGTCATAGTGTTTGATTCTGTCATAGTGTCTGATTGTGTCATAGTGTCTGATTCTGTCATAGTGTCTGATTCTGTCATAGTGTCTGGTTCTGTCATAGTGTCTGATTGTGTCATAGTGTCTGATTGTGTCATAGTGTCTGGTTCTGTCATAGTGTCTGATTCTGTCATAGTGTCTGATTCTGTCATAGTGTCTGATTGTATCATAGTGTCTGGTTCTGTCATAGTGTCTGATTGTGTCATAGTGTCTGGTTCTGTCTTAGAGTCTGATTCTGTCATAGTGTCTGATTCTGTCATAGTGTCTGGTTCTGTCATAGTGTCTGATTGTGTCTGGTTCTGTCATAGTGTCTGATTGTGTCATAGTGTCTGATTGTATCATAGTGTCTGGTTCTGTCATAGTGTCTGATTGTGTCATAGTGTCTGATTGTATCATAGTGTCTGGTTCTGTCATAGTGTCTGATTCTGTCATAGTGTTTGATTCTGTCATAGTGTCTGATTGTGTCATAGTGTCTGATTCTGTCATAGTGTTTGATTCTGTCATAGTGTCTGATTGTGTCATAGTGTCTGATTGTGTCATAGTGTCTGATTGTATCATAGTGTCTGATTCTGTCATAGTGTCTGATTCTGTCATAGTGTTTGATTGTGTCATAGTGTCTGATTGTGTCATAGTGTCTGATTGTGTCATAGTGTCTGATTGTAACATAGTGTCTGGTTCTGTCATAGTGTCTGATTCTGTCATAGTGTCTGATTCTGTCATAGTGTCTGATTATGTCATAGTGTCTGATTGTGTCATAGTGTCTGATTCTGTCATAGTGTTTGATTCTGTCATAGTGTCTGATTCTGTCATAGTGTCTGATTCTGTCATAGTGTCTGATTGTGTCATAGTGTCTGATTGTGTCATAGTGTCTGATTGTGTCATAGTGTCTGATTGTGTCATAGTGTCTGATTCTGTCATAGTGTCTGATTCTGTCATAGAGTCTGATTCTGTCATAGTGTCTTATTGTATCATAGTGTCTGGTTCTGTCATAGTGTCTGATTGTGTCATAGTGTCTGATTGTATCATAGTGTCTGGTTCTGTCATAGTGTCTGATTGTGTCATAGTGTCTGATTCTGTCATAGTGTTTGATTCTGTCATAGTGTCTGATTGTGTCATAGTGTCTGATTCTGTCATAGTGTCTGATTCTGTCATAGTGTCTGATTGTGTCATAGTGTCTGATTGTATCATAGTGTCTGGTTCTGTCATAGTGTCTGATTGTGTCATAGTGTCTGGTTCTGTCATAGAGTCTGCTTCTGTCATAGTGTCTGCTTCTGTCATAGTGTCTGATTCTGTCATAGTGTCTGATTCTGTCTGGTTATGTCATAGTGTCTGATTGTGTCATAGTGTCTAATTCTGTCATAGAATCTGATTCTGTCATAGTGTCTGATTGTGTCATAGTGTCTGATTCTGTCATAGTGTCTGATTCTGTCATAGTGTCTGATTCTGTCATAGAGTCTGATTCTGTCATAGTGTCTGATTGTATCATAGTATCTGGTTCTGTCATAGTGTCTGATTGTGTCATAGTGTCTGATTGTATCATAGTGTCTGGTTCTGTCATAGTGTCTGATTGTGTCATAGTGTCTGGTTCTGTCATAGAGTCTGCTTCTGTCATAGTGTCTGCTTCTGTCATAGTGTCTGATTCTGTCATAGTGTCTGATTGTGTCTGGTTATGTCATAGTGTCTGATTGTGTCATAGTGTCTAATTCTGTCATAGAATCTGATTCTGTCATAGTGTCTGATTCTGTCATAGTGTCTGATTCTGTCATAGTGTTTGATTCTGTCATAGTGTCTGATTGTGTCATAGTCTCTAATTCTGTCATAGAATCTGATTCTGTCATAGTGTCTGATTCTGTCATAGTGTCTGATTCTGTCATAGTGTTTGATTCTGTCATAGTGTCTGATTCTGTCATAGTGTCTGATTCTGTCATAGTGTCTGATTCTGTCATAGTGTCTGATTATGTCATAGTGTCTGATTCTGTCATAGTGTCTGATTGTGTCTGGTTCTGTCATAGTGTCTGATTTTGTCATAGTGTCTAATTCTGTCATAGAATCTGATTCTGTCATAGTGTCTGATTCTGTCATAGTGTCTGATTCTGTCATAGTGTCTGATTGTGTCTGGTTCTGTCATAGTGTCTGATTCTATCATAGAGTCTGATTCTGTCATATTGTCTGATTCTGTCATAGTGTCTGATTGTGTCATAGTGTCTGATTGTGTCATAGTGTCTGATTCTGTCATAGTGTCTGATTCTGTCATAGTATCTGATTCTGTCATAGTGTCAGTTTTAGTGTCTGGTTCTGTCATAGTGTTTGATTCTGTCATAGTGTCTGATTCTGTCATAGTGTCTGATTGTGTCATAGTGTCTGAGTCTGTCATAGTGTCAGTCTTAGTGTCTGGTTCTGTCATAGTGTCTGATTCTGTCATAGTGTCTGATTCTGTCATAGTGTCTGTCTGATTCTGTCATAGTGTCAGTTTTAGTGTCTGATTCTGTCATAGTGTCTGTCTGATTCTGTCATAGTGTCTGTCTGATTCTGTCATAGTGTCAGTTTTAGTGTCTGATTCTGTCATAGTGTCTGATTCTGTTATAGTGTCCGATTCTGTCATAGTGTCAGTTTTAGTGTCTGATTCTGTCATAGTGTCAGTTTTAGTGTCTGATTCTGTCATAGTGTCTGTCTGATTCTGTCATAGAGTCTGATTCTGTCATAGTGTCAGTTTTAGTGTCGGATTGTGTCATAGTGTCTGATTGTATCATAGTGTCTGATTCTGTCATAGTGTCTGGTTCTGTCATAGAGTCGGATTGTGTCATAGTGTCTGATTGTATCATAGTGTCTGGTTCTGTCATAGTGTCTGATTCTGTCATAGTGTTTGATTCTGTCATAGTGTCTGATTGTGTCTGGTTCTGTCATAGTGTCTGATTGTGTCATAGTGTCCGATTCTGTCATAGTGTCTGATTCTGTCATAGTGTCTGTCTGATTCTGTCATAGTGTCAGTTTTAGTGTCTGATTCTGTCATAGTGTCTGTCTGATTCTGTCATAGTGTCTGTCTGATTCTGTCATAGTGTCAGTTTTAGTGTCTGATTCTGTCATAGTGTCTGATTCTGTCATAGTGTCAGTTTTAGTGTCTGGTTCTGTCATAGTGTCTGTCTGATTCTGTCATAGAGTCTGATTCTGTCATAGTGTCTGATTCTGTCATAGTGTCAGTTTTAGTGTCTGATTCTGTCATAGTGTCATTTTTAGTGTCTGATTCTGTCATAGTGTCTGTCTGATTCTGTCATAGAGTCTGATTCTGTCATAGTGTCAGTTTTAGTGTCGGATTGTGTCATAGTGTCTGATTGTATCATAGTGTCTGATTGTGTCATAGTGTCTGGTTCTGTCATATAGTCGGATTGTGTCATAGTGTCTGATTGTATCATAGTTTCTGGTTCTGTCATAGTGTCTGATTGTGTCATAGTGTCTGATTGTATCATAGTGTCTGGTTCTGTCATAGTGTCTGATTCTGTCATAGTGTTTGATTCTGTCATAGTGTCTGATTGTGTCTGGTTCTGTCATAGTGTCTGATTGTGTCATAGTGTCTGATTGTATCATAGTGTCTGATTCTGTCATAGTGTCTGATTCTGTCATAGTGTCTGATTGTATCATAGTGTCTGATTCTGTCATAGTGTCTGATTCTGTCATAGTGTCTGATTCTGTCATAGTGTTTGATTCTGTCATAGTGTCTGATTCTGTCATAGTGTTTCATTCTGTCATAGTGTCTGATTCTGTCATAGTGTTTGATTCTGTCATAGTGTTTGATTCTGTCATAGTGTCTGATTCTGTCATAGTGTCTGATTCTGTCATAGTGTTTGATTCTGTCATAGTGTCTGATTGTGTCATAGTGTCTGATTGTGTCATAGTGTCTGATTGTGTCATAGTGTCAGTCATAGTGTCTGATTCTGTCATAGTGTCTGATTCTGTCATAGTGTTTGATTCTGTCATAGTGTCTGATTGTGTCATATTGTCTGATTCTGTCATAGTGTCTGATTCTGTCATAGTGTCTGGTTCTGTCATAGTGTCTGATTGTGTCATAGTGTCTGATTGTGTCATAGTGTCTGGTTCTGTCATAGTGTCTGATTCTGTCATAGTGTCTGATTCTGTCATAGTGTCTGATTCTGTCATAGAGTCTGATTCTGTCATAGTGTCTGATTGTATCATAGTGTCTGGTTCTGTCATAGTGTCTGATTGTGTCATAGTGTCTCGTTCTGTCTTAGAGTCTGATTCTGTCATAGTGTCTGATTCTGTCATAGTGTCTGATTCTGTCATAGTGTCTGATTGTGTCTGGTTCTGTCATAGTGTCTGATTGTGTCATAGTGTCTGATTGTATCATAGTGTCTGGTTCTGTCATAGTGTCTGATTGTGTCATAGTGTCTGATTGTATCATAGTGTCTGGTTCTGTCATAGTGTCTGATTCTGTCATAGTGTTTGATTCTGTCATAGTGTCTGATTGTGTCATAGTGTCTGATTCTGTCATAGTGTTTGATTCTGTCATAGTGTCTGATTGTGTCATAGTGTCTGATTGTGTCATAGTGTCTGATTGTATCATAGTGTCTGGTTCTGTCATAGTGTCTGATTCTGTCATAGTGTCTGATTCTGTCATAGTGTTTGATTGTGTCATAGTGTCTGATTGTGTCATAGTGTCTGATTGTGTCATAGTGTCTGATTGTAACATAGTGTCTGGTTCTGTCATAGTGTCTGATTCTGTCATAGTGTCTGATTCTGTCATAGTGTCTGATTCTGTCATAGTGTCTGATTGTGTCATAGTGTCTGATTCTGTCATAGTGTTTGATTCTGTCATAGTGTCTGATTCTGTCATAGTGTCTGATTCTGTCATAGTGTCTGATTCTGTCATAGTGTCTGGTTCTGTCATAGTGTCTGATTGTGTCATAGTGTCTGATTGTGTCATAGTGTCTGATTCTGTCATAGTGTCTGATTCTGTCATAGAGTCTGATTCTGTCATAGTGTCTTATTGTATCATAGTGTCTGGTTCTGTCATAGTGTCTGATTGTGTCATAGTGTCTGATTGTATCATAGTGTCTGGTTCTGTCATAGTGTCTGATTGTGTCATAGTGTCTGATTCTGTCATAGTGTTTGATTCTGTCATAGTGTCTGATTGTGTCATAGTGTCTGATTCTGTCATAGTGTCTGATTCTGTCATAGTGTCTGATTGTGTCATATTGTCTGATTGTGTCATAGTGTCTGATTCTGTCATAGTGTCTGATTCTGTCATAGTGTCTGATTCTGTCATAGAGTCTGATTCTGTCATAGTGTCTGATTGTATCATAGTATCTGGTTCTGTCATAGTGTCTGATTGTGTCATAGTGTCTGATTGTATCATAGTGTCTGGTTCTGTCATAGTGTCTGATTCTGTCATAGTGTCTGATTCTGTCATAGTGTCTGATTATGTCATAGTGTCTGATTGTGTCATAGTGTCTGATTCTGTCATAGTGTTTGATTCTGTCATAGTGTCTGATTCTGTCATAGTGTCTGATTGTGTCATAGTGTCTGATTGTGTCATAGTGTCTGATTGTGTCATAGTGTCTGATTGTGTCATAGTGTCTGATTGTGTCATAGTGTCTGATTCTGTCATAGTGTCTGATTCTGTCATAGAGTCTGATTCTGTCATAGTGTCTTATTGTATCATAGTGTCTGGTTCTGTCATAGTGTCTGATTGTGTCATAGTGTCTGATTGTATCATAGTGTCTGGTTCTGTCATAGTGTTTGATTCTGTCATAGTGTCTGCTTCTGTCATAGTGTCTGATTCTGTCATAGTGTCTGATTGTGTCTGGTTATGTCATAGTGTCTGATTGTGTCATAGTGTCTAATTCTGTCATAGAATCTGATTCTGTCATAGTGTCTGATTCTGTCATAGTGTCTGATTCTGTCATAGTGTTTGATTCTGTCATAGTGTCTGATTGTGTCATAGTGTCTAATTCTGTCATAGAATCTGATTCTGTCATAGTGTCTGATTCTGTCATAGTGTCTGATTCTGTCATAGTGTTTGATTCTGTCATAGTGTCTGATTCTGTCATAGTGTCTGATTCTGTCATAGTGTTTGATTCTGTCATAGTGTCTGATTGTGTCATAGTGTCTGATTCTGTCATAGTGTCTGATTCTGTCATAGAGTCTGGTTCTGTCATAGTGTCTGATTGTGTCATAGTGTCTGATTGTGTCATAGTGTCTGATTCTGTCATAGTGTCTGATTCTGTCATAGTGTCTGATTCTGTCATAGAGTCTGATTCTGTCATAGTGTCTGATTGTATCATAGTATCTGGTTCTGTCATAGTGTCTGATTGTGTCATAGTGTCTGATTGTATCATAGTGTCTGGTTCTGTCATAGTGTCTGATTGTGTCATAGTGTCTGGTTCTGTCATAGAGTCTGCTTCTGTCATAGTGTCTGCTTCTGTCATAGTGTCTGATTCTGTCATAGTGTCTGATTGTGTCTGGTTATGTCATAGTGTCTGATTGTGTCATAGTGTCTAATTCTGTCATAGAATCTGATTCTGTCATAGTGTCTGATTCTGTCATAGTGTCTGATTCTGTCATAGTGTCTGATTCTGTCATAGTGTCAGTTTTAGTGTCTGATTCTGTCATAGTGTCATTTTTAGTGTCTGATTCTGTCATAGTGTCTGTCTGATTCTGTCATAGAGTCTGATTCTGTCATAGTGTCAGTTTTAGTGTCGGATTGTGTCATAGTGTCTGATTGTATCATAGTGTCTGATTGTGTCATAGTGTCTGGTTCTGTCATATAGTCGGATTGTGTCATAGTGTCTGATTGTATCATAGTTTCTGGTTCTGTCATAGTGTCTGATTGTGTCATAGTGTCTGATTGTATCATAGTGTCTGGTTCTGTCATAGTGTCTGATTCTGTCATAGTGTTTGATTCTGTCATAGTGTCTGATTGTGTCTGGTTCTGTCATAGTGTCTGATTGTGTCATAGTGTCTGATTGTATCATAGTGTCTGATTCTGTCATAGTGTCTGATTCTGTCATAGTGTCTGATTGTATCATAGTGTCTGATTCTGTCATAGTGTCTGATTCTGTCATAGTGTCTGATTCTGTCATAGTGTTTGATTCTGTCATAGTGTCTGATTCTGTCATAGTGTTTCATTCTGTCATAGTGTCTGATTCTGTCATAGTGTTTGATTCTGTCATAGTGTTTGATTCTGTCATAGTGTCTGATTCTGTCATAGTGTCTGATTCTGTCATAGTGTTTGATTCTGTCATAGTGTCTGATTGTGTCATAGTGTCTGATTGTGTCATAGTGTCTGATTGTGTCATAGTGTCAGTCATAGTGTCTGATTCTGTCATAGTGTCTGATTCTGTCATAGTGTTTGATTCTGTCATAGTGTCTGATTGTGTCATATTGTCTGATTCTGTCATAGTGTCTGATTCTGTCATAGTGTCTGGTTCTGTCATAGTGTCTGATTGTGTCATAGTGTCTGATTGTGTCATAGTGTCTGGTTCTGTCATAGTGTCTGATTCTGTCATAGTGTCTGATTCTGTCATAGTGTCTGATTCTGTCATAGAGTCTGATTCTGTCATAGTGTCTGATTGTATCATAGTGTCTGGTTCTGTCATAGTGTCTGATTGTGTCATAGTGTCTCGTTCTGTCTTAGAGTCTGATTCTGTCATAGTGTCTGATTCTGTCATAGTGTCTGATTCTGTCATAGTGTCTGATTGTGTCTGGTTCTGTCATAGTGTCTGATTGTGTCATAGTGTCTGATTGTATCATAGTGTCTGGTTCTGTCATAGTGTCTGATTGTGTCATAGTGTCTGATTGTATCATAGTGTCTGGTTCTGTCATAGTGTCTGATTCTGTCATAGTGTTTGATTCTGTCATAGTGTCTGATTGTGTCATAGTGTCTGATTCTGTCATAGTGTTTGATTCTGTCATAGTGTCTGATTGTGTCATAGTGTCTGATTGTGTCATAGTGTCTGATTGTATCATAGTGTCTGGTTCTGTCATAGTGTCTGATTCTGTCATAGTGTCTGATTCTGTCATAGTGTTTGATTGTGTCATAGTGTCTGATTGTGTCATAGTGTCTGATTGTGTCATAGTGTCTGATTGTAACATAGTGTCTGGTTCTGTCATAGTGTCTGATTCTGTCATAGTGTCTGATTCTGTCATAGTGTCTGATTCTGTCATAGTGTCTGATTGTGTCATAGTGTCTGATTCTGTCATAGTGTTTGATTCTGTCATAGTGTCTGATTCTGTCATAGTGTCTGATTCTGTCATAGTGTCTGATTCTGTCATAGTGTCTGGTTCTGTCATAGTGTCTGATTGTGTCATAGTGTCTGATTGTGTCATAGTGTCTGATTCTGTCATAGTGTCTGATTCTGTCATAGAGTCTGATTCTGTCATAGTGTCTTATTGTATCATAGTGTCTGGTTCTGTCATAGTGTCTGATTGTGTCATAGTGTCTGATTGTATCATAGTGTCTGGTTCTGTCATAGTGTCTGATTGTGTCATAGTGTCTGATTCTGTCATAGTGTTTGATTCTGTCATAGTGTCTGATTGTGTCATAGTGTCTGATTCTGTCATAGTGTCTGATTCTGTCATAGTGTCTGATTGTGTCATATTGTCTGATTGTGTCATAGTGTCTGATTCTGTCATAGTGTCTGATTCTGTCATAGTGTCTGATTCTGTCATAGAGTCTGATTCTGTCATAGTGTCTGATTGTATCATAGTATCTGGTTCTGTCATAGTGTCTGATTGTGTCATAGTGTCTGATTGTATCATAGTGTCTGGTTCTGTCATAGTGTCTGATTCTGTCATAGTGTCTGATTCTGTCATAGTGTCTGATTATGTCATAGTGTCTGATTGTGTCATAGTGTCTGATTCTGTCATAGTGTTTGATTCTGTCATAGTGTCTGATTCTGTCATAGTGTCTGATTGTGTCATAGTGTCTGATTGTGTCATAGTGTCTGATTGTGTCATAGTGTCTGATTGTGTCATAGTGTCTGATTGTGTCATAGTGTCTGATTCTGTCATAGTGTCTGATTCTGTCATAGAGTCTGATTCTGTCATAGTGTCTTATTGTATCATAGTGTCTGGTTCTGTCATAGTGTCTGATTGTGTCATAGTGTCTGATTGTATCATAGTGTCTGGTTCTGTCATAGTGTTTGATTCTGTCATAGTGTCTGCTTCTGTCATAGTGTCTGATTCTGTCATAGTGTCTGATTGTGTCTGGTTATGTCATAGTGTCTGATTGTGTCATAGTGTCTAATTCTGTCATAGAATCTGATTCTGTCATAGTGTCTGATTCTGTCATAGTGTCTGATTCTGTCATAGTGTTTGATTCTGTCATAGTGTCTGATTGTGTCATAGTGTCTAATTCTGTCATAGAATCTGATTCTGTCATAGTGTCTGATTCTGTCATAGTGTCTGATTCTGTCATAGTGTTTGATTCTGTCATAGTGTCTGATTCTGTCATAGTGTCTGATTCTGTCATAGTGTTTGATTCTGTCATAGTGTCTGATTGTGTCATAGTGTCTGATTCTGTCATAGTGTCTGATTCTGTCATAGAGTCTGGTTCTGTCATAGTGTCTGATTGTGTCATAGTGTCTGATTGTGTCATAGTGTCTGATTCTGTCATAGTGTCTGATTCTGTCATAGTGTCTGATTCTGTCATAGAGTCTGATTCTGTCATAGTGTCTGATTGTATCATAGTATCTGGTTCTGTCATAGTGTCTGATTGTGTCATAGTGTCTGATTGTATCATAGTGTCTGGTTCTGTCATAGTGTCTGATTGTGTCATAGTGTCTGGTTCTGTCATAGAGTCTGCTTCTGTCATAGTGTCTGCTTCTGTCATAGTGTCTGATTCTGTCATAGTGTCTGATTGTGTCTGGTTATGTCATAGTGTCTGATTGTGTCATAGTGTCTAATTCTGTCATAGAATCTGATTCTGTCATAGTGTCTGATTCTGTCATAGTGTTTGATTCTGTCATAGTGTCTGATTGTGTCATAGTGTCTAATTCTGTCATAGAATCTGATTCTGTCATAGTGTCTGATTCTGTCATAGTGTCTGATTCTGTCATAGTGTTTGATTCTGTCATAGTGTCTGATTCTGTCATAGTGTCTGATTCTGTCATAGTGTCTGATTCTGTCATAGTGTCTGATTATGTCATAGTGTCTGATTCTGTCATAGTGTCTGATTGTGTCTGGTTCTGTCATAGTGTCTGATTTTGTCATAGTGTCTAATTCTGTCATAGAATCTGATTCTGTCATAGTGTCTGATTCTGTCATAGTGTCTGATTCTGTCATAGTGTCTGATTGTGTCTGGTTCTGTCATAGTGTCTGATTCTATCATAGAGTCTGATTCTGTCATATTGTCTGATTCTGTCATAGTGTCTGATTGTGTCATAGTGTCTGATTGTGTCATAGTGTCTGATTGTATCATAGTGTCTGGTTCTGTCATAGTGTCTGATTGTGTCATAGTGTCTGATTGTATCATAGTGTCTGGTTCTGTCATAGTGTCTGATTCTGTCATAGTGTTTGATTCTGTCATAGTGTCTGATTGTGTCATAGTGTCTGATTCTGTCATAGTGTTTGATTCTGTCATAGTGTCTGATTGTGTCATAGTGTCTGATTGTGTCATAGTGTCTGATTGTATCATAGTGTCTGGTTCTGTCATAGTGTCTGATTCTGTCATAGTGTCTGATTCTGTCATAGTGTTTGATTGTGTCATAGTGTCTGATTGTGTCATAGTGTCTGATTGTGTCATAGTGTCTGATTGTAACATAGTGTCTGGTTCTGTCATAGTGTCTGATTCTGTCATAGTGTCTGATTCTGTCATAGTGTCTGATTCTGTCATAGTGTCTGATTGTGTCATAGTGTCTGATTCTGTCATAGTGTTTGATTCTGTCATAGTGTCTGATTCTGTCATAGTGTCTGATTCTGTCATAGTGTCTGATTCTGTCATAGTGTCTGGTTCTGTCATAGTGTCTGATTGTGTCATAGTGTCTGATTGTGTCATAGTGTCTGATTCTGTCATAGTGTCTGATTCTGTCATAGAGTCTGATTCTGTCATAGTGTCTTATTGTATCATAGTGTCTGGTTCTGTCATAGTGTCTGATTGTGTCATAGTGTCTGATTGTATCATAGTGTCTGGTTCTGTCATAGTGTCTGATTGTGTCATAGTGTCTGATTCTGTCATAGTGTTTGATTCTGTCATAGTGTCTGATTGTGTCATAGTGTCTGATTCTGTCATAGTGTCTGATTCTGTCATAGTGTCTGATTGTGTCATATTGTCTGATTGTGTCATAGTGTCTGATTCTGTCATAGTGTCTGATTCTGTCATAGTGTCTGATTCTGTCATAGAGTCTGATTCTGTCATAGTGTCTGATTGTATCATAGTATCTGGTTCTGTCATAGTGTCTGATTGTGTCATAGTGTCTGATTGTATCATAGTGTCTGGTTCTGTCATAGTGTCTGATTCTGTCATAGTGTCTGATTCTGTCATAGTGTCTGATTATGTCATAGTGTCTGATTGTGTCATAGTGTCTGATTCTGTCATAGTGTTTGATTCTGTCATAGTGTCTGATTCTGTCATAGTGTCTGATTGTGTCATAGTGTCTGATTGTGTCATAGTGTCTGATTGTGTCATAGTGTCTGATTGTGTCATAGTGTCTGATTGTGTCATAGTGTCTGATTCTGTCATAGTGTCTGATTCTGTCATAGAGTCTGATTCTGTCATAGTGTCTTATTGTATCATAGTGTCTGGTTCTGTCATAGTGTCTGATTGTGTCATAGTGTCTGATTGTATCATAGTGTCTGGTTCTGTCATAGTGTTTGATTCTGTCATAGTGTCTGCTTCTGTCATAGTGTCTGATTCTGTCATAGTGTCTGATTGTGTCTGGTTATGTCATAGTGTCTGATTGTGTCATAGTGTCTAATTCTGTCATAGAATCTGATTCTGTCATAGTGTCTGATTCTGTCATAGTGTCTGATTCTGTCATAGTGTTTGATTCTGTCATAGTGTCTGATTGTGTCATAGTGTCTAATTCTGTCATAGAATCTGATTCTGTCATAGTGTCTGATTCTGTCATAGTGTCTGATTCTGTCATAGTGTTTGATTCTGTCATAGTGTCTGATTCTGTCATAGTGTCTGATTCTGTCATAGTGTTTGATTCTGTCATAGTGTCTGATTGTGTCATAGTGTCTGATTCTGTCATAGTGTCTGATTCTGTCATAGAGTCTGGTTCTGTCATAGTGTCTGATTGTGTCATAGTGTCTGATTGTGTCATAGTGTCTGATTCTGTCATAGTGTCTGATTCTGTCATAGTGTCTGATTCTGTCATAGAGTCTGATTCTGTCATAGTGTCTGATTGTATCATAGTATCTGGTTCTGTCATAGTGTCTGATTGTGTCATAGTGTCTGATTGTATCATAGTGTCTGGTTCTGTCATAGTGTCTGATTGTGTCATAGTGTCTGGTTCTGTCATAGAGTCTGCTTCTGTCATAGTGTCTGCTTCTGTCATAGTGTCTGATTCTGTCATAGTGTCTGATTGTGTCTGGTTATGTCATAGTGTCTGATTGTGTCATAGTGTCTAATTCTGTCATAGAATCTGATTCTGTCATAGTGTCTGATTCTGTCATAGTGTCTGATTCTGTCATAGTGTTTGATTCTGTCATAGTGTCTGATTGTGTCATAGTGTCTAATTCTGTCATAGAATCTGATTCTGTCATAGTGTCTGATTCTGTCATAGTGTCTGATTCTGTCATAGTGTTTGATTCTGTCATAGTGTCTGATTCTGTCATAGTGTCTGATTCTGTCATAGTGTCTGATTCTGTCATAGTGTCTGATTATGTCATAGTGTCTGATTCTGTCATAGTGTCTGATTGTGTCTGGTTCTGTCATAGTGTCTGATTTTGTCATAGTGTCTAATTCTGTCATAGAATCTGATTCTGTCATAGTGTCTGATTCTGTCATAGTGTCTGATTCTGTCATAGTGTCTGATTGTGTCTGGTTCTGTCATAGTGTCTGATTCTATCATAGAGTCTGATTCTGTCATATTGTCTGATTCTGTCATAGTGTCTGATTGTGTCATAGTGTCTGATTGTGTCATAGTGTCTGATTCTGTCATAGTGTCTGATTCTGTCATAGTATCTGATTCTGTCATAGTGTCAGTTTTAGTGTCTGGTTCTGTCATAGTGTTTGATTCTGTCATAGTGTCTGATTCTGTCATAGTGTCTGATTGTGTCATAGTGTCTGAGTCTGTCATAGTGTCAGTCTTAGTGTCTGGTTCTGTCATAGTGTCTGATTCTGTCATAGTGTCTGATTCTGTCATAGTGTCTGTCTGATTCTGTCATAGTGTCAGTTTTAGTGTCTGATTCTGTCATAGTGTCTGTCTGATTCTGTCATAGTGTCTGTCTGATTCTGTCATAGTGTCAGTTTTAGTGTCTGATTCTGTCATAGTGTCTGATTCTGTTATAGTGTCCGATTTTGTCATAGTGTCAGTTTTAGTGTCTGATTCTGTCATAGTGTCAGTTTTAGTGTCTGATTCTGTCATAGTGTCTGTCTGATTCTGTCATAGAGTCTGATTCTGTCATAGTGTCAGTTTTAGTGTCGGATTGTGTCATAGTGTCTGATTGTATCATAGTGTCTGATTCTGTCATAGTGTCTGGTTCTGTCATAGAGTCGGATTGTGTCATAGTGTCTGATTGTATCATAGTGTCTGGTTCTGTCATAGTGTCTGATTCTGTCATAGTGTTTGATTCTGTCATAGTGTCTGATTGTGTCTGGTTCTGTCATAGTGTCTGATTGTGTCATAGTGTCTGATTGTATCATAGTGTCTGATTCTGTCATAGTGTCTGATTCTGTCATAGTGTCTGATTGTATCATAGTGTCTGGTTCTGTCATAGTGTCTGATTGTGTCATAGTGTCTGGTTCTGTCATAGAGTCTGCTTCTGTCATAGTGTCTGCTTCTGTCATAGTGTCTGATTCTGTCATAGTGTCTGATTGTGTCTGGTTATGTCATAGTGTCTGATTGTGTCATAGTGTCTAATTCTGTCATAGAATCTGATTCTGTCATAGTGTCTGATTCTGTCATAGTGTCTGATTCTGTCATAGTGTTTGATTCTGTCATAGTGTCTGATTGTGTCATAGTGTCTAATTCTGTCATAGTGTCTAATTCTGTCATAGAATCTGATTCTGTCATAGTGTTTGATTCTGTCATAGTGTCTGATTCTGTCATAGTGTCTGATTCTGTCATAGTGTCTGATTCTGTCATAGTGTCTGATTCTGTCATAGTGTCTGATTATGTCATAGTGTCTGATTCTGTCATAGTGTCTGATTCTGTCTGGTTCTGTCATAGTGTCTGATTTTGTCATAGTGTCTAATTCTGTCATAGAATCTGATTCTGTCATAGTGTCTGATTCTGTCATAGTGTCTGATTCTGTCATAGTGTCTGATTGTGTCTGGTTCTGTCATAGTGTCTGATTCTATCATAGAGTCTGATTCTGCCATAGTGTCTGATTCTATCATAGTGTCTGATTGTGTCATAGTGTCTGATTGTGTCATAGTGTCTGATTCTGTCATAGTGTCTGATTCTGTCATAGTATCTGATTCTGTCATAGTGTCAGTTTTAGTGTCTGGTTCTGTCATAGTGTTTGATTCTGTCATAGTGTCTGATTCTGTCATAGTGTCTGATTCTGTCATAGTGTCTGTCTGATTCTGTCATAGTGTCAGTTTTAGTGTCTGATTCTGTCATAGTGTCTGTCTGATTCTGTCATAGTGTCTGTCTGATTCTGTCATAGTGTCAGTTTTAGTGTCTGATTCTGTCATAGTGTCTGATTCTGTCATAGTGTCAGTTTTAGTGTCTGGTTCTGTCATAGTGTCTGTCTGACTCTGTCATAGAGTCTGATTCTGTCATAGTGTCTGATTCTGTCATAGTGTCAGTTTTAGTGTCTGATTCTGTCATAGTGTCATTTTTAGTGTCTGATTCTGTCATAGTGTCTGTCTGATTCTGTCATAGAGTCTGATTCTGTCATAGTGTCAGTTTTAGTGTCGGATTGTGTCATAGTGTCTGATTGTATCATAGTGTCTGATTGTGTCATAGTGTCTGGTTCTGTCATATAGTCGGATTGTGTCATAGTGTCTGATTGTATCATAGTTTCTGGTTCTGTCATAGTGTCTGATTGTGTCATAGTGTCTGATTGTATCATAGTGTCTGGTTCTGTCATAGTGTCTGATTCTGTCATAGTGTTTGATTCTGTCATAGTGTCTGATTGTGTCTGGTTCTGTCATAGTGTCTGATTGTGTCATAGTGTCTGATTGTATCATAGTGTCTGATTCTGTCATAGTGTCTGATTCTGTCATAGTGTCTGATTGTATCATAGTGTCTGATTCTGTCATAGTGTCTGATTCTGTCATAGTGTCTGATTCTGTCATAGTGTTTGATTCTGTCATAGTGTCTGATTCTGTCATAGTGTTTGATTCTGTCATAGTGTCTGATTCTGTCATAGTGTTTGATTCTGTCATAGTGTTTGATTCTGTCATAGTGTCTGATTCTGTCATAGTGTCTGATTCTGTCATAGTGTTTGATTCTGTCATAGTGTCTGATTGTGTCATAGTGTCTGATTGTGTCATAGTGTCTGATTGTGTCATAGTGTCAGTCATAGTGTCTGATTCTGTCATAGTGTCTGATTCTGTCATAGTGTTTGATTCTGTCATAGTGTCTGATTGTGTCATATTGTCTGATTCTGTAGTGTCTGATTCTGTCATAGTGTCTGGTTCTGTCATAGTGTCTGATTGTGTCATAGTGTCTGATTGTGTCATAGTGTCTGGTTCTGTCATAGTGTCTGATTCTGTCATAGTGTCTGATTCTGTCATAGTGTCTGATTCTGTCATAGAGTCTGATTCTGTCATAGTGTCTGATTGTATCATAGTGTCTGGTTCTGTCATAGTGTCTGATTGTGTCATAGTGTCTCGTTCTGTCTTAGAGTCTGATTCTGTCATAGTGTCTGATTCTGTCATAGTGTCTGATTCTGTCATAGTGTCTGATTGTGTCTGGTTCTGTCATAGTGTCTGATTGTGTCATAGTGTCTGATTGTATCATAGTGTCTGGTTCTGTCATAGTGTCTGATTGTGTCATAGTGTCTGATTGTATCATAGTGTCTGGTTCTGTCATAGTGTCTGATTCTGTCATAGTGTTTGATTCTGTCATAGTGTCTGATTGTGTCATAGTGTCTGATTCTGTCATAGTGTTTGATTCTGTCATAGTGTCTGATTGTGTCATAGTGTCTGATTGTGTCATAGTGTCTGATTGTATCATAGTGTCTGGTTCTGTCATAGTGTCTGATTCTGTCATAGTGTCTGATTCTGTCATAGTGTTTGATTGTGTCATAGTGTCTGATTGTGTCATAGTGTCTGATTGTGTCATAGTGTCTGATTGTAACATAGTGTCTGGTTCTGTCATAGTGTCTGATTCTGTCATAGTGTCTGATTCTGTCATAGTGTCTGATTCTGTCATAGTGTCTGATTGTGTCATAGTGTCTGATTCTGTCATAGTGTTTGATTCTGTCATAGTGTCTGATTCTGTCATAGTGTCTGATTCTGTCATAGTGTCTGATTCTGTCATAGTGTCTGGTTCTGTCATAGTGTCTGATTGTGTCATAGTGTCTGATTGTGTCATAGTGTCTGATTCTGTCATAGTGTCTGATTCTGTCATAGAGTCTGATTCTGTCATAGTGTCTTATTGTATCATAGTGTCTGGTTCTGTCATAGTGTCTGATTGTGTCATAGTGTCTGATTGTATCATAGTGTCTGGTTCTGTCATAGTGTCTGATTGTGTCATAGTGTCTGATTCTGTCATAGTGTTTGATTCTGTCATAGTGTCTGATTGTGTCATAGTGTCTGATTCTGTCATAGTGTCTGATTCTGTCATAGTGTCTGGTTCTGTCATAGTGTCTGATTGTGTCATAGTGTCTGATTGTGTCATAGTGTCTGATTCTGTCATAGTGTCTGATTCTGTCATAGTGTCTGATTCTGTCATAGAGTCTGATTCTGTCATAGTGTCTGATTGTATCATAGTATCTGGTTCTGTCATAGTGTCTGATTGTGTCATAGTGTCTGATTGTATCATAGTGTCTGGTTCTGTCATAGTGTCTGATTGTGTCATAGTGTCTGGTTCTGTCATAGAGTCTGCTTCTGTCATAGTGTCTGCTTCTGTCATATTGTCTGATTCTGTCATAGTGTCTGATTGTGTCTGGTTATGTCATAGTGTCTGATTGTGTCATAGTGTCTAATTCTGTCATAGAATCTGATTCTGTCATAGTGTCTGATTCTGTCATAGTGTCTGATTCTGTCATAGTGTTTGATTGTGTCATAGTGTCTAATTCTGTCATAGAATCTGATTCTGTCATAGTGTCTGATTCTGTCATAGTGTCTGATTCTGTCATAGTGTTTGATTCTGTCATAGTGTCTGATTCTGTCATAGTGTCTGATTATGTCATAGTGTCTGATTATGTCATAGTGTCTGATTCTGTCATAGTGTCTGATTGTGTCTGGTTCTGTCATAGTGTCTGATTTTGTCATAGTGTCTAATTCTGTCATAGAATCTGATTCTGTCATAGTGTCTGATTCTGTCATAGTGTCTGATTCTGTCATAGTGTCTGATTGTGTCTGGTTCTGTCATAGTGTCTGATTCTATCATAGAGTCTGATTCTGTCATAGTGTCTGATTCTGTCATAGTGTCTGATTGTGTCATAGTGTCTGATTGTGTCATAGTGTCTGATTCTGTCATAGTGTCTGATTCTGTCATAGAGTCTGATTCTGTCATAGTATCTGATTCTGTCATAGTGTCAGTTTTAGTGTCTGGTTCTGTCATAGTGTTTGATTCTGTCATAGTGTCTGATTCTGTCATAGTGTCTGATTGTGTCATAGTGTCTGTGTCTGTCATAGTGTCAGTCTTAGTGTCTGGTTCTGTCATAGTGTCTGATTCTGTCATAGTGTCTGATTCTGTCATAGTGTCTGTCTGATTCTGTCATAGTGTCAGTTTTAGTGTCTGATTCTGTCATAGTGTCTGTCTGATTCTGTCATAGTGTCTGTCTGATTCTGTCATAGTGTCAGTTTTAGTGTCTGATTCTGTCATAGTGTCTGATTCTGTCATAGTGTCAGTTTTAGTGTCTGGTTCTGTCATAGTGTCTGTCTGATTCTGTCATAGAGTCTGATTCTGTCATAGTGTCTGATTCTGTCATAGTGTCAGTTTTAGTGTCTGATTCTGTCATAGTGTCAGTTTTAGTGTCTGATTCTGTCATAGTGTCTGTCTGATTCTGTCATAGAGTCTGATTCTGTCATAGTGTCAGTTTTAGTGTCTGATTCTGTCATAGTGTCTGATTCTGTCATATTGTCTGATTCTGTCATAGTGTAAGTTTTAGTGTCTGATTCTGTCATAGTGTCTGATTCTGTCATAGAGTCTGATTCTGTCATAGTGTCAGTTTTAGTGTCTTATTCTGTCATAGTGTCTGATTCTGTCATAGTGTCAGTTTTAGTGTCTGATTCTGTCATAGTGTCTGTCTGATTCTGTCATAGAGTGTGATTCTGTCATAGTGTCTGATTCTCTCATAGTGTCTGATTCTGTCATAGTGTCAGTTTTAGTGTCTAATTCTGTTATAGTGTCAGTTTTAGTGTCTGATTCTGTCATAGTGTCTGTCTGATTCTGTCATAGAGTCTGATTCTGTCATAGTGTCAGTTTTAGTGTCTGATTCTGTCATAGTGTCAGTTTTAGTGTCTGATTCTGTCATAGTGTCTGTCTGATTCTGTCATAGTGTCAGTTTTAGTGTCTGATTGTGTCATAGTGTCAGTTTTAGTGTCTGATTCTGTCATAGTGTCTGTCTGATTCTGTCATAGTGTCAGTTTTAGTGTCTGATTCTGTCATAGTATCTGATTCTGTCATAGTGTCAGTTTTAGTGTCTGGTTCTGTCATAGTGTCTGATTCTGTCATAGTGTCAGTTTTAGTGTCTGATTCTGTCATAGTGTCTGATTCTGTCATAGAGTCTGATTCTGTCATAGTGTCAGTTTTAGTGTCTGATTCTGTTATAGTGTCTGTCTGATTCTGTCATAGAGTCTGATTCTGTCATAGTGTCTGATTCTCTCATAGTGTCTGATTCTGTCATAGTGTCAGTTTTAGTGTCTGATTCTGTCATAGTGTCTGTCTGATTCTGTCATAGAGTCTGATTCTGTCATAGAGTCTGATTCTATCATAGTGTCTGATTCCGTCATAGTGTCAGTTTTAGTGTCTGATTTTGTCATAGTGTCAGTTTTAGTGTCTGATTCTGTCATAGTGTCTGTCTGATTCTGTCATAGTGTCAGTTTTAGTGTCTGATTGTGTCATAGTGTCAGTTTTAGTGTCTGATTCTGTCATAGTGTCTGATTCTGTCATAGTGTCAGTTTTAGTGTCTGGTTCTGTCATAGTGTCTGATTCTGTCATAGTGTCAGTTTTAGTGTCTGATTCTGTCATAGTTTCTGTCTGATTCTGTCATAGAGTCTGATTCTGTCATAGTGTCTGTCTGATTCTGTCATAGTGTCAGTTTTAGTGTCTGGTTCTGTCATAGTGTCTGATTCTGTCATAGAGTCTGATTCTGTTATAGTGTCTGTCTGATTCTGTCATAGTGTCAGTTTTAGTGTCTGGTTCTGTCATAGTGTCTGATTCTGTCATAGTGTCAGTTTTAGTGTCTGGTTCTGTCATAGTGTCTGATTGTGTCATAGTGTCTGAGTCTGTCATAGTGTCAGTATTAATGTCTGGTTCTGTCATAGTGTCTGATTGTGTCATAGTGTCTGATTGTGTCATAGTGTCTGATTCTGTCATAGTGTCTGATTGTGTCATAGTGTCTGAGTCTGTCATAGTGTCTGATTCTGTCATTGTGTCTGATTCTGTCATAGTGTCTGATTGTGTCATAGTGTCTGATTGTGTCATAGTGTCTGATTCTGTCATAGTGTCTGATTGTGTCATAGTGTCTGATTGTGTCATAGTGTCTGATTCTGTCATAGTGTCTGATTCTGTCATAGTGTCTGATTCTGTCATAGTGTCTGATTCTGTCATAGTGTCTGAGTCTGTCATAGTGTCTGATTCTGTCATTGTGTCTGATTCTGTCATAGAGTCTGATTGTGTCATAGTGTCTGATTCTGTCATAGTGTCTGATTCTGTCATAGAGTCTGATTCTGTCATAGTGTCTGATTGTGTCATAGTGTCTGATTGTGTCATAGTGTCTGATTCTGTCATAGTGTCTGATTCTGTCATAGTGTCTGATTCTGTCATAGTGTCTGATTCTGTCATAGTGTCAGTTTTAGTGTCTGGTTCTATTATAGTGTCACCCAGTGTCTGATTCTGTCATAGTGTCTGATTCTGTCATAGTGTCTGATTCTGTCATAGTGTCTGATTCTGTCATAGAGTCTGATTCCGTCATAGTGTCTGATTCTGTCATTGTGTCACTATTAGTGTCTGGTTCTGTCATAGTGTCTGATTGTGTCATAGTGTCTGATTCTGTCATAGTGTCTGATTGTGTCATAGTGTCAGTTTTAGTGTCTGGTTCTGTTATAGTGTCTGATTGTGTCATAGTGTCAGTTTTAGTGTCTGGTTCTATTATAGTGTCACTCAGTGTCTGATTCTGTCTGTATTGCACAAGATTCAAAATGGACAGATGTGGCATGATGGATACCAGGCATTACCACTTCTAGTTTACAGGAACTTAATGAATATACTGTCTGGGTCATGCAGGAGTGAGGTAACGAACTAGCAGATTTATTAGTGGCTAGAGCGATAGTTGTTGGGACACTCACAAAAAAATAAAGCAATTGCTGCAAGTTAGTTTTTACACCTTAAGGTAGAAGAGGAGTAACCATTCTAAAGACTGTGAATGAATAATAGTTGAAGATACAGTCACAGATGAAACAGCATGTTTAAGGATGTGTGTATTTGCATTTAAGCATGGATCTGGCAATGAGGGACATGTGAGATGAACGTCAATTGTTTACATCCAGCGTGCTATTGAAACGATGAGTATCTACCATCTCATCTCTTGTACCTTGCGGTGTCGAGGTGAAGTATAAACTTCGTGAGAGTGCCCGAGTATGGGCTTCATATATCGATATTCCCATGGACTCTGCTATTCCCTCCGTCCACCGTTTACATGGTCGGCCTCTTCCTCTGATTCCATCTGGTCTGTACATCATTGCTTGTTGTGATATGCTGTTGACTGTTAACATACTTGCATGGCCAAACCATTTGACTTGCTGTTTTCTGATAAAATCTAGTGCTGCTTTAACCCCCACTTTAGTCCTGATTTCTTCATTTCTGATCTTATCTCTTCTTGATACGTTGAGTATTCTTCTCAGGAACCTCATTTCTGTTGTTGTGATTTTTCTTTTCTCTTTTTCTGTCATTGTCCAGGTTTGGCATTGGTAGCATAGAGTTGGCAGGAAGATTGTGTTGTAAAGTGCTTTCTTAGTAGTTATTGATACATGTTTGTTCTTTAGTATTGGTGCCATTTGTCCAATGAGTTGATTTGCCTTATTGCACCTATTTTCGATCTCGTCTTCTAATCTGCCATTTGATGATATTATACTTCCTAGGTACTTGAAACTCTTTACTTGTTTCAAGGGATGTTCGTTTAGGTGAATTGTTGTTGTTTGTTCTTCTTTAGTTATAGTCATTACCTCTGTTTTGCTTGTGCTAATTTTCATGTTATGTTCCCTACACATTTCGTTTAGACCAGTGTTTCCCAACGTGGGGCACACGCCCCACAGGGGGGCAATTTGACTGTTAAGGGGGGCAATTCGAAAATGGAAGAAATCGGCTGAATATAACAAAACGGGGAGACTTGATACTGAAGTTAACTAAATTGGAACCTGACATAAGATCTCTTTGCAGCAAGCATCAAGCGCAAGGATCTCACTAAATTTAAATAATAAATAATTACTAATAATTAAAATAATATAGAAAAATCTTTCATTAAAATTATTTTGTACTTGAATTTCAGTTCTCCATTACATGTTTTGAAAATTTACTTACTGTGTTTGCTCAATAATTACCTAGTGATTTCTTCCTAAAACCTATCATTCAAGTTTCTTTAGTGAACATTTCAATTTTTGAATATTAAAAATAATGTATATGTTGAGGTGGGGGGGGGCATGGGGCGGGGGAGGGGGGCAATATGAATTTTAGAAAGGCGTAAGTGGGGCATGGTACAAAAAAGGTTGGGAAACACTGGTTTAGACTATTCATGTGGTCTTGTAATTCAGCTTCTGATTTTGCTATTAGTGCTTGGTCACCCGCAAACAGGAGTTCTCTAATGGTTAGATTTGCAGATGTTTCTTCTTCTGTGTTCTCGTCAAGCGGTATTCTTGCTGTCTCTGCTTGGCTGGTTTCTTTACATATGTTGTCTATATATGTTATGAACAAGAGAGGGGACAGGACACAACCTTGTCGTACTCCAGATCTTATGGTGAAGGGTTCTGAGTGTCCTCCAGTTGCTCTCACTATGCATTCACTGTTGTTGTATAAACTTCTACATAGGTTTGTTAGATGTGTACTCACTCCATATTGTTTAAGGATTTCCCACAGCTTGTTTCTATCTACTCTATCGAATGCCTTTTCTTGGTCGAAAAAGGCTAAGTAGAGTGTTTCATTGAATTCAATTGATTTTTCTATAAGTTGTCTAAGAGCAAAAATGGCATATGTGCATACTTTGTTTTTCCTAAATCCAAGCTGTGTTTCGCTTAGCTGGGGTTCTAAAGTAGTTCGTAATCTTTTTTCTAGAATTTTGCAAAATATTTTCCCAGTATGACTCAACAGTGAAATTCCTCTGTATTGTGTGCAGTCTCTTTTGCTGCCTTTGTTTTTCCAAATTGGGATAATTATGGCGTTTCCCCAGTCTCGTGGTGTCTGTTGTTCTACCCAAACATGGTTGAATAGTCTATGTAGCCAAGCTGTTCCTACTTATCTTGCTGCTTTAATTAGTTCATTTGGTATTTCATCCTGTCTCTGTGATTTGTTCAATGGGGCTAATCTGATGGTTTCTATAATTTCTTCTTTTTAGTATGTCTGGTTCTAGTTCTTCGGTGACATGTGTGTAGGTTTCTTGAATTCCTATGACATCTGATGGGATGTTAAGTAGTTGTTCGAAATACTGCTTCCATCTTATTAGGATTTGTTTTTGTTCACTTATTGGTTCTCCATTTTCGTTGTTAATTATTTCAGTTGGGTCAAAGGGTTCTCCTCTGGTTCGTATTGCACCTATCTTTTTGTAGAAGTTTCTAGTTGCCTCCTTGTAGTTTTTATTTGGGGTTTCTCCATACTCTTCCCAGTCTTTTTGTTTTTCCCTCTTTACTACTCTATTCACATGTCTTCTCGCTATTCTATATTCTATGTAATCACATTCCTGTTTGCTCTTCAACCACTTTTTATATTTTTCCTTCTTGTCTTTTACCGCTTCCTTTACTTCTGCGTTCCACCAACTTGTTATTTTCTTTAACCGTGTTTTGCGTTTGTTCGTGGATCCACATGTTATTTTTGCAGTATTTAAAATGCTTGATTTGAACATTTCCCATTCTTCTTCCACTGTTTTTCTTTCTGCAGGTAATTTTTCAAAGAGTTCAGTTAGTTCTTTCTCATAATTTTCTTCTTCTGATTGTTCTTATTGTGGCAACGACTGCTTTATGATCTGTGTTTATACTGAAATTGGGCACTGCCCTTGCATCTAATATATTTCTCTTTCTGTAGTTTCTTGTTAATATAAAATCAATTTGGCTTTTAGTATCTAGATCGTTCCATTTATACCAGGTGTATACTTGTGAATCCTTATGTTTATAGAATGTGTTTGTTATATAGAGGTCATGTTGGCTGCAAAGCTCCAATAGTCTACTTCCGTTATCATTCCTTTCATTTTGCTTGTCTCCAAATGCTCCCAGATGTTTTTCTATGCCCACTCTGTTATGTCCTAGTCTTGCATTGAAGTCTCCGATAACTATGATGTTGTCCTGCTTATCTATTTTATTTAGCACATCATGTATGTCTTCGTAGAAGTCCTCGCATTCTTGCTCATTATTGTTTGCATTACATGGTGCGTATATTTGTACATATCTTGTAATTGTTTGTTCTTTTATTCTCACTGTTATGATTCTTTCTGATATATATTTTATTTCTAGTATTCCTCTTGCAAGCCGTGGTTCGATGACTATTCCAACATCGTGTCTTGCCCTTTCTTGCTGGTCTACTCCAGAGTAAACAAACGTGTAACTGCGGTGGAGCTCCTTGCATCCTTTCCCCTTTGTTCTGGTGTCCGCTATTCCCATCAGTCCAATTTTCCTCTCTTCCATTGTTTCTATAAGCTCTTCTTCTTTACTATTGAAACCACAGACATTCATTGTGCCTATTTTTTGAGTCGCTGATCTATCTCGTGGTCCATTAACATTACCGGGTCGATATCCGTTTGGGTCAGTCCGTTTATACTTCTTAGTTTTTCTACGAGCAGTATGAAGATCCCCTGCCGGCTTGCTAGGCCAGTCGCAGGTTTAGGACACTAATCTGACCACAGGGAGTCCATCCCCTATGGCGAGCCATAGACCCGTTAGCCCATGACCTTGCGGTCATGGTTGCCCGGTCTGCACCACGCGGCGGTGGGGGTTGACTTGTGTAGTCTGCGGGTCATCGGCAGGCTACTAATTTTCGCTCTTCACCCCTCCTGGGAGAGGCTAGCCGATCCTAACCCTGCTGGCTGCAGGGCCAGGCGCATTCCACACCTTGCAGACCATGAGTATCTACACCTTATGAAATTTGCTGCATGAGATAGAACATCCCTGGGTTTGCACGATGTGCTATGGTATCAATTCTTAAGTTTGCCTGTGTAGGTCAGCATGGCCGAATGGATAAGAATATGTGTTGCTAAACATCCGATGTGCTGATGCCAAGGTAAGGGGTTCAAGCCCTACACCGAACAGTTGGGCTAAAAATGTTGACCTATCATCCTTGACTTGGAGACGTTAATTACAAGTACCTCTGAAGTCGGAGTGGTTTCGCCTGATGGCGAGGGACACTGTTAATAGGGAAAGCTAATCCACACGCAAAATTCAGTCCAGTACTACTAGAAGTAGCATTATGGACTACGCTTGAGTTCAAAGAGAGTGAGCTCCCCCAAAAAAATCAGTCTATTCTTATCTAAGAAATGTCAGGTCTCTTGAGTTGTCCAGATTTCCACCTAAACCTTGGATTGAATCCAGTCTGTTGTGTTAGCAGGCTGGTTCTCTTTCTGTCATAGTGTATATAAATAAGTCTATTCTTATCTAAGAAATGTCAGGTCTCTTGAGTTGTCCAGATTTCCACCTAAACCTTGGATTGAATCCAGTCTGTTGTGTTAGCAGGCTGGTTCTCTTTCTGTCATAGTGTATATAAATAAGTCTATTCTTATCTAAGAAATGTCAGGTCTCTTGAGTTGTCCAGATTTCCACCTAAACCTTGGATTGAATCCAGTCTGTTGTGTTAGCAGGCTGGTTCTCTTTCTGTCATAGTGTATATAAATAAGTCTATTCTTATCTAAGAAATGTCAGGTCTCTTGAGTTGTCCAGATTTCCACCTAAACCTTGGATTGAATCCAGTCTGTTGTGTTAGCAGGCTGGTTCTCTTTCTGTCATAGTGTATATAAATAAGTCTATTCTTATCTAAGAAATGTCAGGTCTCTTGAGTTGTCCAGATTTCCACCTAAACCTTGGATTGAATCCAGTCTGTTGTGTTAGCAGGCTGGTTCTCTTTCTGTCATAGTGTATATAAATAAGTCTATTCTTATCTAAGAAATGTCAGGTCTCTTGAGTTGTCCAGATTTCCACCTAAACCTTGGATTGAATCCAGTCTGTTGTGTTAGCAGGCTGGTTCTCTTTCTGTCATAGTGTATATAAATAAGTCTATTCTTATCTAAGAAATGTCAGGTCTCTTGAGTTGTCCAGATTTCCACCTAAACCTTGGATTGAATCCAGTCTGTTGTGTTAGCAGGCTGGTTCTCTTTCTGTCATAGTGTATATAAATAAGTCTATTCTTATCTCAGAAATGTCAGGTCTCTTGAGTTGTCCAGATTTCCACCTAAACCTTGGATTGAATCCAGTCTGTTGTGTTAGCAGGCTGGTTCTCTTTCTGTCATAGTGTATATAAATAAGTCTATTCTTATCTCAGAAATGTCAGGTCTCTTGAGTTGTCCAGATTTCCACCTAAACCTTGGATTGAATCCAGTCTGTTGTGTTAGCAGGCTGGTTCTCTTTCTGTCATAGTGTATATAAATAAGTCTATTCTTATCTAAGAAATGTCAGGTCTCTTGACTTGTCCAGATTTCCACCTAAACCTTGGATTGAATCCAGTCTGTTGTGTTAGCAGGCTGGTTCTCTTTCTGTCATAGTGTATATAAATAAGTCTATTCTTATCTAAGAAATGTCAGGTCTCTTGAGTTGTCCAGATTTCCACCTAAACCTTGGATTGAATCCAGTCTGTTGTGTTAGCAGGCTGGTTCTCTTTCTGTCATAGTGTATATAAATAAGTCTATTCTTATCTCAGAAATGTCAGGTCTCTTGAGTTGTCCAGATTTCCACCTAAACCTTGGATTGAATCCAGTCTGTTGTGTTAGCAGGCTGGTTCTCTTTCTGTCATAGTGTATATAAATAAGTCTATTCTTATCTAAGAAATGTCAGGTCTCTTGAGTTGTCCAGATTTCCACCTAAACCTTGGATTGAATCCAGTCTGTTGTGTTAGCAGGCTGGTTCTCTTTCTGTCATAGTGTATATAAATAAGTCTATTCTTATCTAAGAAATGTCAGGTCTCTTGAGTTATCCAGATTTCCACCTAAACCTTGGATTGAATCTGGTCAGTTGTGTTAGCAGGCTGGTTCTCTTTCTGTCATAGTGTATATAAATAAATAAGTCTATTCTTATCTAAGAAATGTCAGGTCTCTTGAGTTGTCCAGATTTCCACCTAAACCTTGGATTGAATCCAGTCTGTTGTGTTAGCAGGCTGGTTCTCTTTCTGTCATAGTGTATATAAATAAGTCTATTCTTATCTAAGAAATGTCAGGTCTCTTGAGTTGTCCAGATTTCCACCTAAACCTTGGATTGAATCCAGTCTGTTGTGTTAGCAGGCTGGTTCTCTTTCTGTCATAGTGTATATAAATAAGTCTATTCTTATCTCAGAAATGTCAGGTCTCTTGAGTTGTCCAGATTTCCACCTAAACCTTGGATTGAATCCAGTCTGTTGTGTTAGCAGGCTGGTTCTCTTTCTGTCATAGTGTATATAAATAAGTCTATTCTTATCTAAGAAATGTCAGGTCTCTTGAGTTGTCCAGATTTCCACCTAAACCTTGGATTGAATCCAGTCTGTTGTGTTAGCAGGCTGGTTCTCTTTCTGTCATAGTGTATATAAATAAGTCTATTCTTATCTAAGAAATGTCAGGTCTCTTGAGTTGTCCAGATTTCCACCTAAACCTTGGATTGAATCCAGTCTGTTGTGTTAGCAGGCTGGTTCTCTTTCTGTCATAGTGTATATAAATAAGTCTATTCTTATCTAAGAAATGTCAGGTCTCTTGAGTTGTCCAGATTTCCACCTAAACCTTGGATTGAATCTGGTCAGTTGTGTTAGCAGGCTGGTTCTCTTTCTGTCATAGTGTACATAAATAAATAAGTCTATTCTTATCTAAGAAATGTCAGGTCTCTTGAGTTGTCCAGATTTCCACCTAAACCTTGGATTGAATCCAGTCTGTTGTGTTAGCAGGCTGGTTCTCTTTCTGTCATAGTGTATATAAATAAGTCTATTCTTATCTAAGAAATGTCAGGTCTCTTGAGTTGTCCAGATTTCCACCTAAACCTTGGATTGAATCCAGTCTGTTGTGTTAGCAGGCTGGTTCTCTTTCTGTCATAGTGTATATAAATAAGTCTATTCTTATCTAAGAAATGTCAGGTCTCTTGAGTTGTCCAGATTTCCACCTAAACCTTGGATTGAATCTGGTCAGTTGTGTTAGCAGGCTGGTTCTCTTTCTGTCATAGTGTATATAAATAAGTCTATTCTTATCTAAGAAATGTCAGGTCTCTTGAGTTGTCCAGATTTCCACCTAAACCTTGGATTGAATCCAGTCTGTTGTGTTAGCAGGCTGGTTCTCTTTCTGTCATAGTGTATATAAATAAGTCTATTCTTATCTAAGAAATGTCAGGTCTCTTGAGTTGTCCAGATTTCCACCTAAACCTTGGATTGAATCTGGTCAGTTGTGTTAGCAGGCTGGTTCTCTTTCTGTCATAGTGTATATAAATAAATAAGTCTATTCTTATCTAAGAAATGTCAGGTCTCTTGAGTTGTCCAGATTTCCACCTAAACCTTGGATTGAATCCAGTCTGTTGTGTTAGCAGGCTGGTTCTCTTTCTGTCATAGTGTATATAAATAAGTCTATTCTTATCTAAGAAATGTCAGGTCTCTTGAGTTGTCCAGATTTCCACCTAAACCTTGGATTGAATCCAGTCTGTTGTGTTAGCAGGCTGGTTCTCTTTCTGTCATAGTGTATATAAATAAGTCTATTCTTATCTAAGAAATGTCAGGTCTCTTGAGTTGTCCAGATTTCCACCTAAACCTTGGATTGAATCCAGTCTGTTGTGTTAGCAGGCTGGTTCTCTTTCTGTCATAGTGTATATAAATAAGTCTATTCTTATCTAAGAAATGTCAGGTCTCTTGAGTTGTCCAGATTTCCACCTAAACCTTGGATTGAATCCAGTCTGTTGTGTTAGCAGGCTGGTTCTCTTTCTGTCATAGTGTATATAAATAAGTCTATTCTTATCTAAGAAATGTCAGGTCTCTTGAGTTGTCCAGATTTCCACCTAAACCTTGGATTGAATCCAGTCTGTTGTGTTAGCAGGCTGGTTCTCTTTCTGTCATAGTGTATATAAATAAGTCTATTCTTATCTAAGAAATGTCAGGTCTCTTGAGTTGTCCAGATTTCCACCTAAACCTTGGATTGAATCTGGTCAGTTGTGTTAGCAGGCTGGTTCTCTTTCTGTCATAGTGTATATAAATAAATAAGTCTATTCTTATCTAAGAAATGTCAGGTCTCTTGAGTTGTCCAGATTTCCACCTAAACCTTGGATTGAATCCAGTCTGTTGTGTTAGCAGGCTGGTTCTCTTTCTGCGGTGCCATGACACTTAGACAACATTAATAGTAATCTGTTATTGACCACAATATTTGTAATTCTCTTACAGAAATTGAGGGCATGGTCAGTGGAAGTGGCAGTGGGGACTACCGTGAGGGTAGTGGTTCAGGCGCTGGAGTGGTCACAGATGATGAGAAAGAAGGTATTGTAATCATCGATGAAAATCCAAATCACGGCACTGGAAACAAAAATCCCAAGGTGTGGACTAAAAATCATAGCCCAGGTGGTGGACAGAACCAGTGGCCCACAGAGAAAGAGCTAACAAAAGATGAGAAAAGAACGCACGTTCTTGAAGAGTCCAGTAAACATCTTCAAGACAAGGGGAGAGGAAAGCCAGATGAAAGAACAGACGACAGAAAAAGGGGACATCGAAATTCTGCTGTTTTCAAGTGTTTGCCAGTGCCTACATTACTTTCAGTTCTCTTGTTATGCTATGTATATGAAAAATTTCTAACATGTTGACCTTAAACCTACAACGGAATCTAGTTAATCATTTACATATTTGGTTTATTTAAAATCATAAACATTTATATCAATGATGTCATTGAGCTGGAGATCACATGTGTTGCAGATGGAATATGAGATTGGTTGGTCTTACACCTCTGCCTGACATCATGACTAGAGGTTGGCATCTTGTTTGACCAGTTGCCTCTTGTTCACCCATTTCATAGTTGAATATTTTGTGCATTTGTCCAAGATGTTTCATAAGTACCAGCATATTTCATAAGTTGATCAACATTGTTTCACAGTTTGATTTAGCACACTTCACAAGTTGATCTAACATATTTCACAAGCTGATCTAGCATATATCAAAAGTTGATCTAGCATATATCAAAAGTTGATCTAGCACATTTCACGAGTTAATTAAGATAATTTCACATGTCGATCAGCAGCGTATAATGAGGTGTTTCTGCACATATCAGTAATTGATTCAGCATATGTTACCACCGATCCAGTATGTTTCATAAGTGGATCAAGAATATTTCCAGCCCATGAACATATAACACAGTTGCCATTGTAGAGTGTATGTACTTTGTGTGTGTGTGTGTGTCTACCCACAAGCCTTATTTATATGTATAATAGTGCTGTAATTGTATGATAGCAATTTGTCAGGTTGATGATTTGTGTGTATGTGTGCTAATGAGTGTGTATACACATATATTTACAGTTATTATCGGGATCTCCTTATTAGATTGATAATATGCCCAGATAGTACTGCCAAAACCTTCATCAGCACAGAAACAATAAACACACTGATACAATCACATGAAAAACACTACATGAAAATATAGATATAAAAGTTACTCATCTGCACCCTTGCTGTGGACTGGACACGTGTTTCATGAAATCCGTGTGTATGATTCCAACAAAGCGACCAGCTAGTACTGTGGATGGCCAAGCTTTGAGTCTCTATGGGGCATGGCACTGGCTTTTGTCCAGCGAATAGACACAGTATTAATGTATTTAGATCAGATATACAAGATTACAAGGTCTTCGTTTTCTCTACACCCACAAGTAGAAGAGAAGCAGAAAAGTCAGTGTGGCAAGGCAGAAGAGTGAGAGAGAGATCTGCAGCTTATTGTTTCTACATTTTAAGGTAGTAGAGAAGTAACAAACACTATAAGGAGAGAGAATTTTTATTTAACTCTGTTTCAAACTGTTGTAACTATAATTGGTTCTGTTCTGAGCATTTGTTATTTTAAGTAATAACTATTTGGTTCCAACACGTTAAAATAATAACAGTATGGGACAGAAGTAGTTCAATTATCTGTTTGGATAGAGAAGGTTAGTATAATAATTGAATGTTGCAAAAACTTTTCAGAAAAGCATTTCATATCATGAACAACCAATAAACACAAGGTTGCTTGTATCAAGCTGGGTTAATATAGGCCTGTCACTTTGATACCTCACCAAGGCATTTTTCATATTGAGGACACAGATCTCATAGCAGTGCTGACTCAGCTGCTTGTGTGCCATGACAACACTTTTGGAAGTAAAGGGTAGCTTAAGAACCTATTCCCATAATAATGTTCTACAATACGTCAAACAAAATATGAAATATTGTCTAGGGAATCAAGTACAGCGAGATACATTGATCAAAATGGCTTTAAAAATATGAAATTATAATAAAATATATTAACCTATTGTATATGTTAGCTTTTTCAACCTGTGTGCTTTAGTGACCTGGGTATGCATTTTATCAATGTTCAGCTGTAAACTAACAACTTCTTTATCTTTATGATTCCAAAGGACAAGTGTATCTGTTTTGTTTTTATCTGTGTATCTGTAATCTTTTTCACAGATTGTCTAATTACATTATTTTAATATTTAAAAATTACACTTTCCAAAAACTTTTCCAAAGCTCTTGCTTAAAAAAGTGTTACGCTAAATATGGAAACTACTGAACTGTTTATTAGTCATCCCACAGGAAAACCTAAACAAGACTGTAGTTAGTCAGGGGAGTCAAGGACTCAAAAAGGTTGAAAACCACTGGATTACATCATCTGAGACCATGTTTTCACAAGCAGTATCTCAAGGAAAATAGGGAAATAATTATGAATAATAGTGGAACATAGTTAAACAAGCAGAATAGGCAGTGACCTTGCCTCGTGGTGATTTGATGTAGTGTGTCTAAATTAGTTAACAGAACTTGAAAGAACTTTGGCCTAAATTTAAGAAACAAGTACTCAGTTAATCTTGTTTTTTTTTTTAAAGTTATTAAAGTTTGAAAATGAAAGTAAGTACAACCACATGACTTACTGAACAAGTACTTTAGAAAAAGAAATCTGATTAAATATAGCTCAGTGTTTATGTGAGAGATCCCCGAAGAAGTCATGTGAAGAGTTTTTTAATATTTGTACTCAGAATTGTGTGCCATTCCAGGTGACTCTTTTTAGACTTACGGGTTAATACTACAACTGTTTCTTCCTGCAGTAATAATTGGAGGAAAGCCAGTATTTTTGGTTATAATTTTGTCAAACTATCAATGTAATTATTTTCCCCTTTGGAGTTTATAAACTGTCTTAAATTTAGCTTTAGATTTATCTTAAAGTTTCATGTTTCACATGTTAATAAAGATTATTAACTTTAACTTACATCATAATTTCTTTGGATAAAGATACACTTTGACAAAAGATACTCCCTACATGGCAGAAACATGTTCAGTTTTCTAACAAACATATCTGATATATGGAGCCACCAATGAATAAAGAGTTTTTATTTTGTTATAGGCTGAGTTAGGAATGTGTTTGTTAGTAGTCATTGTTTAACCATTTCTAAGCCATGTTGTCAAGTTATGACCATTCTTGCTCTAAATATAAGAGCTAAGCACAAACAATTTATAAAATGTTTAATTTAATAGATTATGAGTTCATGATTGTTTTGTTTATTATAACAATTGTATAGACTAACCACAGAAAGACATTGTGTCCAAAAATTATCTTTACATTTTCATGCACTTATTACAATCAATCAGTAACTTTTTAATTGATATGTTGTTTTTTTTTAGAAAATATGCCCAATTTTATGCCTAATAAGGGTTATATGAATTTAATTTAAGTGTGTTATGTACATTTATTTTAAAGTCATTATAATAGAATATGTCACATTTTCCAGCATATGGAAAGACAAGTTCTAGCAAAACTATTATATTAAGTTATTGAAGCAAGGTCTAGGAAGCCTAAAGCATTGTTCCTACAGTAGTAAAGGATTACTTCCATTGTGCACAGAGAATTCCATAAACACCTCAGTTTCATACCATAGATCACATGAGGAGGCTGTCAGCACATAAAAAAGTGGATTTATTTTTTTTAATTTGTGGGTGAGTTTTGAAATGTTGCCTTGACAGATACAGGCTTTTCAACATTCTCAACATGCATTTTGGTCTTCCTAGTGTTTTGACCCTATCTGAAAAAGCTAAGCTTCTGATCTACAGGCTTTTCAACATTCTCAACATGCATTTTGGTCTTCCTAGTGTTTTGACCCTATCTGAAAAAGCTAAGCTTCTGATCCACTATACCCAGGGTGCAGAGGAGGAGGAGAGTATAACATCCTCTAGTTCCTTATATTGTGAAAGGCCACAGTGTGGTTTGGTACCCTACTGCCTACTTGAAGATGTTCAGTATGACTTGTACACTACTGCCTACCTGAGGATACTGCCTACCTGAGGAATACCACTGTGTGATTCCTACACTGCTGCCTACTCAAGAAAATCCACTGTGTGACTTGCACACTACTGCCTACTTGAGAAAGTCCACTGTGCGACTTGCACACTACTGCCTACTTGAGAAAGTCCACTGTGTGACTTGTACACTACTGCCTACTTGAGAAAGTCCACTGTGTGACTTGTACACACACTACTGCCTACTTGAAGAAGTTCAGTGTGACTTGTACACTACTGCCTACTTGAGGAATACCACTGTGTGATTCCTACACTACTGCCTACTTGAAGAAGTTCAGTGTGACTTGTACACTACTGCCTACTTGAGGAATACCACTGTGTGATTCCTACACTACTGCCTACTTGAAGAAGTTCAGTGTGACTTGTACACTACTGCCTACTTGAGGTATACCACTGTGTGATTCCTACACTACTGCCTACTTGAGAAAGTCCACTGTGTGACTTGCACACTATGGCCTACTTGAGGAATACCACTGTGTGATTCCTACACTACTGCCTACTTGAGAAAGTCCACTGTGTGACTTGTACACTACTGCCTACTTGAGGAATACCACTGTGTGATTCCTACACTACTGCCTACTTGAAGAAGTTCAGTGTGACTTGTACACTACTGCCTACTTGAGGAATACCACTGTGTGATTCCTACACTACTGCCTACTTGAGAAAGTCCACTGTGTGACTTGTACACTACTGCCTACTTGAGGAATACCACTATGTGATTCCTACACTACTGCCTACTTGAGAAAGTCCACTGTGTGACTTGTACACTACTGCCTACTTGAGGAATACCACTGTGTGATTCCTACACTACTGCCTACTTGAGAAAGTCCACTGTGTGACTTGTACACTACTGCCTACTTGAGGAATACCACTGTGTGATTCCTACACTACTGCCTACTTGAGAAAGTCCACTGTGTGACTTGTACACTACTGCCTACTTGAGGTATACCACTGTGATTCGTACACTACTGCCTACTTGAAGAAGTTCAGTGTGACTTGTACTCTACTGCCTACTTGAGGAATACCACTGTGTGATTCCTACATTACTGCCTACTTGAGAAAGTCCACTGTGTGACTTGTACACTACTGCCTACTTGAGGAATACCACTGTGTGATTCCTACACTACTGCCTACTTGAAGAAGTTCAGTGTGACTTGTACACTACTGCCTACTTGAGGAATACCACTGTGTGATTCCTACACTACTGCCTACTTGAAGAAGTTCAGTGTGACTTGTACACTACTGCCTACTTGAGGTATACCACTGTGTGATTCCTACACTACTGTCTACTTGAGAAAGTCCACTGTGTGACTTGCACACTATGGCCTACTTGAGGAATACCACTGTGTGATTCCTACACTACTGCCTACTTGAGAAAGTCCACTGTGTGACTTGTACACTACTGCCTACTTGAGGAATACCACTGTGTGATTCCTACACTACTGCCTACTTGAAGAAGTTCAGTGTGACTTGTACACTACTGCCTACTTGAGGAATACCACTGTGTGATTCCTACACTACTGCCTACTTGAGAAAGTCCACTGTGTGACTTGTACACTACTGCCTACTTGAGGAATACCACTGTGTGATTTCTACACTACTGCCTACTTGAGAAAGTCCACTGTGTGACTTGTACACTACTGCCTACTTGAGGAATACCACTGTGTGATTCCTACACTACTGCCTACTTGAGAAAGTCCACTGTGTGACTTGTACACTACTGCCTACTTGAGGAATACCACTGTGTGATTCCTACACTACTGCCTACTTGAGAAAGTCCACTGTGTGACTTGTACACTACTGCCTACTTGAGGTATACCACTGTGTGATTCGTACACTACTGCCTACTTGAGGAATACCACTGTGTGATTCCTACATTACTGCCTACTTGAGAAAGTCCACTGTGTGACTTGTACACTACTGCCTACTTGAGGAATACCACTGTGTGATTCCTACACTACTGCCTACTTGAGAAAGTCCACTGTGTGACTTGTACTCTACTGCCTACTTGATGAATACCACTGTGTGATTCCTACACTACTGCCTACTTGAGAAAGTCCACTGTGTGACTTGTACACTACTGCCTACTTGAGTAAGAGACAATTACCATTCTCCTGAAGCTATTTTGACCCCACCTAAAGATATGAACTGTCAAGATAAGACATTGCAAGACATAACAGAGAACAATAATGTAGTAAGACAAGACCTAATGAGAAATTATAGCAGCCTATAAATATGTGGCAAAACAAAATCTCTGGTAGAAATATTACCTAAGAGAAATATGTACATATACTTTAAAGATGCCGGCACTGTTGTTTTTTTTAAATCTTCATTCTGTTGAAGATTGGGGCTCATCACCTATCAAAGTGGGGGAAAGATTGGGAAAGAGACCTACAAAATATGATGATGCCATCACAGGCCCATTGCAGAGAAATGCTTTGAAATTTATACAAATTTATAATTATATTGAAGATTATTCCAGTTGAAATTTACGTAAATACTTTATTTTAACAATTTGATATGTCTTCAGTGAAACAAGTTGGCTTATTGATCCTAGCCTACTGTTGTTATCATATAACAAGTTATGTTGCAGTGTTCCGTCAAGACCTAGTGTTGGCCTACTGTTGTTATCATATAACAAGTTATGTTGCAGTGTTCCGTCAAGACCTAGTGTTGGCCTACTGTTGTTATCATATAACAAGTTACGTTGCAGTGTTCCGTCAAGACCTAGTGTTGGCCTACTGTTTTTATCATACTAGCTGACCCGGCCCAGCTTCGCCCAGGCCCTGGCGGGGATCTATCTATCTGTCTGTCTGCTTGTTTGTCTGTCTGTCTGTCTGACCCGGCCCAGCTTCGCCCAGCTCCTGGTGGGGAGCATCTCATTTAATTCATATAAGTAGTCATATAAGCTCCCTTTCCCGACTATCTGTCTGTCTATCTGTCTGTCTGTCTGTCTGACCCGGCCCGGCTTCACCCAGTCCCTGGTGGGGAGCATCTCATTTAATTCATATAAGTAGTCATATAAGCTCCCTTTCCCGACTATCTGTCTGTCTATCTGTCTGTCTGTCTGTCTGACCCGGCCCGGCTTCACCCAGTCCCTGGTGGGGAGCATCTCATTTAATTCATATAAGTAGTCTTATAAGCTCCAGTTCCCGACTTTCTATCTGTCTGTCTATCTGTCAGTCTGTCTGTCTGTCTGACCCGGCCTGGCTTCGCCCAGCCCCTGATGGGGAGCATCTCATTTAATTCATATAAGTAGTCATATAAGTTCCTGTTCCCGACTGTCTGTCTGGCTGTCTGTCTGACGGCCTGGCTGTCTGTCTGTCTGTCTATCTATCTATCTATCTATCTATCTATCTATCTATCTATCTATCTATCTATCTATCTATCTATCCATCTATCTATCTGTCTGTCTATCTATCTGTCTGTCTGCCTGCCCGTCCATCAGTCCATCTCTCCCTCCGTCTATCCCACTCTCTCTATTTATCGGGTCAGATCTATCTATCTATCTATCTATCTATCTATCTATCTATCTATCTATAGCCAGGGGACTTAACCTAAGATATAGCACTGCTACTAAAAGTTATGTCCCTTTATATATTTTTTCTTATGTTAAGTCATGTAATTTAATTATTAAATTTTATTAAGTAAATAGCTGATTCTACACTAAAATAACTATGACAGTTTGTTGCACGGGAATGGAAAGAAGACTTGTAGAAAATTTCATCTCAATCGGATGGACCGTTATCGAACGCATCCAATACATCCCCACCCACATACATACATTCTGTTTTATAGATATCATATAACAAGTTATGTTGCAGTGTTCCGTCAAGACCTAGTGTATCTAATTTCAACAGGTATTCAGGTATGCCTTTGACTGACTGCACAGTCTACCGCAAGGCAGCAGGTTTCTGTGTGTTTTTCAGTCTGATTGCCACCTATCCAACTTGCCAGCATCTATACTGCTGTTAACATAGCTCATGGAGGTCATCTGGGATATGCAAGTCCCTTTGCCACCATAATTTAGAGACACATAGGAGAAGTACTGCTTATATACATTGTTTAAAAACATTCTTATATGAAATATTTTGTGTATCACATATTTTTGTGAAATGAGTGAATTAAAGGAAAAAGCACATTGTGAAATTGTTGAATCTAAGAATTTTGTTGCTGTGTATGTTAATTGTAGTCACATAACTTGAAATCAAAGGGTTTCATCCCCACATACACCTCCCTCCACCATGTATGTTTATTTTTTTATAACAGCACGTATATGTATATACAATATTTATGTAGGCACTATGAACCTGTGCCCTTTTATAACAGTGTAAAGTTACTTGTTGTATTGTTATAATGATAATTGTTCATAAATTGTATGAATTACTTGCAGTGCTTATCTTGAGTCTGTTGTAAATCACATGTGACTTGTTATAATGTTAACTTGTATCTTGTGAAGTGTGTATGAATTGTTATAATGTTAACTTGTATCTTGTGAAGTGTGTATGAATTGTTATAATGTTAACTTGTATCTTGTGAAGTGTGTGACGGGCCTCCGTGCCCAATTCTTAACCCTTTCGAAATAAAGTTTTGTTGTTGTTGTTGGTGTATGAATTGTTATAATCCAGTGGTTCTCAACCGGTGAGGAATCTCCCCCCCCCCCCCCCCCCCCCAGGGGGAATTTTAGGGTTTTGGGTGGGGGGATTAAGATTAATTCAAGATCACATTAATACAAGAACCAGTTACTTGATATTATTTTTCCTTCTAAATTTTACAGTTCTGTACTTCTCACCCTAATGAAATTCATTTTATAACGTAAGTAGACCCGCAAATCACATTTTATGTAGATATCTAGACTTATTCTAGTATGTGTTTATAAATTTAGCTTTCATTTTTATGTATACTGTGGGGGGGGGGGGGGGGGAATTTATAGGGAGGTCATTTGAAAAGGGGGGGGGATGATGTTCTGAACATGTGGTAAAGGGGGGCATGGGCCAAAAAAAGGCTGAGAACCACTGTTATAATCTAAATGTAGATATGTTATGGATTATTTATGTCAACTTTGTGCACATTGTGAATTATGTGTAAATTATTTCTGTAATTTTGGGAATGTGTTGTATTGCTAAGTCTGTGTGTTAAATCTATTGTACAGTGGATTTAATTGTGAATTACTTTGTTCAATATATGTAGTTTGTGAATTATGTGTGGATTGTTATAATGTTTACGTCAATCATGTTGTGAATTTCGTAAAGTCTACTTGCTTGTTATGATATATGTGTGAAATGATATAATGCTGTCCATGCTTGTCCATTGTTAATTGTTATTGTGTTAATTATATGTATGCTGTTAATGACAGCTATGAAACTTTATGTTAACTATGTTTTGAAATCTTATGTTTATATACATAGTTAATTACTTGTGAATTGTTAAAATGCTAGTTTTGTGTGTGTATTAACTGTGTGTGGTTTGTCATAATGTTAACTTAACTTTCTGCATATTGTGACTTACTTGTCAACTGCTGTACTTTATGTAAGTTGTCATTACCTGTGTTGGATGGGTGGCACTTTGTGAAATAAGTGATAAGTTATTTCTTTTCTTTTAAATACATAACTGCAGATGTAGGCATTGGTATAGACATGTGGCAAATACCAGAGTGTGTGATGTCTTATTTTAGATATGAGATGGTAGCAGATTAATGCTCTGAAGTTAGTTGTTGTTCGTAGAACAGTTTCGGCAGAAGAATTATACTGTTAAGTAAGTAGAACAATTTGTTTAACTGTTGACACAAAAATATTGACGGTGGAGCTTATAGCACACTGAGTAAAAAGTGGAAGACAGTAACAGGTTGGGGTAAAGAACATCCTTCCATCCATCCTGTGTCATGCTGATAAATGTGGGCGGTCATGATTCGCAATTTCACTCGATCACCAGAGTCGTGGATCAGCTCAGTATTCCTGTCTCGGCCATGCCACATGGCCAAGCCATCCAGGTATTTACTTCTCTGTCTTCCTCTTGTTCTCTTCCCCTCAGTCTTGCCAGTTGTCACCAAGTTCTCCAATTTATTTCTTCTCATAACATGTCCAAATAATTTTGACACTCTGCGTCTAATTGCTCTAATTAGTGTACAATTTTCATTTGTTTCTTGTAGGACTTAGTCATTGGTTTTTTCTGTCTGTCCATTGTATTCTTTGCATTCTCCTCAGAAACCACATTTCTGCAGCCATCAGATGTTTTTCAGCTTGTCTGCTCATTGTCCAAGCTTCACATCCATACAACAGTACAGTTTCTTTGAAGCACCGCAGCACTCTTTTTCTTGTTGCAATTGACATCTTTTTATTGATCAGTGTATTTTTCATCTTGCAAAAGGCTACTTTTGCCATGGCAATTCTTGTTCTAATCTCTTCCAGCATCTCCCATCAGATGTTATGACTGTTCTGAGATATAAATAAGACAAAAAGAAAGACGATCCTTTTGTTTTAAAATGAACAAAAAAATTTGCATAAATTAGGTTGATAGTGCAAAATAAGAGTAAAAGAAATGTTTAAACATAAAGGAACAATGATTTTGGGGTTATTTAGAATGTTTTAACAAATTAAAAACTAAGAACATCGTTACGACAAATTTTTTTTACCATTTACATTTAATCATAATATAAAACCTGAATAAGAAGAAAAAAATATGAGAAAAAGGGGAGAGCTGCATTAGCCAACAGATTGTAAATATACATTATTTATAATGCCTGTTACCTTAGAATTTTGAATGACACAACCAATGTATGTGGACAAATTAGTTTTATACTTTCTTATGTCTTCAGAGTATTTGAGAAGAAAAATATAGAAGATACATTTGTATTACATGTATTTAGTTCAGAATAAGGTCCAGATTTTTAACTTCTTGAAAACTCTGGAAACTACACAAGTAGGGGAAGGGATTTCTGACCTTCCCATGCAATTATTCTAATCTATGTTTATTCCCATTTATACATCAGAAAAAATTTCCCTGTTGTTGGTTTGTGTTTAAAGCTTTAACAGAACAGTTTTATTTTATGCAAGATCTTTTAGTAGTATTTTAGACAATTTTAGTGATTATTATATTGATTTATTGGTTGTTTCGGGATTTGAAATTTAAATATTGAGCACAACCCACCACTGGCAACGCCGATCGTATTCTGGTATGAACCTAAGGCCTATCCACGTCAATATGGAAGCACTATGCTCGAGTTTCGCTCTCGTTTGAGCTCATTAGTAGTGCATATCCCTGACCGGATCCGGACACAAGCCCTGGATCACGCGTGTGAAGCGGGTGTGTAACCACGCAGCACACACTGGACACAGCCAAATTATCATAACGGTCCACATCGATTGACGGACGTCAGTCGCGACGATTGGGCAATCTTGAGCATAGCCTATGATGGGTGGCGTTGTAGTGTTCTGTTATGATAATTTGGCTGTGTCCAGTGTATGCCGCGTGGTTACACACCCGCTTCACACGCGTGATCCAGGGCTTGTTTCCGGATCCGGTCAGGGATATGCACTACTGACGAGCTCAAACGAGAGCGAATCTCGAGTATAGTGCTTCCATATTGACGTGGATAGGTCTTAGGTTCATACCAGAATACGATCAACGTTGCCAGTGGTGGGTTGTGCTCAATATTTAGATTATTATATTGTTTCCATTTCCCTTTAAACTTTTGGACCCAGAATCATATTTAATAATTGTATTGTTCACAATTTGAGGCATTTTAATGGGCTTATTAAAATTATGCATTTACATTCAGAATGTGCACATTTTGTGAACACACTGAAACATGGGTGGCTTTTTTTCTGTTGTTTAATTTTCAAAATTGTAAATGTGAACACAAGCTTACCGCTCATCTGATGAGAATGATGTTGTACTATTTCACCGGGCAGCTTCATGTCTCAGAAACTGAATAACAAGATGATATATGTCACTGGTTGGGAAAGGGGGAGGGAGGACATGGATCTTGGAAGAAATGGTTCACATCGACTAAAACAAAGATGGACACAGGACATTGCAGACACCTTGGGCATGAACTGGCAAGGGATTGGCAATTTCTCTGGTGGGCTGTGATGAGAACAATGCCTGCTACTTGATGATTTTGTCAGGCCTGTAGCCTATTGAATCCTTTTTCAAGAAGCATTTCTGTCAGCTTTGTCTTCCCTGCCTTTATGTCTGTCCTAGTTTTTTTCTAACAGGTTGCAGATTTGTGTCTCTGCTTCTTTTTGTATTGCTTCTTCTGCATCTTGCTTTAGCTGGCGTAGGATGGTGGTTGTGTTGTCTGTTTACAGAAGAGTTCCCATATTTGCACCTTTGTCCCTACACATCCAATTTAATCAAATCTGATCTTGTCCAGGTCTGCCTTTCTGGGTTGCTTTGAAAAGTATTACACAGTCACACTGACGTGACATCATCTGTGTCCACTTTATCATCAAGTTCCTTTCATCCTATCCAGCTCACTCAGAACAACCACCTGTGTAGCATTGTGAACCTTCAGGGAAGATATGAACAACATACGGGCACTCCCTGCCATCCATGACAGCTTTCATTAATGCAGAACTGATGCAGTCTCTCTTAATCTGATCCATGCCTGTCTGACTTTGGAGAACACAACTGCATTATAGTAGAGACACAAGAGTGGAGTTGTCAGTTTTAACACACAGAAGATTGTGGTTACAATCATACATGTGGCTCATGAAACATATCAGGTTCACATGGATACATAATGTTGCAGCACCCTGATCACTTATTACTGAACTACCTCGTAAAGTGAAAACCCTTGAGTAATTTTATTATTAACATTGTATGCAAGGTTTTTCAGCACAGCACATCTTTAAGTACATTGACACATTTTAATTACTTCAACACATTTGAGTAAATCATCACGTTTGAGGTAGTTTCATGTTACATATCACCTCATTTCTAAGGTACTCTGTCATCACATTTAAAGTACTTATACTTTTTTTGTATAGGTTAAATTGACAATCACAATTACTGATATTATTACAATTATTCTTATTATTTCTTCTTCTACTACTTTACTGTAATTATTATTGCCATTATTATACTTATTTCTAATATTATTGCTTTAAATATTGCTTTTATTATTGTGAATAGCCTTGTTTCCTGCCAGTAAGATGAAAATGCAAATTGGTGTTAGTATTGGCCGTGTAACAGATAATCACTTGTATGCCAGTTTGTACTACACATCTGTCAATATTTATTTCGTGTTGAAGTGTATGAACATGGTAACAAACATTGTAGCCTAATATATTGTATTTATATAACAATTCATGGCATTTATATGCATATTTGTTGGGAGTCAGTTTATCTGTGACTGTTCAACAGCTCAAAGGATATAGGGGAGGGGGCCAGATGCTAATTTTTAAGGTTTGCCCGTAGTTTGATGAAAATTGGCAATTGTATGTGTTAGACATCAGATATTATATGTTTGGGCTTATGCTCTAGTGAGAGATAAAGAGCAAAAAAAGAAGTGTATGTTGATTATAAATCTCTGTGACGATTCTGTTCTAAAGATCTTATTGTGTTCACTTTGTGTATAAATAATTCCATAAATCTCCACAATATATATCCCATAAAACACTAGCATATACCAGGACATTTAGATGGCTAAGTCATTTTGGGTTTTGTCATTTGTGGCTATTATGGCAGTGAAAATAACCTCATAACTTGGTCACTGTGAATCACCCAGTCATAACTTTGGCACCTGACTTTATTCTGAATTGTGGAAGGAACAAAAGACTTCAGGAAGGATGCTGGTCACCTCACCTGCTAGTGCCATGCCTACTTATATGTGAAACCGATGGTACTTCACACTTCTGCTGTAGTTTCACTTATCAAGACAATGTGTTTAATTGGTGTTTGACATGTTGTTCACTCTGAGGGCTGACATGAAGTAATCTTAACCATTCACTCTGTCATAATTTAGTTTTCTGACTGCCATAAACAGATTTTTATGAGATTAATATAGTGGTTTCCACTTACCTTCCATACCCATAGAATAGTTACATGCTTCTTGTACTCTTATAATCTGGAATTTTGCGAGGTCAGCGTCAATGATGCCATATTCTTTACAATTCAAGCCACTGAAGAATCTTTCTTAGGCTCACATGACTTTGCTGAGAAAGTTGGTCATCTGATCCAGCAGCCCAGGTTCAGGGGCATGTATAACTTCCTTGATTTGTAAACATTGTCCAGAGCTGAAGTCAGACCCAGTATTTTTCAAGTTCAAGGTCTACCTCCAAACCTCTACACATCCTGTGCAATCATGCCAAGAACACAATCAAGCCTGTAGTGAGGCATGGCTGAGACATGATAATACTTGACTTAGGCTTAAGCGGTACCATGTTTGAATCCCAGCATGGGGCATGACATTTTTGTTTTAAATTCATATTTAATGATATCACATGTGCCACTGATCTCTTGGTTAGCAAGACTGGATACCTAATCTTTGTGGATAATGGCACAAAAAAACTTTCTTGTGTGCAAATTGGGAATATTCAACTTGTCATAGCAGTTTGATATTTTCGGCCATAAGACCACAACCCTGGTAAAATTTATGGGAAAGAAAACTTAGCCAGGTAGACAGTCCCTTACCTTGGATGAAATATTTCTAGAGGAAACAAACCTTGCATATATAAAGCTGAATTTGGACCCATTGAACTCTAAAGTGCATAACTAGGTGTGACGCACTCTCTCAAATGAGGAAGAAGAGAGAGGAATGAACAAACTTTGTTTTCAAGGAGTTAAGCTTTGGGCACGCAGAACAAACTTTGTTTTCAAGGGGTTAAGCATTGGGCACGCAGAACAAACTTTGTTTTCAAGGGGTTAAGCATTGGGCACACAGAACAAACTTTGTTTTCAAGGGGTTAAGCATTGGGCACGCAGAACAAACTTTGTTTTCAAGGGGTTAAGCATTGGGCACACAGAACAAACTTTGTTTTCAAGGGGTTAAGCATTGGGCACGCAGAACAAACTTTGTTTTCAAGGGGTTAAGCATTGGGCACGCAGAACAAACTTTGTTTTCAAGGGGTTAAGCATTGGGCATGCAGAACAAACTTTGTTTTCAAGGGGTTAAGCATTGGGCACGCAGAACAAACTTTGTTTTCAAGGTGTTAAGCATTGGGCACGCAGAACAAACTTTGTTTTCAAGGGGTTAAGCATTGGGCACGCAGGCCCATACATTCTGCCCTTCTTCTCTCTCAAGATTAGATACCTCTGTACCTGAGAATAGAAGAGGAATAACTACAAAACTTTCAGGTATCACTGCAGCAGTGCTAGAAGAGAAAAGACTAAATGATAACATCTCCTGGCATAAATGCTATCCTATATTGTGTTGATGTGTGTATGTGTTTCTATTTCTCTCTTGAAATGTAAGCAATTTACATTGAAATGTACATATTAGGTGTAAGTATTAATTATGTGTTTGGTTATATTTGTATACATGTCAACTTGTATGTAAATGTACACATTTGATGTGAGCATAACATATAGTGTAAATGGATTCTTTATTGTAAATGTAACTTTGGAAGTGTTAACATTACTATACTTGTAAACTTTCTGGTAGATGTAACATTTTAGCATTAATTTAAACTTTAGTGGAAGTGTAGTATAAACTTTAGAGTACAGACTTTAATTTATGTGTATACTTTAGTATACAAGTAAAATTTCATGTACATTCTTTTAACACAAGAAAACTTTTGGTACTTCTTCATCCATGGGTAAAAGAATTAAAAACGAAACAAGTCTATAAGATATATCAGCATGCCAGAGTAGAAGGCTGTGCTTGAGTGAATGATAACTACATGAATACATTATTTAAACGAACACACTTGTGACTGTATTCATGTTCTCAGATGTGAATTTTGTTGCTGTAAATACTCTTGCCAGGGAGGTGAACCTTTTCCAAATCTGAACATGAGAGAAATAACCTGGCGTGTATTCAGTTTGTTGCCTTGCAATGTGATTGGTTGTACACTGGCCATGCCACGCTGGTAATCGATTTTGATACTTCTCAGCAAATCCAGATTTTTGTTACAGATTGGATTGTTGAGAAACATGCCAGTTTGTCCTTCTTTATATTCTGTCATCGACATTAAAATGATTGATGTAGACTAATGTGGTTTGATTATTTGTAATGTTGAGTTGGTATTATTATGTAAGTAATGTAATCATATCACATTCTTTATATCACACACTGTTTGTTTCTTGGTTGTGTTTCGGATCTTAGTTAAGAAATCATTGATCTCATCATCATCTAATCTTGCTCCTCTTGTACCTTGCGGTGTCAAGGTGATGCATAATCAACAGGAGAGTGCCCGTTTATGGGCTTCATGTATCGAGATTCCCTTGGACTCTGTTTTTCCCTCTGTCCATTGTTTACGTGGCTGGCCTCTTCTTTTGCTTCCATTTGGTCTGGACATCATTGCTTGTTGTGGTATACTGTTAGTTGGTAATCTAGTTATGGCCAAACCATTTAACTTGCTGTTTTCTGATGAAATCTAGAGCTCCTGTAACCCCCACTTTGGTCCTCATCTCGTAATTTCCGTTTTCTCTCTTCTTGATACATTGAGTATTCTTCTCAGGAATCTCATTTCTGTTGTTGTGATTTTTCTTTTCTCTTTTTCTGTCATTGTCCAGGTTTGCCAATGGTAGCATAGAGTTGGTAGGAAGTGTGTGTTGTAGAGTGCTTTCTTAGTGTCTATTGATGTTGTTTGTTCTCAAGTATTGGTGCCATGTGCCAATTGAGTTCATTTGCCTTATTGCATGTATTTTATATCTCCTCTTCTGATTTGCCATTTGATGATCTTATATTTCATAAGCACTTGAAGCTCTTTACTTGTTTCAGTGGGTGTTCTTTTAGATGAGTCTTTGTTACTTTTGTATTCTTTGGTTATAGTCATTACCTCCATTTTACTTATGCTAATTTTCATAGTATGCTCCTTATACACTTCATTTAGATATGCTCCTTATACACTTCATTTAGACTATTTATATGGACTTGTAATTCTGCTTCTGATTTGGCTATTATAGTATGTCCACATTTGTTTGCCTTCATTCACGATCAATTATTTTGAAAACTGTCTGTTGCATCGTTATGAAATATTTCCAGCCGTCCTATATTTACCCCCACCCAAGGAATATGTCTTTGATAGGTCCAAAAACAACTTAAATCATTGAAAGCGGCGACATTCCTTTGATGTTTTGCTGAACAACTAGTGATTTCTCGCTAACAAAGTTATTTTTACAGTAATGTGAGACCTGCCAATTCTGATGACACACAAAGGCGTATCCAGATTCGTATGGGAGTGGGTGCAATGAAAGAACTAGCTTAAAATCGACAGGGTCGGCGGCATTGCACCAGGTTTTTATCCCATATGGCTCAGTTTCTTTCCGCAGCACGGAAAGCGTCGCACAAAGCACGAACTCCGTAGCTCCAGCAACGACCCTCGGGAGTCTCCGAAAAAATGCACTCGTGAAATGAAGGACACGGCCCGGAATCGAACATACAACCTTCAGAGCCCGAGTCAGACGGCTTGACCACTTCACCACGGAGAATCCCGAGAGGGATGCAATGTGTAATATTAGTAAAGACAGAATTTACAGAGGCACGGGGTAAATAATTTGTAAATTAACAGGAAAGTAGAAGGAATATATTTCTTACCTTATTTTTCATTTCCTTCTTGTTTCTTCAGCTGATGGTGATGCTGTAATGTTTAGGGCCTGCAATTTGTCTGAATAGTTGGAGTAAAATATCCCAGTAAGTGTGTACGTAGATTAAGGTCTGCGATCTGCTCAGACCTTAATCTGTGTCGGACGATTCCAGTAGGTTGATGATTGCTCTCGGTTGCATAAAATTCAATCCATCCTTTCTCCAATAGTCCTCTTCCTTTTTCAACACATGGTCCTGACGTTTTTTCCAGTAACTTTTATCAATATTTAATAGCGTGGACAGACAGACAGAAGGGTAGGTAGGCAGAAAGGTAGGTGGGTGGATGGCTGGGTGGGTCGGTGGGTCGGCCGGCAGGCAGGCAGATAGATTAGATAGATAGATATCGGTCGGCCGACAGGCAGGTAGATAGATAGATAGATCCCCGCCAGGAGCCGTGCCGAGCCAGCTAGTTTATTTATATAATCACGTTTCATGAAAGAACCCACAGTTTGACGACACCTCTGAACTACCCCATATAAATTCCCTCAGTCTGCCAAAAGCGAAAACCGCGCAGACAAAATTCAAAAACAGCGAGGGGGTGTGTCTTGCTGAAGCAGTAATACTCTTAAAATGATGGAATGAATGTGGGGGGGGGGGGGCATAAAATATATACCGCATATAAACAAACATTGAAATCTGCTGTACAATCTCCAGAACAAAATTTTTTTTTGGGGTGGACATAATTATAAGGTTATATGCTAAATCTCATCATTTTCCCTCAGTTGGTTACTGAGATATTGAATTTTATATTGAGGCAAAAAAAACAAAAAAACAAAACACTATAGTGCTTTATTGTCCATAAAAAGGAGTTCAAAAAGGAGGTGTAATTTGCCATTGGTTCTTCTTCTGTGTTCTGTTCATCATGTGGTGTTGTTACGGTCTCTGTTTGGCTGGTTTCATTGACAGAATGAAAATCTGACACTCATATATGTCAAATCTGGCGTTGTAGAAATTTGCATTGACTGAAGCTACATTGTGAATGCACAATTTACTTAATAGAGCAATGCAGCCACAAAAACCAAGCTCTTCTGTACACAATTTTGCTGTGTCAAAACATTTAATTTATACATCAAAAGTTGTGATTAGAATTATAACAAACTAGCTGACCCTGCCCGGCTTCGCCCAGACCCTGGTGGGGAGCATCTCATTTAATTCATATAAGTAGTCATATAAGTTCTCGTTCCCGTTACCGACTGTCTGTCTGTCTGTCTGTCTGTCTGTCTGTCTGTCTGTCTGTCTGTCTGACCCGGCCCGGCATTTCCAAGCTCCTGATGTGGAGCATCTCATTTAATTCATATAAGTAGTCATATAAGTTCCCGTTCCCGACTGTCTATCTGTCTGTCTATCTGTCTGCCTGACCCTGTCCGGCTTCATTAAATTCATACAACAAAAAAAGTAACTTAAAAGAACGTTCTTCTACACACCATCCATTATTTTTAATGAAAACTCTTTCTAATCACCTGCATGACTACAGTAACTTCTTAAGCAAAAAAAGATGAGTTACAATGTTATGCATTGTGCATCATTTTTATGAAAACTTTGAAAATGCCTTACAGATTGTATCATTATTTATTATAACTCATATGCCGGTACATAACTATGGACAAAGAGTTTATAAATCTTTGAAAACGATGCCACAATATGACTATAAGTTATACAGAAAAGTTATGCCCCTTGAAATAACTTTTACAGAGTTAGGTCCCCTGAAATATATGAAATTATGATGAAAAATGAAAAATGAAATAATACTGAGTAAGCAGGCGATTTCACACTAACAAAATATCACAGTTGTCAGCTCTGGAATGAAAGGAAGGCGTGTAGAAAATTTCATCTCAATCGGATGGGCCGTTCGCGAACAAATAAAGGCCATACGGACAGAGATACATAAATACATACAGAGATACATACGCACAAGTCTTTTTTATATATAAGACTAGCTGACCCTGCCCGGCTTCGCCCAGACCCTGGTGGGGAGCATCTCATTTAATTCATATAAGTAGTCATATAAGTTCTCGTTCCCGTTACCGACTGTCTGTCTGTCTGTCTGTCTGTCTGTCTGTCTGTCTGTCTGTCTGTCTGTCTGTCTGTCTGACCCGGCCCGGCATTTCCCAGCTCCTGATGTGGAGCATCTCATTTAATTCATATAAGTAGTCATATAAGTTCCCGTTCCCGACTGTCTATCTATCTGTCTATCTGTCTGCCCTGACCCTGTCCGGCTTCATTAAATTCATACAACAAAAAAAGTAACTTAAAAGAACGTTCTTCTACACACCATCCATTATTTTTAATGAAAACTCTTTCTAATCACCTGCATGACTACAGTAACTTCTTAAGCAAAAAAAGATGAGTTACAATGTTATGCATTGTGCATCATTTTTATGAAAACTTTGAAAATGCCTTACAGATTGTATCATTATTTATTATAACTCATATGCCGGTACATAACTATGGACAAAGAGTTTATAAATCTTTGAAAACGATGCCACAATATGACTATAAGTTATACAGAAAAGTTATGCCCCTTGAAATAACTTTTACAGAGTTAGGTCCCCTGAAATATATGAAATTATGATGAAAAATGAAATAATACTGAGTAAGCAGGCGATTTCACACTAACAAAATATCACAGTTGTCAGCTCTGGAATGAAAGGAAGGCGTGTAGAAAATTTCATCTCAATCGGATGGGCCGTTCGCGAACAAATAAAGGCCATACGGACAGAGATACATAAATACATACAGAGATACATACGCACAAGTCTTTTTTATATATAAGATTTGCAAATATGTTTTGAGTAATTTCCCCCACTATTACAATATTGTGAGTAATCTGCCCTTGTCTTTTTTACCAGCCGTGCTTGCTGCAAATAGTTTTCATGAATGTCTGATACAAGCACTGCTAACTTGGACTACTCTGTGATTTCCTACTGCCATAGGATTCTTAACGTGCACAACTTGCAGAGACTAACAACACCACATGACGAACAGAACACGGAAGAAGAACCAATGGTAAATAACACCATTAAAGAACTATTTGCGGACGATCAATCACGATGGTAAAATCAGAAGCAGAATGCCACATCCGCATAAATAGCCTAAACGAAGTGTGTAAGAAGCATAATATGAAAATTAGCATCAGTAACAAAAAAAAAGAGGTAATGACTATAACCAAAGCAGAAAAAAAAAAAAAAAAAAGATTCATCTAAAAAAAACACACCCTGAAACAAGCTTCAAGAACTTAGGAAGTATAATATTATCAAATCAGAAGACGAGATCGAAAATAGATGCAAAAAGGCAAACCAACTCATTGGACAAATGGCACCTATACTAAAGAACAAACACGTATCAATAAATACTTATAAAAAAATCACTCTACAACACAATCTTCCTACCACTTCTATGCTACCAATGCCAAACCTGGACAATGACAGAAAAGAAAAGGAAAATTATAACGGAAATGAGATTCCTGAGAAGAATACTCGATGCATCAAGAAGAGAGAAAATCAGAAATTAAGAAATCGGGACTAAAGTGAAGATTATAGCAATGCTAGATTTCATCAGAAAACAGAAAGTTAAACGATTTGGCCATGTAACTAGGCTACCAACTAACAGCTGCTGAAAAGTCGAGAGGATCGACTTCATTGCACCGGGTTTTATCCCATATGGCTCGGTCTTTCCGCAGAGAGGTCTACCAAAAGCGTCGTACAAAGCACGAACTCTCCGAGAAAAATGCACTCGTGAACCGAAACACAACCTTCGGATCGTGAGGCAGACTGCTTGACCATTTCACCACAGAGACCCCCTGGTTCTCAACTAACATTATATCACAAGCAATGATGGTCCAGACCAAACAGATCTAGAATTGGTTGATTGATTTAGGAACCGACATCACAGCATTTGGGGCATTCCCATAAGTGCTCCGTCCCCATCCTCAGCAGCCAGTGAAGAGTTCCAACACTAATAGTACCAGTAGCAATCTGATTATATGTCCGTCTCGCCTTTCCTCTGAACGTCGATCGTCGGCCAGATCCCCTCGTCACCCCTCGCTGTCGCATTCTTGCCAGACCATAGTGATCCATTTGCTCCTCTGAGATGTACACGTACTCCCACAAGGCCGCAACCACGTCTTCCTTATCATGCATCAATACTGCACCAAGTTTTGCAGAGCCAGCCAATCTGTCCGCCTGTTCATTCCCCAGCACACCAGCATGCCCCGGAGAAAAGATCCAGACGATGCTTGTCACCCGTGACTTCCGAAGCGAAGCAAGCCACTCTGCACGAAGCTTGCTGTCAAAGTCTCACATGAAGGGTATATATACATAGAGATATAGGGGATATATATAAGGGATGCAACCCCGAGACAGAAACCCTAAGAAGGGAATTAATTCCGACAGCTCGAGTGTCCGAGCAATCTCGGGCCTTCTAGAATGCGGGGTCAGTTTGCCTACTGCTTCGTTGACACAGATGGAACCCGCCGGAAACGTGCAGGGACCACTTTCACGAGAAGCTCAAGGGGAGTCATACCCCGTGTCCACCCGACGCACGTCGAGGGCAGGCGAATACTGGACAGTGGACAAGAAGCAGGGTTTAGCTTAGGGGGACGAGATATACAGAAACTAGAGATTATTGATTAACGAGATAGTTTGATAGATTCATGCTGTGATAGTAATGTGTATGATGACTTGTTAATGTACCTATAGATACTGTGATATTGTGATTAACTGCGAAATCATTATTCGCCAGATTAACGATAATAAATTAGATTGTCAATATACAGTATAGAGTTTGTTGCCTGTCTGAACCCGATTCTTGTTCCCTAGATCTTTAAGACGTTGACATTTGCCTGTCCTCACCCTACTCAGCATGCTTTCTGAGTCAGTTACAATCACGATGTGTGTGTGTGTGTCGTATTCTCCATCCAGCGTAAAGCTGCACTGACCGCCTCCACCTCCATTCATAAGCTAGATGTTGTGGTATCATATGCCAGGCCCTCTAGCACCAAACGGCAACCATTGGCTTTTGCTAAGAACCCCCAGGCACTTCTCCTGCCTCTCAACACCGAACCATCTATGTATATAATCACATCACCTGGGCGAGCATTAACAGCGTTAGATGATAGAAAATGAAAAGAATACCATGGACAGACAAAAAGACCAATGAACAAGTCCTTTAAGAAACAAATGAAGATCGCAAACTGATTAGAGACATTAGACGTAGACAGTCACAATTTTTTTGGCATGTTATGAGAAGAAATGATTTGGAGAACTTGGTGACGACTGGCAAGATCGAAGGGAAGAGACCAAGGGGAAGACCTAGAAGCAAATACCTGGATGGCTTGGCCACGTGTCATGGTCGAGATAGTACACGGAGCTGATCCACGACTCTGGTGATCGAGTGAGATGGCAAAACATTACCGCCCACGCTTATCGGCATGGCACATGATGGATGGATACTGATTAGAGAAATTAGACGTAGACAGTCACAATATTTTGGACACCTTATGAGAAGAAATAAATTGGAGAATTTGGTGACAACTGGCAGTGCAGGATTTACGTATAAGCTACACAAGCTATAGCTTGGGGCCCCCAAGAAAGTGGGGGGGGGGGCCCAAAAAATATTGTCCGAGTGAGCAATTGCCATATATGTATATATGACATAGAATATCTGGACTTATAAAGGGTCCCATATTTCAAATAGCTTAGGGCCTTATCAAGTCTAAATCCGGCCCTGTCAACAGGCAAGATTGAGAGGAAAAGACAAGGGGAAGGCAGAGAAGTAAGTATTCGGATGACTTTGCCACATGGTATGCTTGAGACAAGAACACAGAGTTGATCGACAACTCTGGTGATCGTATGAGATGGCGAAACGTGACCGCCCACGCTTATCGGTATGGCTAATGATAATTATGATTATAACGCAATGACACAATTTCGGCGATATATAAGCCAATGGTATACACGGATTAAGACGATTAATTATCACATGGCACTTAATCAGTTAACAAGAACATAAGTAAAAGATAAATAAAATGCATGCGGTAAATTAACATCAGAGGTGGTAGAGAGAAATAAACTCTAGGCAGAAACATACTAGGCAGATTTAGCAGGCAGAGCAAGATGCGTGTGGGCAAGCTGAAACAGTGGGTGATAAATAGTAATGTAAGCAACGCTGACTTCATCAACATTTGGGTTTGGAGAGTCGTGATCGCCGATCTCTGCTCCAGACTAGGCACACGAAGAGACATGTGGATGGCGGTTAGTTAGACGTGGTCTGTGGTTCCAATATGATAAAGTGCACATCTGAATGTTGTTTTAACTCTCAAAGAGTCAGGGTTTTCACAGTTTTCATCGTGTAATGTAGATTGACAAATCGGCATTCTGTGGGTCATGTGGTCAACATAGCGTCTGCCGCCTTTACTTCACGAAGTAATTTTTCGTAGCCATGTTAGGCTGGGTCGACCCGCCAGACCAGTTCATTTAAAAATACCCACATCGGTGTGAATTGGAAACGACGAACACCGGGTCCGGAAGTCGAGTGCATGTCCACTACGCTACCGAGGTACACTACCTGAAATGGGCACCATTTATTGATAACATTATCAAGATGTGCCAGCTAGTGAGCTACGTGACCAAGGCGTTAAGAATGCAATTCGTAGCGAGTTCCTATCCAGGGTTGCCACTTTTTTAAAACTAAAAATATCTAGAAACGGCCCAAACAACATCCATAAATATTTAGATTTCGTTGGAAAGTATCTAGGAAAAATATCCAGATTGAGAAAGTAAGAAATTACATATGTAGTGATGATGAGGTTGTTATGGGAGCAAGGTTCTGCAAAGGACATGCTACTGAATGAATGAATGAATGAATGAATTGATATGACTGCCGCCTCCCTGGCGAAGGTGTTTACGACTTTCGCCGTAACCCCGTATATTCTCGTGAGTAACGCAGCTGCCGCGCTGGTAACTTACGGAGGTTTACGAGAAAACAAAGTACTTCTGATCATATTTGTACACTTGCTGCGATGCATTTTCACATCCTTTAGCACTTTACTGTCAGAAATAGTGTTTTTAAAGAAATCAATCAAATGGTCACAGTTCACGATTGCACATAATCTCAAAACTGAGAGGGAAGACCAAGAGAACATTTAATCAGAAAGCGGTGGGAACGATCAGTAGTATGACTTTTCGCTGGCTGTTGAACAAAGGGACTGTGCACGTATGGGAATGTCGTGAGTGCAGTGATGTCGGTTCTTGACTCAACTCAACTCAACTCACGATTGCATAATGACAAGTTAAAAACATTGCGACAGATCCGTCAACTTTCGACGATTCAATACTCTGTGTAAAGAGGAGCGGCTGGCCGAGTGGCTAGAACGCCGGACTCTCCTTCAGGAAACTCGGGTTCGATCCCTCGGTAAGGTGTGGGATTTTTTCTGTCGGTGGGCAAAAAGAAAATCCTAACCTGCACAGTTCGCGGCGACTACACTATCCAGGCGGCCTTAATTCCTCAGGTTCAAAGACCCCTCTGCCATACACCGCAAAGTACTATATTGGCAGTAAATGACAGTGACAGTACTCTGTGTAGTTCTGAAAACAGATGTCAACGGTGGCATATCCCTAAATGGCATTTTTATGTATTTTTAGTCTCTGCATGTTTCTTCAAGTCTTGTATTTTCGCTTTCATTTCGCACTTGCAGTATTTACAACGAGCCTTAGTTGCATCTCCATGAATTGACATCAACCAGTCTTTAATTATGTCATCCTGCAGCCATTCTTTCCGAAATTTTGGTTCATGTTGCTTTACTTTTGGCATGTTGAAAGATTTGTTCAAAGTGGAAGACACATATGAAGGTCAGCAATTATAACAAAATCACATGGGAAAGAATCACAAAGTCGGCATCACAGCAATAATTCGCAACACCGTGAGTGTACAGTTCAAATAATGTTATTATGATTTTCATATGCGCTTTTACTCATTACCGGGGGATTGCCAGAATGCTGAGCGTTGACCCAAGTCAGTTCAAAGTTTAAATAATGGCAGTTACCATAATTTACGCGCGTCCAGACCAAACAAAAAATGTGTAAATGACACCGTAATAAGAAAAGTAAAATCTAGAAAGTATTCAAAATATCCAGCCCCAAATGAAAAGTATCTAGAATTGCATCCAGCATCCAAACGTCAGAAAACGGTATCCAGATGCCGGCAAAAACCTCTAGATCTGGATATAAAATATCTAGAATGGCAACCCTGGTCCTATCCTGCCGTTACCGGAAATGAAAAAAAAAAAGTGATATACGAAGTCACAACCCGATTTTTCACCCCGTCTCCAGAAATCGTTTCTACAGACCGTGCATTCTTTCGACGTCATTCATTCTTTCAAATCTCACGTGACAATAACACACGTCATCCTGGGTTTTCCGGGAAAGGTTTGCCTAATATTCCGTGCACAGCGATTGGTTGAAATCATCGTGACCTTTTATATAAATAAGAATATATTTCATACTTACCGTGATTAATTTTTTTTTTTTTTGGCGTTGTTCATAGAGTTAATTTAATTATATACGCATTTTTGAATTTTGCATACAATTTGAAATATATCTGGAAAGTTCGTAATCCCACATACCTCGTTCGGAACACAGCTGTGGGAGATTTGGCAGCAGACCGCCTTGCGTTGGTTTTTTACGAAATGCTATCGGTAGTTCAGAAAGCAATGGCAAACCACTGAAAGTAAACTTGCCAAGAGATCAGGATCACAAACAACAACAACAAAACAATAATTGCTGGGTGTGACTACAAAGTCATGTAAAAGGATATGCAACTAGCCTTTGTATCATCATGTGTCCTGTCAACTGGCTTAAGCGTTCATGTCTCTCAACAGATCTCGGTCCTTGACGTTGTGGATCAACTCTGCTGATTATTTTCCTCAATGCCACCTTCTTAGTTCATCCTGCATCATTGTTCTTGGTCTACTTATGTCGTCGCTTGTGCTACAGAGTTCGTGCTTTGTGCAACGCTTTCGGCAGGCCATCATGTGTGGAAAAAAAAAACCGAGCCATGTGGGATAAAACCCGGTGAACTGAAGTCGATCCCCTCGACTTTTAAGTCTTTTTTTTTTTTTTTTCAAATATCGTTTAAGTTGTCACGATGTTCTCCAATGGCTGTCTTCTCATCACATGACTAACAAATATTGTTTGGCACTTTCTTATAGTTGTATATGATATTCTAGTTTCATTCACCTTTTCCAGACAATCGCTGTTTGTTACTCTGACAGTCAACGGAATTCGCGACATTATCTCGGGATCCTCATCTGCGTTTGTTCAAAGAATTATAATATACGAAGGGAAATAACCAATTAAGGAAATGAATTCTTCTTCTTCTGCAGTTGTCGTTACTTTTGCTTTGTTATGAAAACATTAGTTATAGAGCATTTACATTTGGTTGCCTCCTTATAAAAGTCCATATCTCAGTAACCAACTGAGGGACATGATGAGATTTAGCATATAACCTTATCATTATGTCCACCTAACAAAAAAAATTTTGTTCTGGAGATTGTACAGCAGATTTCAATGTTTATATGCGGTATATAATTTACAGGTCTGGGATTAAGCCCATAATTTTAAATGTATTACACCTTCAGCCAGAAAATCAGCGTTCAATGTCGAATATTCTCCGTGGTTCACGGGATTGGCCTATAGCAAGAACCCCGCGCTGTTTAAACTGGGAGTGTTCAGATGTATCGTCAATGTGGGTTCTTTCATGAAAACTGACTATTATTATTTTTTTTTTTTAAATCTTACCACTTATCGCTAACATTGGAATATGTGAATATTGTTCAATGGGACTGAATGTGAAATGTTGTAGACTTCAAAGCATCGCTATAAAGTTGTACACATATTTTGTCAAGAAGCTGATCGCAGGAAACTGTTTCATACTATTATAAAATAAAAATTTAGTTGCATGTCCTTCACATGACGTAGCAGTCAACCCCAGCATTTTTGCTGTTCCTGAATCCTGGGCAAATTTTTACGTTAAGTAGTTTGCCATTGCTTTCTGAATGACCGGCACCTACACCTTTTTTGAAAAACCAGCACTGCTGTGTTTCGAACCCGGGTATACGGGCTCACAAACTGCATTCGCAAGACCTTAGCAATGGCGACCGGCCATACTATTTTACTATTACTATTCTATTCTATTTGCACTATTATACTATTACTATTCGTACTATTAAAAATTCCGAAAAAATAACAGTGCATGCATTGGGTTTGAGCAAACGGTCATTTCGTCGATGGGTGCAAGAATCTGGAATTAAACCACCACGCAATAACTAAACGGTAGGTAGAAAGGCTATTGTAGATAGCTTTGACAATGATGTCATAAGGCTAGCTATTATAAAAAAATGCTGGATGCCAAAGAAACAGTGACTGTAAGGAAACTTAGGGTTTGGTTGAGAAAGAACAATAACATAGAGCTATCCAAAACAACTTTGTGGAAAATTATAAGGACATTAGGCTTCACTTTTAGAAAGTACAAGGGAGGTAGAAATATCCTTTGCGAGCAACCGCATTTAGGAGTTATGAGGAGCAGATACATACGTTAAATAAGGGAAATGCGCAAAGAAAATTATGACATAGTGTATTTGGATGAAACGTGGATCAATGCGCACCACACAAGTGATAAGGAATGGCAGTAAGTGGATGGAAAGATAAAGCGATATGTGCCAAGTAGTATAGGACAGCGTTTGGTCATGGCCCATGCTGGTAATACGCATAATGGCTTACTACAGAAAGCTGGACCCGTGTTCGTATCAAAGCATACAGTCAATAGGGATTATCATAATAAGATGAATGGTAATGTATTTAGAGATTGGCTCGAGAATACAGTGCTTCCGTCCCTAGATAGACCTCGTGTTCAATTATGGACAATGCATGATATCAATGTTGTTGCCCAAGAAGACAAAATTATACCTACAGCATCGAACACAAAGGGGGAAATAAAGATATGGTTCAGAATGGAAAACATACTATTTCCAGAAACGTATTTCTAGCTAGAATTGTTGTCCCTTGTAAAACAGACACCAAAAAGCAAGAAATATCAAATCGACAAGTTGATAGAAGAGCATCGTCATGGGTGCTTGAGACTTCCAGTAGTAGGGTAGGAGGTATTCAGGTATCATTTATGGAGCAATACGTCATTGCTCCATAATATTTTTACTATACGCAGGGTATAGCTCCAGCTTATTTTACGACCACAATTGACCTCAATATTTTCAAATTTTGGCGGGTGTTTTTCTTGGATGACCACTTCCGGTTGTCGTGATGACTACTTCCGGGTGGCACTTCCGGTACCGAGGGGTAGGGCGGCGGCGGCAGCGGTGGCGGCGGCGGTGGTGGTGAGGCGGGTGGGGCGGAGAACGAGACAAGCCCCGGGTATGTGGAATACTTATATAAGTAGACCAAATAGTTGCCGGGTTCGAGTCCCAGTGTGTGTGTGTGTGTGTGTGTGTTTGTGTGTGTGTGTGTGTGTGTGTGTGTGTGTGTGTGATCGAACTCCAATCATATCGATCCCCTTCGATGAAGAAGACGGAAGTCAATATGATAGAAAAATGATTTATTTCATCTCTCGAGCGAACCCGAGGATCCACTGTTGGATTGCATAAATAAACTTTTGCAAGCTTCGACAGGTTTTCCTTACCCATGTATAACCTTTAACCGTTTGGTGGAAATCTGGTTTATGAATATTCTAATCGACCATAGAATACACTACAAATTAAACCCAAAACTTAATTAAACCGTCTAAATTCATGTATGTATACTGGCGAGTAGTTACGTCAATATAAAACTTCGAGTCTCCATTAAAATAAACCATATCTTCCCGAGATATACATTAAATTATGTAATATTATTAAACCCCACAGTTATACCCCTTAATTATAAACGGATGCCAAAGGGAGAGTATCGGCCCCCCCCTTTTTTTTACACACTAACTTCCCCTGACCGCCAATCGTTACCTGCGCGCACAAGCAACAAGTGACGCTTCGCCGAACACGAGCCGACGGAGACGACAATAGCCAAGGGCCAGTGGAGTACTGATAACCGATAGATAAGAACCTGAAGGTAATTACCAGTGACGGCTAGGCGAGTGGAAAATATGCAGTGGTCAGGCATACAAGAATTCAACACATATTTGTATTTCTATTTTGCTGTAAATCTCTCTCTCTCTCTCTCTCTCTCTCTCTCTCTCTCTCTCTCTCTCTCTCTCTCTCTCTCTCTCTCTCTCTCTCTCTCTCTCTCTCTCTCCTCTCTCGCTCTCATGAAATAATACTGAATACGTGTGTGCGTGAGTGGGTGTACTGTCGAGTATGTGTGTGTGTGTGTGTGTGTGCACATGTAGGCGTGCGTGCGTGCGTGTGTGTGTGTGTGTGTGTGTGTGTGTGTGTGTGTGTGTGTGTGCTATCAATTACACGACGTCACAATCAACCTCAACATTCGTGCTTCCTGGGCAAGCTTGCAATAGTCATTCTGTACGAACGACAACCGTGTCAGGTGCACGTGTGTGAGTTTGTGTGTGTGTGTGTGTGTGTGTGTGTGTGTGTGTGTGTGTGCTATCAATTACACGACGTCACAATCAACCTCAACATTTGTGCTTCCTGGACAAGCTTGCAATAGTCAATTTGTACGAACGACAACCGTGTCAGGTGCACGTGTGTGTGTGTGTGTGTGTGTGTGTGTGTGTGTGTGATCAATTACAGGACGTCACAGTCAACCTCAACATTCGTGCTTCCTGGTCAAGCTTGCAATAGTCATTCTGGACGAACGACAACCGTGTCAGGTGCACGTGCGTGTATGTGTGTGTGTGTTTGCACATCTGTGCGTGAGTGTTTGCGTCCGTGTGCGCTCATGTGCGCGCTCGTAGGAAAACTTCAATATTGGGGGAGTGGCTGTGGAGTGTGTGTGTGTGTGTGTGTGTGTTATCAATTACAGGACGTCACAGTCAACCTCAACATTCGTGCTTCCTGGACAAGCTTGCAATAGTCGATTTGTACGAACGATAACCGTGTCAGGTGCACGTGTGTGTGTGTGTGTGTGTGTGTGTGTGTGTGTGTGTGTGTGTGTGTGATCAATTACAGGACGTCACAGTCAACCTAAACATTCGTGCTTCCTGGGCAAGCTTGCAATAGTCATTCTGGACAAACGACAACCATGTCAGGTGCACGTGTGTGTGTGTTTGCGTATCCGCGCGTTAGTGTTTGCGTGCGTGCGCGCGCATGTGCGCGCTCGTAGGAAAACTTCAATATTGAGGGAGTGGCTGTGGAGTGTGTGTGTGTGTGTGTGTGTGTGTGTGTGTGTGTGTGTGTTTGCGCATCCGTGCATGAGTGTTTGCGTGCGTGCGCGCGCATGTGCGTGTTCGTAGGAAAACTTCTATACTGGGGAAGTGGCTGTGGAGTGGGTGTAGAAGAGGTTTGCTGTTAGTAAAAGATGAGTGGCTCAAGAGGCGGTGTGGGTGAAAGGCGTGCGTGCGTTTTGTGCTTGCGTGCGCGCGCATGTGCGCGCTCGTAGGAAACTTCAATATTGGGTGTCATCCCACAACCAAAGCTAGCCCTCGTACCATAGTTGTGTCTGTCTATTACATACTACAGCCAAGTTCTAATGGATTGCATTTATACGACGTCGCAGTCAGCCCTAGCATTCATGCTTCTTAGTAGTCTCGACAGTAGTCTCGACAACCAACAGCCCGCACAGGTACACTGAGCATAATGGCGCCGCCAGAATGCCAACACAAAAGTCCTCCACGAAAAATACAGTATTATTAATACATTAACACCGAAGAAACCGTTGTTGTCTTTGCTGTACAGTAAAACCTCGGTTTTCGTCGATAATCCGTTCGTAAACAATCGGTGAAATCCGAAACCGACCAAAACCAAGGCAATTATTTACATATGAATCAATGTAAATCCAATTAATTCGTTCTAGACACTCCAAAACACATACCAAAAACACACTTTATAGAGAATAAATATAGTGTCTAATACTAATTTTCGGTCCCAGACTTGTCCGAACTCACACCTTCGCCATGCCTAGTAACACTGTGTATGCCAGTGCGCCTCTTGAATTTTTCAAACTAGCCTCTGCTGGTCTTAAAATCACTAAGTACACTAGCATTCGTCCCAAGCATTTTCTTAATGATATCAGCATACAACAGCCTGACTTTTTCACATATGATTGCCTCCGAAATAGAATCGCCAGCTAATTGGTTTTGATGTATCCAAATTAATAATAACTGTTCAACATCTTCCTATTGCTTGGGATTTCTGTTTCGTTAGCAAATCCATGCCTTTCGCTATATTATCCTCTTTGATTACTCAATTTTTTGCCACAATGGAACTTATCGTGGATGACGACTTCCCGTCCATGAAGCAGATTTCAGCAATCTTAATGCCACTTTCGTATTTGTATTATTTTGTTTTGGCAAAATTAGCAGCGAGATCATGTGGGCATACCGACTAAATCCGAGGCAAACAACGAAAACCGAGACAATTTGTCGAAGAAAAAAATCGACGAAAACCTAAACCGGCGATAACCGATGGCAACGAAAACCGAGGTGTTACTATATTTGTTGTCCGTACACCAATAGATAGTGAGCTATATTGTTTTGCTTATGACACAATCATAAGTTTACTCCTCTATACTTTTTGGCTAAAATCAGAGTATAGTTTACTCTTGATTGGGCCTGGGCAAAAGTAAACGAAGTCCTTCGAATAAACAAAATGCAACACAGGACCAAGAACGCAATTGAGCGGCTCTTGCCTGTGAGGGACTGAAGGGCCCTTAAAAAATTATTGAACAGTTTTTTTTAGACATGACAGTAGTATGTAAGGAGGTTTTGTCCCCTTTTTCCGGAACCAAAAGAGGTTGCTCCGATTGGTATTTCCTTATATAGCTCCATGTGACGTCACACGCTCATATCAAAATTGGCTCCGGATTGAGAATTTTGAGCTAAAGGGATATAACTCATGAATAACCGGTTTTGTGCAAAATTACATCCCTTTAACGACGTGGAGGTGGGAGCGTATCGGCGGGGCGCTGGGGTGCCAGCGCATGGAGTGAGGCGAGGGTGTTCGAACCCTCGAGTCGCGACAGGTATAATAGGAAAATCGTAATAAGTAAAAAATGTAAATATGGCGATTATATGGACTGTAGGGGGCCGTAGTTGCTTATACACTATCATCATACACGTTACAAATGAAAACCTTACAAACTTAAAGATGGTGGATAGTATCGGTTTTAGTGGGTATGGCTTCGAGAAATTTGTTGCTCAGGGAGTGGATAGCGATTGTAGAGAGCTGTAGTGGTTTATACACTATCACCATACAGCTCTTCAAATGAAAATCTTAAAAAGGTAAAGATAGCCAGTAGTATTTGTTGTAGCGGGTATGGCTTAGTGTCATTCGTTGTTAAGAGGTGGGTAGCGGTTATTAGTGATCTGTAGAGGGTCGTAGTGGTTTAAACATTATCATCATACTGGTTACAAATCAAAACATTAAAAAGTAAATATGGTCGGTAGTATTGATTGTAGTGGGTATAGCTTAGTGGCATTCATTGTTAATGGGTGGGCAGCTGTTATCAGTGATCTGTAGACGGTCGTAGTGGTTTAAACACTATGATCATACAGGTTACTAATAAAAATCTTAAAAAAGTAAAGATGGCCGGTATTATTGGTTGTAGTGGGTATGGATTAGTGAAATTCTTTGTTAAGAGGTGGTTGGTGATTCTTTGTGATTTGTAGAGGGTCGTAGTGGTTTAAACGCTATCATAATACGGGTTACAAATAAAAACTTTTAAAAAAGTAAAGATTTCCGGTATTCTTGGTTGTAGTTGGTATGGCTTAGTGAAATTCGTTGTTGAGGGGTTGGTAGCGTTTATTAGTCATATGTAGAGGGTCGCAGTGGTTTAAACATTATCATCATACGAGTTACAGCTCTTCAAATGAAAACATTAAAAGTAAAGATGATGGCTTGTAGTGGGTGTAGTGGTTGGGATGTGTGTGCATATGCGTGTGAGCGGGTGTGGTAGGGTTACAGTACTCATAAATGTCACATTTGTGTGAAAGTTAGTAGTGTGATATGTTGTTATCCAGCCGTATATCTGGATCTCCCCTGAACCCAAAAAAGTGTGTATCATAGCCGCTTATGTGTCGTCACAACAAACCTTAAGGTGATGGATTTTCATATTTCACGAGTGAGGATACTTAACAACTACCGGTTTTGCATATTTAAAAAGCTAAACTGTCCTTATTAACAGTAATAGTATGTACGAGGTAATATCAGAAATAGTACTTCTGATATTTAAGTGAAAAGTAAAGATGGCGCCACAGGATAGGAGGTCTACCATCAACAACGTCGAGGCATATTTGTGATTCCGATCGTCAGAAGGTCATAGATATTTTCGTTAATTTATAATGGTGGTCAATATTGTCTACAGTGGATGATGACTTAAAAACTATCATCATACCATTGGTGGTATGTTAGAGATACACCCTTCGTACTCGGCCTGAGTGAGGATGTACAACCAGTCACATGGTTACATGTTTAAGGGATACATCCGGACATGTGATTAATGGCTACGACCGGACCACGTGGGAGTGCTGTTGCCAGTCATGCGCATAAGGATACATCCGGGACACGTGAGTAATGGTTACACCCGGGACATGTGGGGTGTTGCTTCTGGTCACATGTTTAAGGGATACATACGGACACGTGATTAATAGCTACGATCGGACCACATAGGGACAACACATACAACCGGTAACATGCATCAGGTAAAAGATGGTATTGCATCCGGTCACATGCATAAGGATACACGCGTAACACGTGGGTAATGGCTACGACCAGACAACATGGGGGCGCTGCTTCTGGTCACTAACATAAGGATACAGCCGGGACACGTGGGTAATGGTTACATCTGGTCATATGTGGCGTTTCATCAGGTCACGCGCGCGTGTAAGTGTACATCCAAGACACGTGGCTAAAAGGGGTACTACGGAAAGATGGTGCTTTGTCGGTTTTCGAACCAGGGGACATAACTCGTGATGACCACCATGTATGGGAGTGATTTCACTACCTCGTCAACATCGCATCCGAACTATACTCCCTACTCTCTCTTTCTATGTCTGTTAGGGTGGGCCACCGAGTAACACCAAAGGACATGAAACTACTATCACAACATCAATACAACAAAACGCAGTTTCTAATACAGTATACGCAACTATAACCATTCCATCATATTGTCCTACTAAACCTTTCTCGTAGTCATAGAGCAGAGCTGTGAGCGCCTATGCCAAGCTGGGGGACGACGTATCTGTATGTAATAGCTAGCGGTCATACACGGACGAGTATTTAGCTCATTTTATCATCTGTATAATATTTCAAAGGAACACTACAAGCTGTAGAGGCTCGATCTTAGGCATCTCATGTATCATGAAACTTCACGAGCTGGCCTGACCAGCGAAGTTATCACGATTCAAATCAAGCATTTTACACATTCATTACCTCTCTGTCTGTCTATATGGTCTTCATATCTTTCCCCAGAAACCTATTTCCAATGCAAATTTATGGTTTTAAAGATGTCTGCTCATTGTTCTACGTTTCACATCCAGAGAAAAGTACAGATTCGATGTATAACTTTAACATTCAAGTAGGAAACTATGTTAGCCAAATTATTTTTAAATTTTTTTAATTAAATACATAAATATAGCGACCAAATTTATAAAAAATAAAGTAGGAAAATGTGTTAGCCAAACTAATAAAAATCTTGGCGAAAATAAGATATATCTCATCAAAGCATATAAAAAAGTAGGAAAATAAAAGCCAAATCAACTACAACGTTGAACAAAATAGAAAATATCTCAGCCAAACTTATAAATATGTCGACTGAAATAAGAAAATATTTTAGCCAAATAGGAAAAATATCGACCTAGTAGAAAAATATCGCGTTTAAATTTATAAAATGTAGGAAAAAATGTTGCACAAATGTTAAAAGAATATTGGCACAATAAAGAAACATCTCATCCAAAATTATAAAAAGTAAGAAAAGTTGTTAGCCAAATGGGAAAAATATTGACCAAGTAAAGAAATATCACCCCAGCGCCCCACCCCTGAACCCCCAACCCCAAGTTGGCCTTCCCCGCTCCCCCCCCCCACACACACCGCCAGTGGGATATTACGTTATTAAAGGGATGTAATATTGCACCAAAAAAAAAGATTATTAATTAGTTATATCACAGCCGATTTTGACCGGAGCGCGTGACGTCACATAGATCTATATAAGGAAATACTCACCAGAGCAACCTCTTTTGGCTCCGGAAAAAAAGAGGCAAAACCTCCTTACATGATTTCTTTTGAAACTATGATCTCACGTTGTGTTCCATTATTCTGGTTTAGTTTTTTATCCGGTGTAATTTCCAAATACTTTTTAGTGTTAACAGTCTGAATAATCTAGCCATCTAATTTAATACAGAAAAGCCTACTCTGTACAATCTATAATGAACGATAGTCAGTTTACAATTACCGTGGCAGACAGTTTAAATTACTGTGGGAATATGTATGTCGTATATTTCAACTAGAAGGATTAAACTTATTGATGGAGAAGGGGGTCAATCCCTGAGTGGTGAACTGGATAGCAGCCGTCCTGCATTCTCGTTGGATTGCTCTCCGTCTGGGTGCATGGACCTCAAAGCCACATATTTTAACCCCAGGACTGCCACAGGGATCTGCAATCTCACCGGTGCTCTTTAATGTGTATACAAGCAAGATTGAAAACCTTGAAGCACCAGGGGTTGGAAGGATACTAACATTTGCAGATGATATTCTTGCATACAGGCAGGGGAGAGATAGGGAGCAAACAGCTCAGAAGCTACAGGCGACAGTAGGCAAAGTGATTGATTGGTCCACTGAAATGAGTGCTGTCATCCACCCGGAAAAGACGGCTGTTTTGTGGTGCTCTCTGGACAACAGGATTGTAAGAGCTGCTGTCCCAATCCTCAAGAAAGATGGTAGTAGCTGTGATGTTGTTTCCCCGAGAAGAGAGTGGGATCAACATGCACATCTTTAAACTGATTATCTGTTGGGATTATTGACTGACTTTTCGTCTACCCTCCTCTCTTCTGTCTTCCCTTCCATATATCTATTTCTTTTACTCTCTCTATTATTCCCTCAACACATACTCCGACAACAGTTCCTTTCAACGATAAGATAAAAGATTTATTATAAAAAACTATGTCTGGTGTATGTATGGATATTGTCTATGTAGTTTGTATGTTCTTCTAGTGGGGCTGCCAGATAAGATGTTGATAGATAGTCTCCGTGGTTTCTCTCGTCTCTTCTCTCAGCTAGAGTACAGGACATGACATAGATACAGAACGGTCTCACCCTGACAGCTCCGTCTGCTTGAGTCGGTAGATATATCCGTTTTTTGTAATGAAAAATGTTCACCACTGTATGAATGTATTTAACCCGATCACCATATGCTGTCAGCGCACAGAATGTTCTTTATTATCTTATAGCGTTCTTAATTCCATCTTGGAAAACACATCGAGTTTCTATTGTTCTCTATTTTTGTCCTGTAAAAGTTCTACACTTAATTGATATAGGCACTTTGTATGCACCTTGCAACTCTTTGATACTGAGTAATTTGGGTCTTTTTCCTTTAGTTTGTATGATCTCTATTTTCCATTCTCTGTCCTCCTGACTTATTAAGATGACACTTCTTTTCCTTCCTTTCTTATGCACAAGTGTCGTGCGTTATGACTTTAAAGTGCTTTCTCGTGGGTTATCAACACTGGGTGATCTTGACCACAGCCATCTGTGTAATCTCTTAGTTGATAAGTCCCGCACTGGTATGGAAACCTTATTTAGGCATCTATGTTCCTTTATAGAATTAATGTAGATCCACGAATCGAAATTAATCCGCAGCCAAGCACTTTATCCCATTATAAGGGAGGATATTTCTTTTCATTACAGGACACATAATTCTATCTTCTCGTCCCGTTGGGAATCACACACTCAACTGACACAAAGAAGTGGCCACTCTCTTTAGATCATCTTTGTCCCATCGTCCTTGACATTGCTGGACAAAGCAAATTCAGACTTCATTGTCCTAGTTTGTGGAAAATTCCAGATCTGGGGCTTTTCCGTATATCCCTACCTCCAGAACGCAATAGACTGGTCCATGATGCTGTCTCTCTTGGTCGCTAACCAAATTTTCCACTCGACAGTTACCTGTGTTGTAGTCGACTCTCCCGACTTGACCTACATACACATGCGCTGGTCAATCCTTTGTGGTTATCCTTCTGTTTCATTAACTCGGGAATTAACCGTTCACCTGCCTGGTTTTTTTAACCCTTCTCCTACGTGGGCAGTCGATGTATGCAGTCGTCCATCTGGGAATCATTAACTCTCAGTATTTCACGACATAGGCCCCCTCTTAAGAGATTAGACCGCGTCGAATCTTTCTCACTGTAGGTTTGATTCCCATGATCTACAACCCTAATCTTCTTCCTCCGGAGCTAGATGTCTGGATAATAAATCTGCTCCTACATTTTCCTTACCAAAAATGTATTCCACTGTGAAGTCCAGTTGCAGCAACAACGTCCATCACATCCACCGTGCGTTGAGCTTCTGCGAAGTAGCTATTAACATCACTTGTTGATGATATGATTAGATCCTCACATGGCTCACTTCATTATCCAGTAGGCGCTCTAATTGACACCCTACTATACTACTAACGACTGAAACTAGTGTTGGCTCCTCGCTCCTGTACGTCCAGTCGACCTGCTTTCGACTTGCGTCAGCGACGGCTCACAATACAAACGGATTGTCCCATCCTGATTGTAACACTGCTTCCATGTCCTCTTAGTTTCCCCCGGCTTTGCCTCTGGGGATGCTCCGCCTCGTCCTCGATGGACCGAGTCGTCTTTCCCAAATCTCCTGGACTTTTGCTTCCAGGACCATCTTGGGCGATATTGTACCTGGTCAGCCCATCGTCGGTTAGAGTCCTGGGTAATTCTCGCCTTTCCCGACGTTACCCACCCCTTCTGAACTTGGTTACCGGTGAAACTTTCACTCTTGTCCTTTCCCTGACTTGTGATTTCCCTCCTCCTGTCGTTGGGTAAATCTGACCTATCACGTACTGTCCCATAGGCCCTCCTATGTTGTACTGGCGATCTCTGGTCTTCGTCTGGACTGGTAACCTTTGTCCCAATGGCTGCCATCACCATAAAGTGCGAAGCTTTGCTCCCGGATCTCTCCTCATATTTCCTAATGAGATGTCTAGGGAGATTTTTCTTCTCTTCCCCGATCCGTATTTTGTAGATGTTCTTGGACACCACCTTTTCAACAGGATAAGGTCCTTTCCATCCTACTTGGAGTATATTGGTCTCTGCTGGACTCCACACTTCCACTTTGTCTTCCACTTTAAGAGCTAGTTTCCTCTTAATTCGCTTGTTGGGTGGTGCTTTCTGGCACTCCGAACAAGACTTCACCCACCGGCGTACATCTCCGGTCATTCCTGGCCAGCAATAATGGCCGGATATTTTCTGCAAGGTCTCTCGGACACCCATATGTCGATTCTCGCCTATGATGTGTCCACTCTGAAGAATGTGAGGACGGTGGGTCTCTGGAACCACCCACTGCTCGTGCAGGTTATCTCCCCTCCCAGCTCTCCGATAGAGTAGTTGATTCTTCAGAAAGTACTGTCCCCGTTCTGGTGGCTCAGCACTTCTTTGCAGCTTCCTGTAGCAAGGATGCAACGTAGTATCCTTCCTCTGGGCAGTATGCAATTCTCCTATCTCTGAGTTGTCGCATAGTGTCTCTGCCTCTTTTTCCTTCCCTTGAGATCCACTGACTACGGTTCCCTTGTAGGCTGGCTGTTTGGGCATCCCCAAAAAGACATATTTCGTGCCAATGATCATTGGGAATAGGGAGTCAGCTAATACCGCCGCAGGAATAATGCCCGTGACGTACCTGGATTTAATCTCCACCTTGGCGATTGGCAGCGTCATGGTAACAGCACTCCTCATTGCCGGCTTTAGCTCTATGGTCTCCCCTGTAAGTTGGTCTGGGCTTACCAAGCTGGCGTCCACCACCGCTTCCCCATCCAATCCTGTATCGTAGAGACAAACAACCTGCTGGCCATTGACTTCAATCAGTTCAACCACAGGTGGTCTCTCTTGGTCCTGAGTGTCTTTCGTCTTCTTAACCGTTTCCTTGCCTTCCTCTTTTGATTCCTCGAGGTTGGTTATGCAATTGGCGTCGTTTGCCTTGCATCTGCAGTCCACAGTATTATGTGTTGTCGACTGGCAGTGAGTGTACCATGTTCCCTTCCTAGGTTTCCGTGTGTCCTTTGTGTTCCTTTCTCCTTCGCCAACCTCAGCCTTGTCTGTGATCACCGATGTAGGAATCACTTTGCATGCTGCGAAGTAAGAACTTTTAGGTTTCGATCTGCAGTCTTTTGTGTTGTGGGAGGCCGCCCTACAAAACGAACACCACTTTTCAGACCACTGTCGTTTCGCTTGAGAATTCGAGGTGCTCTGGGTTCCTACCTTCACCTTCTCTGAACTCTCCTCTGTGTGCTTTATATAAGGTTCCACTTTTTCTCCTTCCCAGTTTTTAGGTTTCTTTTTCCCTGGTTTCTCCTGACCTTTGGTTTGAGTACTTAGTTCCTCAGTTTCACCATGTACTTCCACGAATCGTTCCGCCAGCTTATTCACAACATCAATCCGTTCCGCCCCTTGTTCTCCCAAGAAGGTTCTGAGAGGTTTCGACATTTGCTTTCGCATCTGGTCGACCACCATCATCTCTTCGAGACTCTCATAATCCCTCTTGAATTCTGCCAAGTCCATCCATTTCTGGAGATAGGATTTCAGCCTTAGACTGTATGCGGCGAATAGCTCTCCCGGCTCTCGTCTAGACGATCTAAACTTTTTCCGATATGTTTGTGCTGTGACTTCATAATGTTTCATCAAAGCTGCTTTCAATTCCTCGTACTGATTTTCCTGTCCTGGTGGTAGGCGTGTGTAGACCTCGTAGCCCGAACCACGTAAAGACTGGGATACTTTAAGAGCCCATCTGGATCTTTCCAGTCCCATAGCGATTGCCATAGCCTCGAACCGATCCAAAAACTGGAATATCTTTTCTTTACTTTCATCATAGACTGCCAAAGGAAACTTCATGGCATGGTAACCCTGTCCACTCATGTAGGTTGCCCCAGGTGAAGATGAACTTCCTTCTGCTGCATCTATTTCACCCTTAGTTTGTGTCTTGAGTTCTAACTCTTTCAAGCGGTATTCATGTTCCATTTCTTGTCTCCTGGCATTCTGTTCCATTTCCAGTTTCTTGGTCTCCTGGTCCATTTTCTTGGCCTCTTGTTCCATTTCCAGTTTCTTGGTCTCCTGGTCCATTTTCTTGGCCTCTTGTTCCATTTCCAGTCTCTTGGTCTCCACCTCTATTCTTCTCACTTCCAACTCGGTCTTTCGCTCTTCTCGTTCCGCCTGACGAATCTCTCGCTCTCTTTCTTGGATGTAATCAGTTAAGTCTGAACCAGCCAACCCAATTTCCTCTCCGTTTGCCCTCAGTTCGGCTGTAGTTACTTTAGGAGTTGCCATAGTTACAGCAGATAAGTCAGCACGTTGAGTAAAGACACCCCAAGGCAGAAAAGAATACTCACTATAAACAGATAATCTACCTAGAACCTATATCCTTAATCTATGCCTATCTAATATTATTAATCTACAACACCACACAGTACATCACAACCACTCTCTCATCCACAAGAGGAGATATAGGATAAAGACTTATGTAGACGTGTGACCGTGTGACTAGGTATGTAATGTGTCTTACCACCTATCCACATTCACTCTGTCTGGAACTTTCTCACTGTAAAGTCACCAGCATTAATGAACTGTTTCTACCATAAATGTAATGGCACCATATATCCAATGGACGTCCTTCCATTAAAAGTCATCAATATATACTTCTTCTTATTCCAATCAGTATGTCCCAACATGTAGGTACTCCGCTATGCCTGTGCCAATATGCAGGTCATATGGGTATAATGTATGTACGTATCCCGCTCGCTCCACCAATTATGTGATGTTGTTTCCCCGAGAAGAGAGTGGGATCAACATGCACATCTTTAAACTGATTATCTGTTGGGATTATTGACTGACTTTTCGTCTACCCTCCTCTCTTCTGTCTTCCCTTCCATATATCTATTTCTTTTACTCTCTCTATTATTCCCTCAACACATACTCCGACAACAGTTCCTTTCAACGATAAGATAAAAGATTTATTATAAAAAACTATGTCTGGTGTATGTATGGATATTGTCTATGTAGTTTGTATGTTCTTCTAGTGGGGCTGCCAGATAAGATGTTGATAGATAGTCTCCGTGGTTTCTCTCGTCTCTTCTCTCAGCTAGAGTACAGGACATGACATAGATACAGAACGGTCTCACCCTGACAGCTCCGTCTGCTTGAGTCGGTAGATATATCCGTTTTTTGTAATGAAAAATGTTCACCACTGTATGAATGTATTTAACCCGATCACCATATGCTGTCAGCGCACAGAATGTTCTTTATTATCTTATAGCGTTCTTAATTCCATCTTGGAAAACACATCGAGTTTCTATTGTTCTCTATTTTTGTCCTGTAAAAGTTCTACACTTAATTGATATAGGCACTTTGTATGCACCTTGCAACTCTTTGATACTGAGTAATTTGGGTCTTTTTCCTTTAGTTTGTATGATCTCTATTTTCCATTCTCTGTCCTCCTGACTTATTAAGATGACACTTCTTTTCCTTCCTTTCTTATGCACAAGTGTCGTGCGTTATGACTTTAAAGTGCTTTCTCGTGGGTTATCAACACTGGGTGATCTTGACCACAGCCATCTGTGTAATCTCTTAGTTGATAAGTCCCGCACTGGTATGGAAACCTTATTTAGGCATCTATGTTCCTTTATAGAATTAATGTAGATCCACGAATCGAAATTAATCCGCAGCCAAGCACTTTATCCCATTATAAGGGAGGATATTTCTTTTCATTACAGGACACATAATTCTATCTTCTCGTCCCGTTGGGAATCACACACTCAACTGACACAAAGAAGTGGCCACTCTCTTTAGATCATCTTTGTCCCATCGTCCTTGACATTGCTGGACAAAGCAAATTCAGACTTCATTGTCCTAGTTTGTGGAAAATTCCAGATCTGGGGCTTTTCCGTATATCCCTACCTCCAGAACGCAATAGACTGGTCCATGATGCTGTCTCTCTTGGTCGCTAACCAAATTTTCCACTCGACAGTTACCTGTGTTGTAGTCGACTCTCCCGACTTGACCTACATACACATGCGCTGGTCAATCCTTTGTGGTTATCCTTCTGTTTCATTAACTCGGGAATTAACCGTTCACCTGCTTGGTTTTTTTAACCCTTCTCCTACGTGGGCAGTCGATGTATGCAGTCGTCCATCTGGGAATCATTAACTCTCAGTATTTCACGACAGTAGCGTCAATATAGAGAACAAACTGAAGTATCTGGGAATCACATTTGACAGGAGTAGTAGATGTATTTTAGGGGTTTGGGGCCAAAAGGGTGGTGGCACCACAGGAGCACCAAAAGAACAGCCCCCCCCCCTAGGGATCCAACCCCCGGGGCCCCGCCCCGGGGCGCCATCCTCCCGGAGCGCACACACGAGTCGCCTACAGGCGACCGAGCCGCTGATTTAGAGGGTATCATCCGCAGACATACCAAGATGCGCACCGCGAAGAACAACTGTAAGTGGCTATGGCTACATTCCACAGAGCCCTGCAATCGTAGCTGTATGAGGGACTACTGCAAAGTCCATGCAGTGCTAATACGGAAGGGTTCATTTATTAAACCATGTCGGAAATGTGGGAAGGGGGTCAACAACCTCCTAGAACTATGTAAAGAATGTGGATATGACAAGGAGTATCACCGAATCTGGTACGAAGAGAATGTAAAGGACTATAATGCAGAGATTCGTCGAATTGCTAAGATTATAGTGGATTGAACTTTCAATTAGAGAGAGGTGAAGTCATCAGCGTACTTACACACCTACCAGTTAGAGACTGACGGACCTGTGTATTTAGCCATGCCTAAGCTGAATCAATTGAAACAGCAAGCCCGCGAGTAAGGCATGCCATACAGTGGGAGGAGGAAGGCCGTTCTTGAGGGGGAAATATCCAGAGCGCGCGAGATGGCTATGGTCGCCCTGCTCGAGAAGAACCCCAATCTACATGGGGCACGACTTGAAGCAGGGATTACCACCGCTCTGAGATTTGTACACGGTACCACCGCGGACCGAGCCGCGATCGTCGCCGAGCGACGACACCGCGCCCAGCAGCGTGCTCAACGCCACACCGACCTCGAAGCAGAGTTCCTTGCCCGAGTTGATAGTGTGCGAGATGAAGCGGATGAGAAGTTGGCCGCATTCATTCACAACGCACCTGAATTGAAACTCACCCGGGAGATTGAGGGGAGCCTGAGAAAATATGAAGCAATCGTCCCAGAAGGTAGCGGATATGAAGAACCTGGAGCATTTATGTATTCGATGGAGCCCGCCATCAAAGCCCTGGTGGTAAAAGGGTTGGGGGATTATGGCGGCATTAAAATACAGCTGTATCTCCACCTAAGATATTATCGCACCACACCGGAAGGTGAACAGATCACGGCAATAGCAGCCCACGGAAGCAGGAACCTCGAAATGCTGAATGTGGGGGAATTTGAAGAGGTATTTAACCACGCCGTTGCTAAGATATATGCAGACAGTGAGTGCTTCACTGAACAGGGTTCGGATTGGAGCTATGATGATTGTGTGCAGCTCGATCTCTACATCGCAAAATACCAACCATTCCGAGGCGCTAGCTACTTCACAACCCCCAGCTACATTCCACCACGTAGTGTTGTGAATGTGAAGAATGAGGACAACCGCTGCTTTGAATGGGCCATACTCTCAGCACTCTACCCAGTAGCGCATGGAGAGCATCCTGATAGACTCAACAATTATAGCGCCCACCTGGGAGAGCTAAACTTTGAAGGAATCCAATTCCCGGTGCAGCTGACCAGTATTGCTAAGTTTGAAAACCAGAATCCCACCATAGCCATCAGAGTCTTTGGGTGGAACAAAGGACCAACCATATTCCGAACCAACACACTCCAACGCAACCAAATCAACCTCTTGCTCCTGTGTAAGGATGAGAATAGGCACTATGTCTGGGTCAAGGATGTGGGGCGGCTTCTATATGGAAACAGTAAATACAAGGGTAAGAAGTATCCTTGTCTCAACTGTCTCCATGTACACTCCTCTCAGGAAACCTTGGGCCAACATGAGCCACTCTGTCAAGGCATCAACACAGCCTGTCAGGTGAATGTCATGCCTAAAGAGGGAAAGATGAATTTCAAGTCCCTCCAGAAACAGATGAGGGCGCCATACATCATATACGCAGACTTTGAGACCTTGAACGTTCCAGTACATGGTGTGGCAATGGATCCAAGCCAGAGCAACACGCGCCAACTTGCTGAGCAGCCCCCCTGCAGCTTCGGCTACACCATTGTACGCTGTGACGGGCTCACCACAAACCCTGTTGTATATCAGGGGAAGGACGCTGCCAATGAATTCCTCCGATGCTTGGGACGAGAGCAGGCCACCATCCACCACAAGTTACAGCGGCCGGCGCTGATGGTGCTGGGGCAAAAAGACCGTGAAGACTTTGCCTCCGCCACAACTTGCCACATCTGTAAAGAGCCGCTGGAGGAGGACAAGGTGAGAGACCACTGCCATATTACAGGCAAATACCGGGGTACAGCCCACAATGTCTGTAATCTGGCATGGCGCATCAACAGAGACAAGCTGAGGATACCTGTAGTCTTCCACAACCTCAGAGGATACGACTCCCACATCATCATGCAAGCGGCCGGCCGTCTGGACTGGGGAAAAAGAACAGTCTACAAAAAGAAGAAAGACGGCCAATGGCAAACCAAACAAGTAGACAACACAACAATCACCTGCATACCAAACACCCTAGCGAAGTACGCCTCCTTCACCATCGGTCAGCTGCAATTCATTGACAGCCTACAGTTCATGAATAGCTCTCTAGACACCCTGGTAGGGAACCTCAGCGAGCTGACGCACTGTGGCAAATCAATGGCTCTGACACGTAGAGGCAACGACATAATCTCAAGATGTGAGACGTGCAACACTGAGAAGCACACCCCCTGGGCTGCCTTAATGAGCAAGTTCAGGGCCACGCTAAGCCAGAGCCAGTCACATCTCCTTCTCCGTAAGGGTGTATACCCCTACGAATATATGGACAGCTTCGAGCGCTTTGCAGAGGGCCGCCTACCACCCAAAGAGGCATTCTACAGCAAGCTCACCCGAGAAGGAATCAGTGACTCTGACTATGCCCACGCCCAGAAAGTGTGACAGGAGCTCGATTGCAAAACACTCGGAGGCTACCATGACCTATACCTGAAAACAGACGTCGGTCTGTTGGCTGATATGTTCGAGGCATTCCGAGACACCTGTATGGAGGTATATCAGCTCGACCCAGCCCACTACATCAGTGCACCAGGCCTGGCATGGGACGCACTCCTAAAAAAGACGAAGGTGCAACTCGAGCTCCTAACCGACTTGGATATGCACCTCCTCTTTGAGAAGGGTCTCCGCGGGGGTGTCGCCATGGTCTCCAAGCGGTATGCTAAGGCCAACAACCCCAAGACTTCAGACTATGACCCCACAACATTCAAGGATCATGTACCTCGATGCAAATAACCTGTATGGATGGGCCATGATGGAATACCTCCCCACCGGTGGGTTCCAATGGGCCAATCCAACTCTCGAGGAGTTACTCAACACCCCCGACAACGCCCCAGAGGGATGGCTTGTTGAGGTTGACATGAAGTACCCTGCACATCTACATGAAGCCCACAGCGACTATCCGCTAGCTCCAGAAACCATGACCGTCCCAGAGGCCTGGTTGAGCAGCTATCAGCGCGAGCTCCAGAACAAACTGGGGAGTAAGTTCACGGAGCAAACAAAGCTGGTACCTCACCTCCACAACAAGGAGCGATACGTCGTCCACTACCGCAATCTCAAACTCTATCACAGCCTCGGTCTAGAGGTCACCCAGATCCACCGAGCCATCAAGTTCAGTCAATCCCAATGGATGAAGCCCTACATAGAGATGAACACCTCTCTACGAGCCCAAGCCAAATCGGAATTTGAGAAGGACTTCTTCAAGCTGATGAACAATGCCGTCTTTGGGAAGAGTATGGAGAATGTTCGCAAGCGTATCAGAGTCAACCTTGTCAGAGGCATCGAGACTGACCGACTCCGAAAATTAATCGCCAGCCCCAACTACGAATCATGTAGAATCTTCAACGGTGGACTGGTGGCGGTGCACAGCATCAAGAACAAGGTCCAGCTGAATAAACCCGTCTATTGTGGGCAGGCCATCCTGGACCTATCCAAGCACCTCATGTACGACTTCTGGTACAACCGGCTTAAACCCCAATACGGTAATAGACTCCAGCTCTGCTACACAGATACTGACTCCCTTCTACTTCAGGTGGAGACTGAGGATGTGTACGCGGACATGAAGACTCACCCCGACTGGTACGACTTCTCAGATTATCCGCGTGACCACCCCAACCATTCGACTGTGAATAAAAAGGTGGTTGGCAAATTCAAAGACGAATGCAACGGTCGCTCGATAGCTGAGTTCGTCGGTCTCAGACCGAAGATGTACTCAATCCTAGAGGAGGCCACCAACATCAAGAAAGCCAAAGGAGTGGCTCGGACAGTTGTGAAGAAGGACCTCAGACACGAACACTACAAGGACAGCCTGTTCAGTCAGCGGGAATACAAGCACACACAGGTTGCCATCCGAAGCAAGGGCCACCATATAGGAGTTTATGAGATGAACAAAACATCTCTGAGCCCCATGGACACGAAAAAGTGGATTTGTGCTGATGGTATCAACACTTGGGCCTACGGCCACCTAGAATCCTGCTAGGGGGTAGCTGTGTGTCTGGAGGAGCAATGAGCAGCTCCTCGCGCACAAAACCACGAGCCGGTCCATCCACCAGATAGTAAAGAGTGGGCTGTCCCTCTTGCTGGGTGATATGACTAATCTTGTGCAAGGTCAGCGACCATGTAGGATCAGTGGCCCGACGCAGCCCTCCTTCAAGCTCGCCAGCTGAATAGAGATACCTGACCTGCGAGTCGGTTGGAATCACCGGTTCCTTACGCCCGATAGCGCGGCGGGCTGGCGAGGCTGGAGCGTGGGAGACGGACGAATCCTTAATTGCCTCAGCCGGCTTCCTACCAGTCAAACGAGTCACCTCATTATTGATCGCAGCGACTACCTGGGGCAGAGCTCTCACCCATTCGACCGACCGCTCATCTGAGCCTCGGGCAGCGAGTAACAACTCCTGGGCATATTGGGCTCCGAACAGTCTCTCTGCCAGAGTGCGGTTGAACCGCTCGACAATGGCCTGCTGACGATGGTTCCCTGCCTGCCCACGGCGTACCTGTGTCTTATGCTTAGCCACCAACTGACTGACGGCACCCATAAACTCCCGCCCAGGGTCAATCTGCAAAAGATTAGGCCATCTGAGCGGCCCGCGTTTATAGATCCGCCCAAGTGCTGATGCGACCGCGTCGCTACTCTTATCTGTTAGCGGCTCAGCCTCCTTGTAGCGTGAGGCAACATCAACCACCGTCAAGGCATACCTATAGGTCCTGGCCGTGCGGCCAGAACCAACACGATCATGTGGGAGAAACAAAAGATCTGCCCGATGGACAGCATTCGGTGTGGACTCGGCGATGTGGGGTCGTGGAATATAGCGAGGCCGCGGCAGGTAGATTTGCCAGATAGCCTGCTTCTGAAGCCACTCCCTAGCCCCAGTCTCACTGACCTTAGCCGCAGCAGCCAACTTCTTCACAGCTGAATGCCCTTTCCAATAACCTTGCGGGCTGTAGTAAACACGCTCCATTATTGTAAGACCATATCACATATCTCTATAACAGCCATCCCAAGAGGGAGCCCAAGACGGGGATGTCCTTGATTGGTGACTTGGGCCCAAAGATGATTCCTTTCCCACTAACAATCTGACTCTTCCTTCCACCACACACAACGCAGGTGCCACGCTTAACCGACCGACCATTCTTCATCTTGCTAATCGTCCCACCCTTAGTGGGGGTCTGTCTCTTACACCGAAAACAATACATATTGATATACTACAGATGTCTATATATTCAAAACGAGGGCGCACCCATACCAAAGCGGCTCTTGGCAGACATCAGGGCCGAGACTATGCGAGCATCGCGGCTCTCCCAGTCGGGGGCACTACCAGACGCTGCAATATTTTCAGCCGCCGCGGCTAGGACATCATCAGCAACGTTGCGGTTAGCTGTATCGCTATGAGCCGCATAAGCAATGTCTTGAGCCTTGCAGGCGCGGTCGAGTGTGTTGGCCCCCTCATAGCCTTGGGCCATCCGCTTATCTAGTTTAGTGAAAGGGCCGCAGTAGCTATATTTCCCTGTATTCTGGAACGAGCCTACAGGAACATCCCCAGAGCTGACGCCCTCAGGCAGCCTCATATGCAGCTCAGGCAAAGGCAACATATTCAGTGCTTTGTTGAGGAGCCCCATACCAACAATCTGGCTCTTCTTTGCACCACAAACTTCACAGAGACCGCGCCTGGTTATTCGACGATTTTTCAGCACGACCTCCGACTCCTCCAGCGTAGGAGTCTGCTTCTTACAGCGCAGGCAATACATATTGAAGATATTGCAAATGTGTATATATTTAAAATGGAGATAACCAACTTCGACCTTGAGGACAAAGCCCGCCACCACCACCACTGGCTGCTGCCGGACACCATTCGTTGTGTTGTGTGCGGGCCATCGGGGTGCGGAAAAACAAACATGATGCTCAACCTACTACTGAAGCCGGGCTACCTAAACTATGACCGGCTGCACCTGTACTCGAAGTCTTTGGGGCAGGACAAGTACCAGTTCCTCCAGGATTGGGCCGAGTCTGTCGGGCAGGTTGCGGGGCAAAATATTGCCTCCTGTCATAGCTCAGCCGAAGACATCATCACCGTCGAGGACCTGAACCCTGAAGAGAGAGCTGTCATGGTCTTTGACGATGTCATGCTGGAGAAGCAGGGGCCGATCGAGAAGTACTTCTGCCAGGGCCGGCACGGCGGTGCCGACACATTCTACCTAACCCAGAGCTTCTTCAGAATTCCCAAGCAGGCCATCCGTGACAATGCCAATCTATTGGTGATCTTCAACCAAGACACGAAGAACCTGCGCGCCATCCACGACTCCTATGTTGGTGGTGATATGCCCTTTGATGAATTCAGGGAGTTCTTCACAGAGTGCACTAGCAAACCTTACGGTTTCGCAGTAATCGACCTGACCAGCAAGGCCCACGATGGCAAATACCGATGTGGGTTCGATCGGTTCTATATCCCGAGGTCTTCTATTTAGATATATATGTTATTGTGATAGTAACAACGTGTGGGCTGATGTGACTAACCAAGCAAAGCGTAACGCTTTTGTGAAGGATTATCTAGCACGTCGGGACCGCCTGAAGCAGCGGTTTCTGGCAGAGAAGATGGGGGAAGCAGATTTACAACAGGAGGCGGCTAAACTCTTCACACCAATTACTAAAACTGTAGCAGAGAGGTCAGCGTAACAAACGGGGACAATAAGCCAAATCATCAAAGCTCAGACCGGTGAGTTGGTTAAAATAGCAGACAAACAGACCGGTGAATTGGCTAGACGAGCAGAAAAACAAGCTAACGAGCTAGCTCGGGCTATTGAGGCGTTGGGTAGGGTTCTACCCATTGAGGGTAGAGCACAGGCCAGAGCTCTTGAGGATGAGGCCGCCCCCCCCCTTTCAGGGCCTATTATAATTGATGTAGATCAGGGCTTGGATGAGGAAATCATTAGTGGGAAATATAAGTACCCAATGCCTAGCACGCTCCTCAATGGGCCGGATGATGTACTTCACGGCATCCTTGATACCACCGCAAAACTCAATTCAAACACGCTCGGGGGAAGAAGAGGAGGGCCGGCGTCACTAAGGAGGAGATTGAACAAATAGATCGAGATATTGCAGCTATACAAGCATTCAGGGAGCGTGTTAACACTATATTGGATAATCGACAAGAGGTTATCGTCCGTGGGCAAGGGTTGAAACTCCGAGGGAGCAAATTCGGCACCCTAACTATTGATCCCGCAGCTCTGGCTGCGGGCCGGCTGCAAGCTTTTGATGGGGACACCCTAGTATTGTCGGCTCCAGCAGATGAGACGCTGTACGATCTCCTAACCAAGCGGTTCATCAAAGCAAAGCAATACACCCCACAAGCTGTTGAGACATTTAGCCGGCTGGCTCAACTTGCCAAAATACCAGTCTATAACAGAAAGGGAAAAAAAATACGGACTAATCCGAGGTAGTGGTTTGTTATACTACAACGACCCCAACACTCTGGTGGAGCGCCTAGCCCTGTTAGTAGCTTCGAAGGAGGCGGGGAATACTGGAGTTGACACAGAAATATCTGCGATACTGGATGAGCTTATGAGTAGTGGGGTGATCTCTAAGGAGCAGGCTCTCAAGTTGAACAGAAGAATCTTCGTTCATTAATCATGGAGCTCCAAGTGTTAAAGGAAATCCGCGACCGGCTCGCCTCGATGGAGGTGCGACTCGCACCGAAGGAGAATATGTCCCTGGTGGTAACGTCGGATAAAAGCGACTGGACGACCTACTACTCCCCAGCGCTGTACCTTGACCCCCAGAAGTCATACGAGCTGGCCTTGCTTAATCTAGAGACCTACAACTCCATCAGCAATGTTAACTCCACCAACAATACTTTCGTCTACCGTGTGGAGAAGAAGGAGTGGAAAACCATCACCATAGAAGAGGGGGCCTATGAGCTCGCCCAGATCAATCGAGAGATTCAAAGAAAGATGGAGGAGGCCAAGGATTGGAATGAGAAGGCCGAGGAGAAGTATTACATTACCATAGGACCCAACCCCTCAACCCTTCGAGCTTTTGTAAAGATAACCAACCTAGACTATGAGGTTGATATGGGTGCTTCGTCTTTGCGCAAAGTACTGGGGTTCGACCCACAAATACTGACTAAGGGCTATAAAGAAGGGGAGAAGCCAATAGACATCTTCCATGTGAATAGCATTCTGGTCAATTGTAATGTGGTGAGTGGGTCTTATCTCGGAGGTGGGACCCACCCCACCATCTACTCATTCTTCCCCAACGTGTGCCCTGGCTATAAGATCTTAGAGTCTCCCAGAACGGCTGTCTACCTCCATATCACCCAAGCTGGTAGTATACACAGCATACGCGTCTGGTTGACTGACCAAGACGGCGCACAATTAAACTTTAGAGGCGAGCAAATAACTATAAGGCTACATATTCGCAGTGTGTAACCATGTATGTTTTCCCAAGACGTCGGATGCGGGTAGGAGGGGGGATGTTCGATTGGTTGGGCCCGGCAGCTCGGGCGGTTGGAAGTCTGGTCTCTTCAGGTGCTAAGGTGATACCCAGTGCCGTCAGTAAAGTTGCCAAATTTGTTGGCAGCCCCATAGTTAGGAATGTGGCCAAGACAACGGAGTCTGTGGCCTCCGCAGGTGCAGCTGCCAAAAAGCTGGTGGACGCTCTCAGGCCTTTGCCGCCCCAGCTGAAAAGGGAACTCACGGCTAAGAGCGCTGAAGTTTTGAAGCAGCTCGCTGTCCAGCCCGAAGTGCAACCCACCATCCAACCACCCAGTCTGGAGTCGTTGGACATCGCCAGCCGAGGTGGAGGTTTCAAGACAATTAGAGATAAGTCTAGACGTTTATAGTATCACCATGGAGGAGCTCCGCACTTCTATGCTTGAAATTACCGAGCCTGTGCATGTTGATGAAGGTATTGAATCCTTTGAGTATCGGGAGTATGAGTCACAGAACCCAGCTGCTCTCAACCAGAATACTACTATCCAGATTGATATACACGCTCAGGATGCCTTCACTTGCCCTTCCAAGAGCTATCTTCTTGTAGAAGGCCGGCTCAGATCGTTTCGAGAGGAATACTATGATGCGAATAGTCTGGTGGCTTTGGTTAACAACCCGGTCGCGTTCATGTTCAACAAAATACGTTACCAACTCAACAACAACACCATCGATGATTTGTCATATCCTGGGCAGGCCACCACTATGATAACCCTTCTATCGTGTGGGGAGGACTTTGCCTGGGGTGAAGGTCTCAATATGTGTTGGTATAAAGACTCTGATGGAGGGAACGCTGCGGTGGGAAATTCGGGTTGGGAAAGGCGGCAGAACCTCATTATGAGGAAACCCAAAACTCCGGGCATGTTCAGTTTCTGTGTTCCACTCAAATACTTCTTTGGGTTTTGTAATGATTATCAGAAGGTGCTCTATGGAGTCAAGCAGTCCCTACTGCTAGATCGCCAGAACGACGCTCATGCCATCTATCGCAGTAGTTTTGCGCGGGCGGCTGTGGCCGCTGCGGTAGGTAGAGCTGCTGTAACCGCCGTGGTCCCCCCACCAGAGGGTAGGATTGAACTGTCTAAGATTGCCTGGATGATGCCTCACGTTATTCCCTCTCTGACCTATATGAGCTCGCTCATGACTCTGATAGAGAATAAAGTTAGAGTGCCTGTGGCTTTCCGCACCTTACAATGTGATAGTTTGGCAGTGCCGCAGTCCACATCCTTTACCTGGCAGTTGGGGGTTAAATCGCAGACGGAAAAACCTCGATGGATTCTGGTGGCTTTTCAAACAGCTCGTGAAAATGATCAGACGAAGAACAATGCCCTATTTGATCATGTGCGGGTGAAGAATATTCACGCCCTGATCAACAGCGCACGCTACCCCCTAGTGGACCTGAATGTCGACTTCGCTGAGTATAGAACCTCTCGGGCCTACAAAGCTTTTGCAGACTTCAAGGAGGCGTTCTATGGTATTACCAGCCGGGAGTCGTCCAACCTGGTGAATCCTGTGGATTATGTGGCCCTCTACCCCATACATGTTATTGATTTGCGGGCCCAGTCTGAAGCCATTAAGAACGCAGTTCAAGCTATCACCCTCAAGGTGGAGTTTGACGTTTCTGTGCCTGCAGACACCAAGGCTTTCGCGGTGATCATTGCTGATAAGTCTCTGTTCTTTTAATCTGATGGTAGGAAGTTTACTACAGTCTTGAATTAAACACTAGAGATATACTGAAAAAGCTATGGCGCTGATATCGTATGGGTTGAGCCTCTCTCCGGGGCAGAAAGAGACGTTAGTCAAGGCGGCGAAAGATGGCACTGGTGCCGCCCTACGCTTGGGTGTGGGACAGTTGCATGGTGCTGATAATGTCGGCCTGACCCAGCGTCAGATTAACCACATTAAGAAGAATGTTGCTGTGGGTTCTGGGGCTGAGCTCGTCTTCTCAAAGAGTCAGATCAAAAAGATGGTTAAGGTGGGTGGGTTTTTCCCCGCCTTGGGGGCTGTGATCCCCCTCTTGGCTAAGGCACTCCCCTGGTTGGGTGGATTGGGGGGTTTGATGGGTGGGGCTGCTGGGGTGGCGCAGGCAGTTGATCAGGCTCGTCATAACCGGGCGATGGAGGGTCGGGGTTTGCCGCCTGTGTTAAAGGACCTCTTGGGGAACCATCCTATTTATGGTCCAGCGATCAAACTTCTTGATGGAAAGGGTGTGTACCTCGCTAGGGGTAAGGGGTTGAAAAAAAAGAAGCATTAAGCAACTTTGATATTGAGAAGGCTGCTAAGGATATACCCCACTTCCGCGGTGTGTTTATGCGCGATGGTCTTCCCGCAGCTCTACACAATCCGGAGTGTGGGATTGTCAATCTAGACTCATCAGAGGGTGAGGGGACCCACTGGGTGGCTTATTACAGGGCGGGGCCTATGGCGGTTTACTTCGATAGTTTCGGGCTTGACCCGCCCCAGGAGATCCTGGATTATCTAGGGTGCCCCGTGCGCACCCAGACTTTTCAGTTGCAGAGGGCAGACGATGTGATCTGTGGCCATTTATGTCTTCATGTGCTTCGTGGGCTGGTGGGTGGGCAGCAATTTGAAGACATAATACTGCGTATGCTATAACCATGTCTGTTGGAAAGTGCAACGGAGGGGCCGTTGTCCAGCTTAGTCGAGCTGGGCTCGTGAGCAAGTATGGGGACACTATGCAAGGTACACTATCCATGGGTGGGTTTCGCCTCACTAATGTGGGGGAACCTTCGGGGCCTAGTGATGCTGCTACGCGTGGTTTTACGGAGCGACTCTCTAAACGGGGAACGATGACAGAGGAACTCAATATGGGCACCCATAGAATCACCAATGTCGCTGAACCGGTTGGAGAACAAGATGTGGTCAGTAAAAAATATGTTGATGAGCGACAACGTGCTGCGTTGTTAGATGAACAGACTAGAGTTAAGGGGTACTGGACCAATACAAAAAATTATTTGGAAGGTCGATTCGGTGCCTCTGACTGGCCGTTGTGGTTTGTGGTACAAAATCCCTATTTTGGGTGGTCGGGTACTAAACCTAGTTACCTTACAAACATGGGAGTGCTACCATGTATACTTAGCATTGTTGATGGGGTATCTGTTGGCTATGAGGCAGGTCAGTTCTACCTTAAAGGTGACGATAACGTTTACACCCTTAGTTTGGTGGTGAACAGCCGACCCAGGCCTGAATATATCGATCGCCCTATCCCAGGGAGCACCCTATATATCAAGCTCCTTCTTATGGAAGGGCCTTTTACAAATTGGGGGGATGTTATGCCAGGCCTTCAAATAAAATCTCTGGCTCGCAGGGCGGAGGGTTGGGTTATTATTACTTTCGGCGGAAAAGTGGAAGTTACTGATGACCGAATTGCAGTAAACATACTTAAGGATGCTAGGGGTGTTGATACCATCAATTTGAGAGAAGTTAAGGTTTCACCATGGATTCATCTTATAAAACTTTTGTATACCAACATCCCTGTCACTGAGGAGGATTCAAAACGTATCACCTCGAATTGAATATATGGGTGCACTACTATACGATGGCGCCCGACCAGGCCTTTCGTCTTCAAGAGATCACTAGACTACAGAAGAGCTTGGAGGCTGAGCATGAAAAACGGTCTCTGTTGTATAAGAAGTACCATCGGGTTGTGAATGTCTTGGATGGGATTGATACAGCACTGCTTACGGTGAGTGTGGGGCTTCTGTCAACTGCCATTGCAGTCCCAGTCGTCTTCGGCCTAGAGATAGGTGCTCTCGTATGTGGGCTATTGGGGGCGGCCGGCAAGTTGGTGACCCACAGATGTGCACTTAAAGCCAAGAAGCATGACGAAATCAGGATTTTGGTTAAATCGAAACTTTCAACAATCTCCGATCTTGTCTCGGCGGCCTTGCAGGACCAGGAAATTTCTGATGCGGAATTTAAATTAATTCTGAATGAATCAGTGAAATTTCGGCAACTGCAGGCTGAAATTCGACGCAAAGTTTCTGCCGACTTGCACCAGAAAAAAGAGCTTACTGACTTCACCCCACCAGCCAGAAGCCCGCCTGCTAGATAGCCCGCTAGATAGCGCGCTCTTTTTTCATAGCCTCTTTCACCTCGATGAATTTCTCCATGAAGAAGGGATCGTCTTCTGGCAAATCTCTTGTCAGAGCCACATAGCGCTCAGCTAGTTCACTATCACAAGTGTGGCACATATCGAACGGTTGCTGTACTACTGTATTACAGATAGTGCACCCAAACACATTCCTACCCTTTTTAAGTAGTTGGAGGTGTTTGTAGCAGAACTCGCCGCGGCACCTGCGATCGCACCGGATCGAGGCCCCTTCATGCACAAGCCACCTACAATTCTTAATTTTAAGTTTGAGTCGCTAGTCTCTAATTCTGAACTCCGCTCGAGTATCTGGGCCGCGCAATTTTCTTAGCGAGAGAAAATTGTCCCGCTCGCGCGGCTCATAAAACTTGTCACGCAGAAACAAAACGATCACGCTTGCTCCGTTCAGTCACGGTACTTCCGGCGTGATCGTTTTAAGCGGAAGTGTGTTGACTGGCGCGCAAGTTTGGATTTATCCCAGATCAGACATGTAGCGAAAAGGGTGCTATGTATGTTGCAGAACCATACATCGTGCAGCCACCGATACATCGCTGCTCCACGGTTCACTATCCCAGTCAGCTTCAAATTGACAGGCTAGACATTCACCCGCCCTGCACATCCTCCTCAGCGATTGTTTCCAAACAGTCTGGTGGAACTCCTAAGGACCTCCAACCCCAAGGAGTATGAATGATTATAGTTCCCCCACTTATTCTTCTACCTTGGCGTTGTATGATCCGGAGATGATAGTCACAAAAGCGTCGTCTTGAGGGCTTTCCACAAAATGTTGTGGGGCTCTTGAACCACTGGCAAGTAGGCATGTCTCTAAAACACAATCCAGTTTCATACCTTTATATGGGAGCAGCTTGATGTTGGTCTTCCTCTCAAACTCCCAAATCATCCTATGGAAGGCGTCTAGCGTACAACGCTCACACATCTCATAAGGGCGCTTAACCCCCCTCTCACAGAATATACACTCTTCTATGGTCACGCCCCGCTTCGCCTGTGCATTGTGCCTTGAACAGAAAAGACCAATGCATGACCGACCGCAGCGTAGTTCTGTGCCGAGTTTGAGCCACTCACAACCATTCATCTTGATATACCCTGGGGGGTTGTAGCTCTAATTCACTTGCGGTGGTGCATTATAATGCGACGACGTCCCCTACGCGACTCTTCAAATCTTTGGTAGTTGCACCAAACCCCTGGGGGGTGGTAGTGGGTCCACTCTCCTTGGGCATTCCTCCAACAGTACATACGATGTCTTGTTGGATTCGCTTTTAGCCACTGATGTGTGTCCATGGTGTGTACCTCATACATACTATATCTCTAAGTAGCGCTCCGGGAGGATGGCGCCCCGGGGCGGGGCCCCGGGGGTTGGATCCCTAGGGGGGCTGTTGTTTTGGTGCTCCTGTGGTGCCACCACCCTTTTGGCCCCAAACCCCTAAAATACATCTACTGGAGTCTGTCCTTCAAGGACCATGTGGCGACGGTTGTGACAAGATCTCAAAAGGGACTCAATGCACATAAAACTATGGCTGCAATGGACACAGAGCAGAGAATGCTCTTCACACTATACCAGCACTTGACCCTCTCAGTGATTGATTATGGACTAGGACTGTTCACTGTCTCAAAGAGTCAGCTGGTGAAATTGGAGCACATACAGAACGAAGCAATGCGGGTCATTCTGGTATGCACTAGAGACACCCCAGTAGTGTGTATGTGTTACATCCTTGGTCTGCCGACTGTTGCTAGAAGGCACAGGGTGATGCAGGCGCAGGCATACCTCAGAATAACTGCAGACACAGATCACCCGTTGCATGAGGCGCTGGACGCAATTAAGGGTCAGAGACTGATAAGAGGGAAATCATGGATGGCTCAGGCGGAGGATACGATCAGACAGGTGTGCATCTTGGAGAACATTAGGCGAGGAGAGGAGTGAGTCAGAGTGCCAGCGGAGCAGTCAGGCTTGTGCAGAGTTATATTCACATTGAGCAGGCAGTGCAGGGAGTGGCCAGCAGGGTCCATGGAAATGGAAATCCAACAACAGAATCAGGATAATGCTCGCCCGCGTGATGTGATTATCTACTCAGATGGTTCGGTGTTGAGAGGTAGGAGAAGTGGCTGGGGATTCTTAGCAAAAGCTAATGGTCGACGTTTGGTGTAGGAGAGCCTGGCGTATGATACCACAACATCTAGCTTAAGAATGGAGGTGGAGGCGGTCAGTGCAGCTTTCCTCTGGATGGAGAACACGACACATACACACATCGTGATTGTAACTGACTCAGAAAGCATGCTGAGGAGAGTGAGGACAGGCAGGCTTCGTGCAAAGTGGCTTGCTTCGCTTCGGAGGTCACGGGTGGCAAGCATCACCTGGATCTTTTCTCCGGTGCATGCCGGTGTGCTGGGGAATGAACAGGCGGACAGATTGGCTGGCTCGGCAAAACTTGGTGGAGTATTTGTTGCATGACAAGGCAGACGTGGTTGCGGCCTTGTGGGAGCACGTGTACACCTCGGAGGAGCAAATGGACCATCATAGTCTGGCAAGAATGAGGCAACGAGGAGTGACGACGGGATTTGGCCGATGCTCTACGCTCAGAGGAAAGGCGAGACGGACATATAATCAGATTGCTATTAGAACTATTGGTGTTGGAACTTTTCGCTGGCTGCTGAGGATGGGGACGGAGCGCTTATGGGAATGTCCCGAATGCTGTGATGTCGGTTCCTAAATCGATCGATCAATCAATCAATCAATCAATCAATCTTTAGTTTATGTTGTGTGAATTATGCTGCATACACCCGACGAGATGCAGCGAAATATGCTAGGCAATCACTTGTGCAATCCATTGTTTGCGCCTTCGTTATTCAAAATCTAATTTAATCTACATTACTGTAATTAATCTACATTTACTTAAGATCCCTCTATATCAGTGGTTCCCAAGCTTTTCAAGCAGAGGGCTATATCTACTATTTTCGGTAGTTAAGCGGGCCACAACGTTATAAAATTATAAAATTCGTGCAATATCATTCTTACCTATCTTAACTTTCGTCAACAAAATTCTAAAACTTTAAAGGCAGTCAGTGTCAGTACTACACTACGGTCATTTTTTGGTTTAAAATCAAAAGTTCATTTAACAATAAATTTATAATCAGTTTCGAAAATCGCTGTTAATGTAATTAATTTACAATTGTAACTGTTCTTCATAACCAGTTACTTAAGTTCAGATGCCAGTTTATCAATTTCTGGGCACAAATATGTCGTGCCCAAAGTCATAAGCGCAGCTAGGTTACTGTCGGTGAGTCTGGAACGTTGCTTGTTTTTTTTTTTTTAACGGTCATTGCGGAAAATGACTGCTCGCATCTGTAAGTCGAACCAAAACGACAAATGTATCTCTGGGTGAATGAACGCAAGTGTTCAAATTGTTCGACAGGCAATAGCCGCCAGAAAGAAATCATATGATTAGCTGAAGGTGAAGCAGGCAGCTCCATAAATTTACATCTCAGTACAGCATTGCATTTCAAATCGATTACTTCGTGCTGAAGGTTTTTCTGTAATTGATAGAGCTTGGAATCAGGAAATACGAACGGATTTATGAAGAGAGTATATTATATTAAATAACGAGGCTTCGCGTGCCACTTTCTGACAGCTGGCGGGCCACAAGTAGCCCGCGGGCCGTGGTTTGGGAACCTCTGCTTTATAGGTCTTAGTTATTTTAAAAGAAAATCGCCATGTTTAAATCCAGTTAGTTTGTGTCTGTAGTTATTTATGCTTTCGTTGGAGAATATTGTTTGGTCACCATATTACGGCGTCAGTATATTGTGATAAATTGTTGTTCGTGTGTCTAATTTTTTTCCTTCACAGATCATTGATCATTATAGTTTTTCCCCCCACTCGCTTTGAACACAAGCGGAGTCCATACACGTTCTACTACTTCTAGTCGCACTGGACTGATTTGTGTGTGTGGATTAGCTTTCCCTATTACCAGTGTCCCTTGTCATAAGGTGAACCCACCCCGACTATTAAGGTACTTGTAACTTACGTTCCATAGTTAAGAACGAGAAGTCAACATTTTAGTCCAATACAGAACCCTGGGGAATGTCATTTTTTTGTTAATACAACTTGTGAGTAATTGTTATTTAAATTGACCATACATCGTCTTTCCTGGAAACAAAAAAAGAAAATATCTTTATAATTATAACACTGTCTCGATGTTACCTTTTTCTTTAATCTTTACTAGAAACTCTTTCTCCAAAATACATAACATGTCTTTGCTAGGTCCAGAAATATGGTTGCTGACCTTTCATTTAAATAACATTTCATGATTTAACGGCATATTATAACTTCATGATCTTGTCTATGGTGTTGCAATTTTTCATAAATATATAAATAATCATAATGTGATTTATATTTCTTTTGATCTTCTATGCATTATAGTTCGCAAAATGTTTTATCTAACTGAAATGTTTTTTAAAAAATGCGTCTGTAGGAATATGCATTATTCTCTCTCTCTTCCCTTCCCCTCCCCACCCTTAATTTCACAATGAAAATCACACTTGCTAATAATCTCCATCCATCCATCATGTGCCATGCCGATAAGCGTGGGCGGTCATGTTTTGCCATTCACTCGATCACCAGAGTCGTGGATCAGCTCCGTGTTCCTGTCTCGACCATGCCACTGGCTAACCCATCCAGGTATTTACTTCTCAGTCTTCCCCGTGGTCTCTTCCCTTAGATCTTGCCAGTTGTCACCCAAGTTCTCCAATTAATTTCTTCTCACAACATGCCCAAAGACAATTGAGACTGTCTACATCTAATGACCCTAATCAGTTTACGATCTTTATTTGTTTCTTGTAGGACTCGTTCATTGGTTTTTCTGTCTGTCCATGGTATTCTTTGCATTTTCCTAAGAAACCACATTTCCACAGCCATCAGATGTTTTTCAGCTTGTCTGCTCATTGTCCACGCTTCTCATCCATATAAAAGTACAGGTTCTATGTAGCAATTCAACACACTTTTTCTCGTTTCAACTGATATATTTTTATTGGTCAGTATTGGTCAGTTGGTGTCAGGTCTTAGTCAGATATGACTGAGCTACCGTATAACAGTAGACGGTACTACCTGCTTTCTGTTAGTGCCGAACGTTGGGCGGCGCTTACCAAACCCGACACCCCACATTGTGCCAACGGCTTCGGGCGGAAGAGATTGGGAGGGTACAAGCCTTACCCTGGTGCGAGGAAATGCAACCTAAAGACAAAATGTCATGGCAGGGCAAACCAGGCCCTAAGCCTTGGTTGGCGGCTGGTCTAGGATCGAAGCTCCGATAGGCGGACACTTAGAGCATTGCGTTGCTGATCCGGCAGCTTCTGCAGCTTGTCTTGTTCCAGATGTAGGGGTGTTACCTTTCCTCTGGAGTGAACTAGGCAGGCCGAGAGAGGGATCATGCTGCATGGGCAGCACATGATCTCTATATTTTAGCCCAGGCTTTGTGCTATGGAGAGGCAATAACTCCATCCCTGGTCTTACAGCGCGAATTGGCCTTATCAGTCACATTCGCTACCGCCATAGGTAAAAGCTATTATGCCTTTTTAAAGCACAAACTATCGTCTGTCAAGGCGGCAAGGTGCCAATTAATTGGTCAGTATAGGGGGCTGCGTGGTCTCGAGGTATAGTGTCCGCCTCGAGTGCTGGAGGTCCCGGGATCAAGCCCCGGTGATGACCGGGATTTGTTTCACGTGGACTTCTAGCAATAAAATTTCCCCTGGTCTCTGGGTAGTGAGATTGGAAGCCCGTGTGTATTGTTGCGCACGTAAAAAATCACTTGGCAGTTTGAAATCGAAAAAGAGTAGCCTAACGGAGCTGCCCAGGCAAAATTTCGAGTTAAAAATCTACCCAAAGTATTTTCAGGATCCTCGCCGGTGCTACGGAGTTCGTGCAGTGGGCTGAGTTTCTCCAGACTCAGATTTGAGTTAGGAGGAAAACGGAGCACTTATGGGTTGCACCCGTGTGCCGTGATGTTGACTAAACTAAACTAAACTATTGGTCAGTATGTTTTTCATCTTGCAAAAGGCTACCTTCTCAATGACAATTCTTGTTATAATCTCTTCAAGGCATCTCCCATCAGATGTTATGACTGTTCCGAGTTAGCTCACTTGTTTAAGAATATGCCCATTTACTTGTATATTACTATTATTACATTTGTGATATTTCTTCCTTCCCAGTGACGACCATAATCTGTGTCTTCTTACAATTCAATTCTAACCCTAATTGTTCACTGTGTGCAACAACCGCATCTACTAAATGTTGCAGGTCCTTTTCATTGTCTGCAATCAAGACTGTATCATCTGCATATCTAATGACTGTTATTGATAATTTCCATGATGCAGTTATCAATACCTGATAATTTATTTAGCATGCAATTTCAATTGCCTTAAGAGTTCACAAGCAGTTGTGTATTATGCACAAGTCTGGTGTGCCAGAAACTGTCATTTAGTGCCAGTACAGTAACTTGCGGTGTATTAAGGAATTAAGGGTGACGCAGAGTTGTTTCCAAGGCACCAGGGCCGGGTTATATACTGGCCAAGACCTATTGACGCGTCCTCGCCGAGCGTCCTGGGCAACAGGTCCATACGGGGTCCTGGCTGATGTCAATAGGATCGCCGATTCCTCCGAAGTCGGAGAGTGTCTGCCTGTATGGCGAGGAACCACCAGTCTGCACACCAATAAGCCAGACATGGGACAACGGATACTCACGCAAACCTCAGGTCCTGTATGACATCACACTGATGTTGGACAACAGGATGTCTTCATCCGACATACATGACTTTGCGTTGGAGCTCAAGCCAACGAACACAAGCAAGCAAGCAAGGAATTAAGGCCCCCTGGCTAGTGCAGTCACCGCGAATTGTGCAGGTTAGGATTTTCTTTTTGGACCCTGCACACAAAAAAAAAAAATACCATACCTTACCGAGGATTCGAATCCAGGTCTCCTGAAAGTGAATCCGACGTTCTAGAGTTCGGTGTGCAATTGATGATAACCCACAGTGAACATACTGTTTAAGTTGTATAGGGTGTATTTTTAATGACTGTGTAGTGTTTGTAAATATTGCCGGTCCAAATTTTGTATTCACCGTCTGTAAAGCTCATGTAACATAATTTTTTTTTTAAATGTTGCATATCCCTTGCAGGATGTCGCAGTCAACATCAGCATTTTCCAGCTGCTGCTGAAGTTTTTACGTTCAGTAGTTTGCCATTGATTTCTGAACGACCGGCTCCTATACCAGGACGTTATAACACATGGTCTGCTGCACAAATCGGTCGCGGCTGAGATTCGAACGCCTGGTACCCGGCTCACGAACCGCGTTCGCAAGCCTTGCCTTTGACCACGGAGCGAGTGTATAATATATAACATATCACTAACATAATAGGTAAATACAAAACTTGGACCGGCAATATTTTTAAACACTGTACAGTCATTAAAAATACACCTTGTATGTTCTGTAGAGGCCTCAAGTTGTCTTTTTTAGTCAATTTTTGGCATTAGTTTGCATTACATTTTGAACAAGAAGTCAAGTCCAACTGACCCGTGTGTAGAACTAACCCACACCCCCGCCGTAAGTGCACATGTTGTTTAAGCGCCAGCGCGATAAACATCTCGGCAAGCTGACATTGAACAGAAAAATAAACTAAAAATTGTTAAAATATTGTTTCGCTGCTTCTCAGCAAACATTTAATAGGCCTCTATTTATTTCCTGTTGTCAACAAAATGGCAGACGTGTCGCCCCAATACAGACCGGTCGATGTGAGAGTCATTCATGATAAAGTATCATCATGGGAGGCTAAGATTGACCCCACGGCTCCTTTATCCACAAAACAGAGAGATGCAATACACGAGCTTGGTATCGTAGCTTCACAACGACCAGTGCCAAATAATGTGAGTAGATAAGCTAGTAATTAAATTAGGAAGAGGATCGATCATGGGTTGTTTTGTAACTTCGGAAAGTTTGTTCTTCGTCTGCTGTACTGTGACCATAGACCATCGGGAAACCATCGAGACCAATTCACGAGAAAACATATATGGGTATTGATTGACACATTTGTCCCCTGGTTGCACGTTTATCCTCTGATTCTTGCCTGACTGAGGATGAGAATTAACACAATTAATAAATTATTAATTAATTAATCGAAGTGTCTATTCGTAGAGCCCTACCAATAGACAAAGTGTCTATTCGTAGAGCCCTACCCATAAACAAAGCGTCTATTCGTAGAGCCCTACCAATAAACAAAGCGTCTATTCGTAGGTTGATCACGTGAGCGTCTTGGTAGAGCCCTACCAATAAACAAAGCGTCTATTCGTAGGTTGATCACGTGAGCGTCTATTCGTAGGTTGATCACGTGATTATTCCCTGTCCCGGAAACCCCATTCATTGGCGCTAATTTCCTTTCCTGCTACCTGCACACGATACTGAGCGAACCCCATTCATTGGCGCTAATTTCCTTTCCTGCTACCTGCAAACGATTCATTGGCGATAATTTCCTTTCCTGCTACCTGCAAACGATACTGAGCGTACTTCCGAAAATGGCGTTAGAGACAGGAGCCTTCTTTTCAAGTTACCAGGAGTTTGTGTGGAATTTAAAATACAAGCTGCGTGACCAGGGGTGCGGGGAAGAGTCTGAGAATGTGGAAAAGGTATTAGAAACGTTGCAAGCTGAGGGGGGGGATGGTTAGGTATGGAACAAATGAGGGTGGTGAGTTTAAATATTTAGCATTCATGACTAAAGACATGCTTCATTACCTGGCTCAATTCCCTGAGGTCCTCATTATGGACACTACCTATAAGGTAAATAAAAATAATTACCCCCTCCTAAACATTCTTGTCGTGGACAGCAATGGTCAAGGTAGGCCGGTATTTCATGCTTTTCTGGCTTCAGAAGATGCTGTTGTTCTCTCTTCTTGTCTTTCTTTTTTTTCAAGTGCTTTTTCTTCAAACCTCCCTAAGACTATATTTGTCGACAAGGCCATGGCAGAAATTGTTGCTATTCGGAAATCTCTTCCCTCTGTTGCAATTCGTCTCTGTGCTTTCCACACAGCCACAGCTGTCAGAAAAGCTCTTCAGCAGAGAAAGCTGCCCTCCTCTCAAGTTTCGTGTCTGTTTGAACTGTTTGCAAATCAAATGTCCTGCACTGATGTATCTGAGTACAATGCCCTCAAAGACAAGATTTCTGAACTTTCCTCTTCTGATGTTGTCTCATACTTTACTGATAATTGGTGGAATTGTCCACAACTTTGGGCTGCTTCTTCCCTGGTTTCACAAACTTTTCATATTACGACCACAAATCATGCTGAAACATTCCATCAGAAAATTAAGAAAGTCCTTTCCTCTAAAACTCTGCTTAGCAATTCCATTACTGAGCTCCTTAAAATGACAAAGATCACGATGCAATCCAGAGATGCCTCTGCCTGTCTACGCTCTATTTCAGTAAAGTACAACACACAGCATAATTCGGATATTGTCAATGAAATTCAGAATGACCTCTCTTCTCATGCAGCCAATTGGGTCGTAGAACAGTTTCTTATCTCTAAGAAAACAGAATATCGCTTCCAGTGTTCATTAACTTGTCCTGATACATACCTTATGTCATCTGAAACTTCTAGCTCATCTCCGTACAGCTGCACTATCCACTCCTGTTCTTGCGATTTCTTTTTAAAATTCAATTTACCTTGTAGACACATATTTGCTTTACGCTCTTATCTTAGTCTACCTATTTATCACTGTAATGATGAGCGCTTTAAGAGCACTCCTATCGCTCCTGCTTCTCTTGACTCCATTGATCACAGCATCACACATGAAGTCCTGCCTACACGAAATGCCAGCACTCCTGAATCTCGGTATCACATTACCAAAGAAATCACGAAGGCCATTGAATCTTTCTTTCCTTTATTGGGAGTACAGGCTTTCGAAACTGCCATCTCTCATCTTAATAAGGTCTTCACTCTGATTAAATCTGACCGTCCTCTAGCTGTAGTTGACCTTTCAGAAGCTGACATTCAAACTCTCCCCTGCATGGACAACCTATGCTCTGATGTCCTACCCACTTTGTCTGAACCATCTTCCTCTGTGTCTTCTGATAGGGTTGGTGCTGCTGTTCTACCCACTTTGTCTGAACCATCTTCCTCTGTGTCTTCTGATAGGGTTGGTGCTGCTGTTCTACCCACTTTGTCTGAACCATCTTCCTCTGTGTCTTCTGATAGGGTTGGTGCTGCTGTTCTACCCACTTTGTCTGAACCATCTTCCTCTGTGTCTTCTGATAGGGTTGGTGCTGCTGTTCTACCCACTTTGTCTGAACCATCTTCCTCTGTGTCTTCTGATAGGGTTGGTGCTGCTGTTCTACCCACTTTGTCTGAACCATCTTCCTCTGTGTCTTCTGATAGGGTTGGTGCTGCTGTTCTACCCACTTTGTCTGAACCATCTTCCTCTGTGTCTTCTGATAGGGTTGGTGCTGCTGTTCTACCCACTTTGTCTGAACCATCTTCCTCTGTGTCTTCTGATAGGGTTGGTGCTGCTGTTCTACCCACTTTGTCTGAACCATCTTCCTCTGTGTCTTCTGATAGGGTTGGTGCTGCTGTTCTACCCACTTTGTCTGAACCATCTTTCTCTGTGTCTTCTGATAGGGTTGGTGCTGCTGTTCTACCCACTTTGTCTGAACCATCTTCCTCTGTGTCTTCTGATAGGGTTGGTGCTGCTGTTCTACCCACTTTGTCTGAACCATCTTCCTCTGTGTCTTCTGATAGGGTTGGTGCTGCTGTTCTACCCACTTTGTCTGAACCATCTTCCTCTGTGTCTTCTGATAGGGTTGGTGCTGCTGTTCTACCCACTTTGTCTGAACCATCTTCCTCTGTGTCTTCTGATAGGGTTGGTGCTGCTGTTCTACCCACTTTGTCTGAACCATCTTCCACTGTGTCTTCTGATAGGGTTGGTGCTGATTTCTCAGTACATGCTTCTTCCTCTGCTGTATCATCCTGTGGATTTTCTAACGTTAAAATGTCCCTGGTAAAAACAAAAGGTAGGCAGAGACAGGTACAAGCTTTTACCAGGAGGTACAATAAAAGAAAACCGTGTCCACAGGACTTTCATTCCAGATCATGTGAGGAGAAGAAGCAGATGCTTCTATCTGGCTGTCTACTCGATTCATCTGTCCTTCCACCATACTCTGTCTCTAATCTAAAGTCACCAGAAAACATTCTATCTGTCTTTGCTAATGAAAGCATTTCTTTGTCATCAATTGAACATCTCTTTGTTGAAGAGGCATGGGTGACCTTGCAGGCCAGAATTGAAGAAAAAATAAAGAAGGAACTTTTCAGCTGCAACTCTTGTGCCAACCGGGACAATGGGGAGATAAAAATGATTGAGTGTGAGGGCTGTTTAGAATGGTATCACTACGGTTGTGTTGGTGTCCGGACTAATTCAAAACCTAGTAAATGGTTTTGTATCGATTGCTGGAGGTAGTTGATAACTTTATATATGCTCTTTAATGTTAGTAACATATGTAAACTTTTTTTAAATGTATATATATATATATATGAGAACTTGTTCAACTTCACCGACATAGTTGTTTGCCTTTACTCCAATCTTCCACTCTCAGGTGTTCAAGGTTTTAACTAGCAGATGTGCAGTTTCATCTTCACCTATGCCTGTCCTTCAGTTTATAGTTTAAGTAATACCTTGAGTGATTTGGAATTTGACAATTATGTTGACCATTCTCTTCTTAAGAGCTTTTAAAAATCAGTCCCCATTGTAATGAGTGCTTGTTTATAAGCAATATAAGTACATTATGGTATCTATTCTTGTATAGTATTCAGGTGACTTCTCTTTGGCTCACCGCTATGGCGTTTTAACTCAACACACAAATTATGACACCTGTAGAACTCTTGTTGGTTCTCATGTGTTCATGAATTATAAAAAAAACTATTTGTTTGTCTATGTGCTCATGTCAAAAAGTAAATCTACTGACTACTTACACATTACACTAGTTTGACTTACCAGTGTTTACGCATTTACAATAGTTTCCTTAAGTTACTCTAAATCATTTTAGATTGAGTTGCTTAAGAAATAAAATTTACAACATGTGTCTAATGCTTTATACATTAACTAAGTTGATAAGCTGGGAGAAAATAAACATTGTAGTTTTCTCCTGTTGTACAGTTTATCTTATGCCTATGATAACTGAGTACAATATTATTTACTGGAACTGGACTATCACTGATGTAAATAAATGAAAGGTTGAAGCATCAAGGTCATAGATATAATGTAATATGTATATGCCATTTGTTGTAAAGTAGATTGTTATTTTATGACATGTATACTCAATATCATCATGTATGTATAATAAATCATGAAAATAAGGGTATTTTCTCTTTGTGTGTTTTCTTGTCGTTGTAAAATTGTTTGAATTAACAGTCCTAGATTTATTATTTAGTTGGTAGAGGAGAGGCAAGGAACCACCAAAAGGTTAATTTGTATACACAGTAAAACTTCATTGTATTCCTTGGTTCTCCAAAACTATTGAATGGTCTCAAACCACTGAGCCAGTAACAGCCAATAACAGTATCATTCCAATAACTTAAAAGGGCAACGTTAAAGTACTGAAAATTATTAGACGTTGTAGTAACAGAGAGTGCAAAGAAAGGACCCCTTGAATATCAAGAAAATGGTAATATCAAAGAAAATGGTGACACCAAAATGTGAATAGAAATAGATGGAAAAATCCAAAACCAAGTGGATAGTTTTAGATACCTAGGGGCATTTGTGGCATCAGATGGAAGATGTACAACAGAGATTAGGAGCAGAATCAGACAGGCAAAGGCCGCATTTCAGAAAATGAAAAGTATCTTGTGCAATAAGTCACTACCACTGAATGTAAGAAAGAGAGTGCTGAAATGCTATGTAGAACCAGTTTTGCTGTATAGCAGTGAATCTTGGAATGTAAATGAACAAAGTAAGAAGAAATTAGAAGCAACAGAGATGTGGTTCCTGAGACGAATGTTGCGAATTCCTTGGACTGCCAGAGTAACTAACGATGACTGCCTGAATCAGGCTAATGAAACTATAACAATAAGACAGAGACAAACATCTTTCTTCGGTCACGTAATGAGAAGAGAGGCATTGGAGAACATCGTAACAACTGGGAAGAGAGGCAGAGGCAGACCAAGATAAATGATGCTGAACCAAAGACCGAGATTTGTGGAGAGCCATGAACGCCTACGCCAACTTTCTTCGCAATCCCGTTTATCCACGCTGGGACAGACAGAACTAAAAAAAATTAGATTTGAAGAGAAAACTACAGAAATCAGGTGATCGAGTGAAATGGCGAAACATGACCACCCGCGCTTTCCAGCATGGCACACGATTAATTGATTGATTAGTCACTGGATAACATTGATGTTGTGCACATAAATTGGCCCGTCGGCACTGCACTTGATGATCGCCGTATTGAGATGAGAGAAATGAAGAGATGAGGTGAGCTGATAACCGAAAAAACCGCCTGTTTGTTTCTCACCACTGACCCATCAGTATAGATCACTGTGTCACTGTTATGAGCGTGTACTGAAGTAACCACATAACACAACAGATAGGTATATGAAGAATAAGTTTGGTTGAGTTGAGTTGTTGTTGTTGTTTGTCCATCAAGCATTCACTTCGTCATTGATTGTGACACGGTGCTGCCAAGATAGGTGAATTCCAATAATGCCACTCCAAGAGGTGGTGTCCGTGCCTACTAGGAGCCACTTGGACCAGTGGGGGATGGGTCCTGAAAGGACATGAGAGCCATCCTTATCAAAGGTGCTACCAATGCCTGACACCCCGTACCCCCCTATATGGTTGACTCTCTGTGTGTATGTATGCGTGTGTCTGACTCTCTATCTGTCTGCCAGTTTATATCAGCTGTTTATTTGTCTGTATCTCTGACTGACTGCCTGCGTGCCTCTCTCTCTCTCTCTCTCTCTCTCTCTCTCTCTCTCTCTCTCTCTCTCTCTCTCTCTCTCTCTCTCTCTCTCTCTCTCTCTCTCTCTCTCTCTCTCTCTCTCTCTCTCTCGATCAACCTGCCTGTTCAGAGTATTGAGCATTTCCTTGAGTTGAGTTAAGAACCGAGTAGATGTACACTGGGGCTTTGGGGCCAAAAGGGTGGTGGCAGTGGAGGGGCGCCAAAAGAAAGCCCCCTAGGGGACCCAACCCCCGGGGGGGGGGGGGGGGGGGAGCCAAGCGTATGCATGGCTAAATACACAGATCCGTCAGTCTCTAACTGGTTGGTGTGTAAGTACACTGATGACTTCACCTCTCTCTAATTGAAAGTTCAATCCACTCTAATCTTAGCAATTCGACGAATCTTTGCATTATAGTCCTTTACATTCTCTTCGTACCAGATTCAGTGATACTCCTTGTCATATCCACATTCTTTACATACTTCTAGGAGGTTGTTGACCCCCTTCCCGCATTTCCGACATGGTTTAATACATGAACCCTTCCGTATTAGCTCCGGGATGCAGAGGATGGGCCCCGGGGGTTGGGTCCCCTAGAGGGCTTTCTTTTGGCGCCCCTCCACTGCCACCACCCTTTTGGCCCCAAAGCCCCAGTGTACATCTACTGAACCGACATCACTGCACTCAGTACATTCCCATACGTGCTCCATCCTCATTCAACAGCCAGTGAATAGTCTTATCCACTCATATCCAGTACTGAATGCTGTAAACCGTCCTTGATGCCAAGTGGTAAGTTTGACGTAATGACGTAAATTAGAAGTATCAGAGAATCCCACAGCCAAAACGCTAATGAATCTAGGGGATTGACGTAGTAGGACAGAGACGTCACGAGAAATTGTCAACAACAACAAACAGGCGGACTTGAGAGCTTCATAGGAGCGGCAGGTGGATAGTTAGACACTAAAGTTTTAGTTTTGTTTAGTCGATGGATCAACATCACGGCACACAGGTGCAACCCACAAGTGCTCCGTTCTCCTCCTAACTCAAACCTGAGTCTGGAGAAACTCAGCTCAGTGCACGCAGTCCGTAGCATCGGCGAGGATCCTGTAGTAGATTTTTAACTCGAAATTAATACACACGGGCGTCCGAACTCACTACCCAGAGACCACGGGAAATTTATTACTACAGGTGCACGAGAAAAAAATCCCGAAAAAGACACGAAAGTGGTTAAGTAGGCAGGTAGATGGGTTGTTAGACAAATAGATGGTTAGATAGGTAGATATGTTGGTAGGTAAACAGGTAGGTAGTTAAGTAAGCAGGTATGTGGGTAGCTAGGCAGGTAGTTGGAAGAGTAGGTAGATGGGTAGCTAGATCCAACCCGACACTTGCTCGTCGATCATCTGTGTTCCCCATGCTAATTCATACATCTCTTTCAACCTCTCCCTGCAATACTCTGAACAGGCAGGTTGACCGGCCAAGAGTGAGAGAGAGAGAGAGAGAGAGAGAGAGGGAGAGGCAGGCAGTCAGAGATACAAACAAATAAACAACTGATATAAACTGGCAGACAGATAGAGAGTCAGACACACGCATACATACACACAGAGAGTCAACCAGACATACATATGCATATGGAAAGACAGACAGACAGTTTGTTAGATAGAGATTCAGATAGACATATATACAAATGGACAGATACAAGTAGGCTGATAGAGAACAAGAAATCACGCAGGCTGTCAGACGGACGGACAGAGACAGAGAGACATCCGGGCATGTAGAGAGACATCCAGACAGGTGGACAAATAGAGAGGCATACAGACAGGCGGACATATAGAGAGGCATACAGACATCTCTCTCTCTCTTCTTCTCTATCTCCCTCCTCCCCCTCTCTCTTTCTTGTCTTTATCACTTTTTTATGTCTTTCAACACATCTTTCTCATATCTCACATATCTGTCTCGCACACTATCTTCATTATCTATCTCTCTCTTCTCTCTTTTCAACCCGCTTCACATATACCAGGTTTTCCTGCACTTTATATCCGTAGCATTTCCTTGTTTATTTGTTAATTCATGAGGGCAATCAGTCGAAAGCCTGGTGTTTGTATTGCCTAATGACCCTAATCATGTCTCTCTGAGGTGACGCATATTACTGTCAGCTTGGACCAGAATTATCAGGACATAAATAGTAGGAAATAGTAGGTCAGTAACGTAAACAAAGATGGATGCCTGTAAACAGTAAGTGTACAGAAACGCAAGTTAACAATTCTTAAACTCGCCTGATATTTAAACAGCCATACTTCAACTAAGTGTAAAGTATCGATTCATAGGGCCCTGCGAATAAACAAGGCGTTTATTCGCAGGGCCCTACGAATAAACGCTTTGTTTATTCGTAGGGCTCTACGTATAAACGCTTTGTTTATTCGTAGGGCTCTACGAATAAACTCTCCCTTAATTAATTGACATCAAAAACTGTGCCAGTGGTATGGATGTGTGGTTCGGTTATCAGTATTGTCAATATTAATATTATTGTCAGTATTGATGACAAACATCATCATCATCTCAGCACCAACATCCTTTCAATAGCACAACAATAAACACTACCTCCCGTGTGTTGCCGGGGCCCATAAGGGAAGCAAAGAATAGCAACACTGCAGCCTACCATGCATGTCATAAGAGGCGACTAAGGAGGCTTGATGGTTCCGTCGCCCTGCTACTGAGTGAGTGCGTGGCGCAACACTGTGAGCTGTGAGTTTCGTGTGAAATGCTTTTGAATCTGCCCGAGGTTTTTTGGAATGTGACTGCATGTTTGGAGCGATGGCAGATGGCTATGTCCCAGAGTTGACCGGTTTTTGCCTTATGCAGAAATGTGTGGCTGCTGGGCTTCTGGTTGACTGCCACTACCATTGACGATGAACTGTATTTCGTGGACTGTGTGGATGAACATCTAGGAAACATCCAGATGGGAAAATGACTGCAGATTCCATCAGAAATGAACTGGGTGTTTTGTGGGGGACTATTGTGTTGACATTCTGGCGGCGGCATTATGCACAGTGTATCTGTGCGGGCTGTTGTTTGTCGAGACTCTTGTCTTTTCCACTTTTCACATTGGGCAGTGGGGAGCATTTTGTATGATATTCACTGGCACAGGAACGGAGCATAATGGGGACGACCCGTTGCTGTGAAGTTGGAACTGCGACTAACTAACTAACTAACTAAACACTACCTCCACCTTCTATACATGCATGTAGCCTACATGTTCGTTTTGAGATCTGTCAAAACTTCGTAAAATCAAATTGTAGGTTGATTGATTGATTGATTAATTTAGGAATTGACATCACATCATTCGGGGCATTCCCATAAGCGCTCCTTCCCCATCCTCAGCAGCCAGCGAAGAATTTCAACACCAATAGTACCAGTAGCAATCTTCTTCTTCTTTCGTTCGCTTGAAATATGTCTATAACTGCAATGCTGTCTCTTGCATGAATTGAACTGTCTTTTTCAGTTCACACAGCGGTCCGTAGAGTTTATCTTCCACTGTCGTCTCTCTAGGCCAGAAGGTTTGCCTAGATATGTTATATTTTGGGCAGTCTTGGAGTATGTGCTCTGCTGTCTGCGACGCCAATCCACATGTGCACATGGTTGTTTCATCAATCTTGAATTTTGTATACATGTGGTTGCGTAATCTATTGTGCCCTGTTCTGAGGCGCAGAATAATGACTTGTTCTGGTCTATCCATAACGTGGTAGTCATCTTGGGCAGGTTTTGGTGGCTATCTGACTGTTTTGATCATTCTTTTCTTTTGGTGGTATGTAACGGGCACATCAGGCTGTTCTTCTTTGGCTCCTTCCTTAGCCAATTGATCAGCTCTGTCGTTTCCGGGTACTCCACAGTGAGATGGTATCCACTGTATGGTGACCTTATGCTGACTGCTAAGTTCAGAAAGTAGTGTCCTTAGTACTGGCAATTTCCCAGACAGGAGCACCTCGAGTACTGATTTTGCATCTAGTAGCAATCTGATTATATGTCCGTCTCGCCTTTCCGTTGAGCGTTGGCCAGATCCCTTCGTCACTCCTCGCTGTCTCATTCTTGCCAGACCATGGTAATCCATTTGCCCCTCCGAGGTGTACACGTGCTCCCACAAGGCTGCAACCACGTCTGCCTTGTCATGTATCAGTATTCCACCAAGTTCTGCAGAGCCAGCCAATCTGTCCGCCTGTTCATTTCCCAGCACACCGGCATGCCCCGGAGAAAAGATCCAGGCGATGCTTGTCACCCGTGACCTCCGAAGCGATGCAAGCCACTCCGCACGAAGCCTGCCCGTCCTCACCCTCGCCAGCATGCTCTCTGAGTCAGTTACGATCACGATGTGTGTGTGTGTGTCGTATTCTCCATCCAGCGGAGAGCTGCAGTGACTGCCTCCACCTCCATTCTTAAGCTGGATGTTGTGGTATCATATGCCAGGCTCTCCTGGACCAAATGTCGACCATTAGCTTTGGCTATGAACCCCCAGCCACTTCTCTCACCTCTTGACACTGAACCATCTGTGTAGACTCACATCACCTGAGTGAGCATTGTCCTGAATTAGTTGCTGGATTTCCACTTCCGTGGCCCCTGCTGGCCACTCCCTGCACTCCCGGCATAATGTGATTATAACTCTGCACAAGTCTGACTGCTCCGCTGGCACTCTGACTCACTCCTCTCCTCGCCTAATGTTCTCCAAGGGGCACACCTGTCTGATCGTATCCTCCGCCTGAGCCATCCATGATTTCCCTCTTATCAGTCGCTGACCCTTAACTGCATCCAGCGCCTCATGCAGTGGGTGGTCTGTGTCTGCTGCTACTCTGAGGTATGCCTTCGCCTGCATCACCTTGAGCCTACCAGCAACAGTCGGAAGACCAAGGATGTAATGCATACACACTACTGGGGTGTCTCTAGTGCATCCCAGAATGACCCGCATAGCTTAGTTCTGTATGCGCTCTAACTTTACCAGCTGATTCTCTGAGACAGTGAGCAGTCCTAATCCATAATCATTTACTGAGAGGATCAAGTGCTGGTATAGTGTGAAAAGCATTCTCTGCTCTGTGTCCATTGCAGCCATAGTTTTAAGTGCACTGAGTCCCTTTTGAGATCTTGTCACGACCGTCTCCACATGGTCCTTGAAGGATAGGCTCCTGTCAAATGTGAACCACAGATACTTCAGTTTGTTCTCTCTGCTGACATTTCTACCATCTATCACGAGGCTTGGGACATAAGCTCTCACAATCCTGTTGTCCAGAGAACACCACAAAACAGCCGCCTTTTCCGGGTGGATGATAGCACTCATTTCTGTGCACCAGTCAATCACTTTATCTACTGTCGCCTGTAACTTCTGGGCTGTTTGCTCCCTGTCTCTCCCCTGCCTGTATGCAAGAATATCATCTGCAAATGTTCGTATTCTTCCAACCCCTGGTGCTTCTAGGTTTGCAATCTTGCTCGTATACACGTTAAAGAGCACCAGTGAGACTGCAGATCCCTGTGGCAGTCCCGGGGTTAAAATATGTGGCTCTGAGGTCCATGCACCCAGACGGAAAGCAATCCGACGAGAATGCAGGATGGCTGCTATCCAGTTCACCAACCAGGGATTGACCCCCTTCTCCATCAGTGCGGTCATCAAAATATCATATCGAACTCTATTGTACGCATCCTTGAGATCAAGCGCTGCCGTCATCGTTTCCTGTCTACTCTGGAACCCCTCATAAACGTCAAAGGCAAAAGTGGCTGCATTTGACCAGGTATCTTTACCTGGCCTGTAGCTACCCAGGCCTCTTGGAAGAAGCTTCCCCCTTTCCAAAAACTCTTGCAGCTCGACAGCGACTATCTTCTCTAGAACCTTCCCAAATGTATTTTGAAGGGTGATGATTCTAAATCCGCTAAGCTTTGAATGATCCTTGAATAGTTTTGGGAGAGGGATGAGATAGCTGTGCACCCAATCCTGCGGTACTGATGCTGTCCTAATGCTCTGGTTAAAGCAGTCGGTCATCTCCTACAGGTCTGCTTCGCTCAAACCCTTCATGTGGCCATATCTGACCCCATCGGGCCCTGGTGCTGTGTCTTTTGCCTTTTTCAAAATGTGGTTAACATCTTCCACCCGTATGATGTCTTCATACTGCATATTCTTCGTGGTGCCAGATAACTCCTCTCTAACTGCATCCCTGGTGTCCGCATCATTATGATTGGTCTGCTCTAAAATTCTCTGGAGAAACGTCTCCCCTTTCTCTTTGTCTGTTGTCACGTGCACACCATCATCTCTATAAAGTGTTCCCCCTGTCATAGGCTGATCTTTTCTCTGCATTTGCCTGTGCAGTTTCCAGAATGTTCGCAGTGTTTTTTCATCACTAATCTCCTTCATGAAACATTCCCATTTTGCCTTTTTGGCCTCTGCAGCACAGCACTTGAAAACTTCCACCTTGTCTTTCTTGACATTTTCCGCTGTGTCCACTTCCTCTTGTCAGCTTCGGGGTGTCTGTCGCACTTTCTTTAGCCGCTTCACTGCAGCTCTCTTTGCTTTCCAAGCATGGTCTACTTCTGGGGTCCACCATGGGGGATGCAAAAAAAGTAGTTCTAACAGTCCTGTTGCATGCCCCTTGTCTGAGGCGTCCAAGAAGGCAATCGGTCCACTCATACCGGAAGGTCTTGTATGCTCTCCCAGCTTTAACTTTCCTGGGTTTAGAGATCAGGACTGAGCATGGCATGTGATCACTCCCATGGTCATTCAAAACAGTCCACTTTACATCAAGGACTGATGACTGGGAGACAAGTGCCAAGTCAATAGCAGATCTCATTGCCATTCTAGTCGGCCTACCATCATTTATACAGACCACATCGGAGTCCACCATGGCTTCCGCAAGGGCAATTCCCTGTCGGTTTTCTCCACTACTGTCCCAATCTCTGTTCCTTGCATTGAAGACTCCACATATGAGTAGCCTATCACCTGGTAATTCCTTCAGTTCCTTAAGCCAGTCCCAGTGTTCCTTTCTGACAAAACAGTCCACTGTGGCATATACATTTATTGATTAATTTGGTTATTTCGGGATTTGATATACATTTATGATGTTCCAACTTAAGCCACCAAAATCCATTTGTATACACTGGACCTCTCTTGCACTGTGATTCCACTGGCTCAAGTCAAGTACCACATGCTTCACTCCTTCCTTCGCCAGCAGCCCTTGTCCATGTCTCTTCTGCCCAGTAGAGTTTACATAACTGGCGTACCCAGGGCAATGGTATTTGTATTTAGCTCCTGGAGCATGAGAACATCAAAATCATATATTAGTCTCTCCAATACAGGACCTCTCTGTCTGGCACTGCGACAATTCCAGTATCCCACTCTTACATAGTTGAAACCTAGTCTCTCCACTTTTCATCTTGTTCTCTTGGCGCCTGCCCTCCTATTTCTATGCCGTCTTCTCACACCATTTCCTCGTCTCCTCCTCCTCACTCTCTCTTCGCTAGCCTCTGAGGGATGTGTCAAGCGCAGGGCACGAGCTCCGTAGCTCCAAGGACGGTTCCCGTGTTTAAATAAATCCATAGGCAAAGTTTGGATGTTGCAGGAGATAAGCGGTCACCCTAGCATTGCCTGCTTGCTAGGGAAGAGGCAGGGGATGTCCCGCAGGAGTCCATACGCCTGGTGCCGCCCCGCACGCCTGCCAGACGTCCTACGTTCACGACCAATTTACCCATGGCCATCTAGTTCCTCAGCATGCTGGTCCACCTTGAACTTGGGGGTTTATATTTGGAGTTTTCCATCTCCTAGATGGACTGCTGTCCAAAGCTAATGGGTTCCACCTACCCGGGGAAGGGGTTAGAGCGCCCCGACTCGCTTGGCAGGCACGTCTCCGAGCATACGAGGTATTTTCTAAGCAACTCAGATCTCACCCTGAGATCCCGCCTCGCCCTCTGTGCCCACCGCCAGTTGGTCCGCGGCTGCTTATTCGATATTCGCAGCTAACCTCTATATCTAGAGACCGTTCCACGATCCGCCACCAGTGGACGCGCTGGGTCGGGGATGGTCGCCCCAGCTTTACCCATGCATATAGGTTTACTGTCATCATCATTATATTCATCATCATCAGTAACAGCATCATTACCTGTCAGAGACCTCTTTGCTATTGCACACATTCATACAAGCAATTCTAAGCCTCAGGCAGGCAAGTAATGCTTTATAAGTCACTATACTTGAATACTGGCTACACCGCCATTCATTTATTAGTAGTAAAACAGCACATGATTACATATCATAACGTGCCCACTCTGTACACACACAACAGTTACTCTAAAGACTGTCAGTCTCCTGTCTTACCCCGGGTCTATCATTATATTTACACTAGACCTCTGCCGCCCTGTCACACCACTCTTTGGTCTCACAAGTCTGTCACGATCATACTTTAACTATCTCGCTCTCCTAAACAAACATGTCCTTCTCTGTCCGTAGTCCAACACACACTGCTCGGTCGTTCCCCTTCTGTCCAGCCTCTGCTGTCCCGTGCTCCCCCTTTTCACAGGACTCTTGTCCGAGTCATGTTAAGTCAAACTCTCCCGTCTTGTCCTGAGTTGTTGTCTGCAATCCTCACTCATTTGTCCTTGACCTCGAGTGTAGGTGTCTGTCTTATTCTGTGTTGTACAGAATGCTACACATCTTTTGACTCTTGCTCGTCTGGGCTGTTGTCAATATACATTTATAGGCTGTCTTTAACTCTGTCCTGTTCTAAACTAACATCAGTCTATATCTAACTATAGGACTTTGACAATCATCAACCTCAACGATTTTAATAAGAACAATATCAACTGCAGATTAGACATACATGAGCTGTGTCATTGTCAGCAACATCATCATCAGCCACCAAAGCAATATATGCAATAGTGTGGTCAGTGTTTGTAGAACACTAATATTTTATCATGAATAATTAATAATGGTGCTCTAGGACAGTGGGAAGTATCATGTCTTTACAAAGAATCCATCCATCCATCCATCATGTGCCATGCCGATAAGCGTGGGCGGTCATATTTTGCCATATCACTCGATCACCAGAGTCATGGATCAGCTCCGTGTTCCTGTCTCGACCATGCCATGTGGCCAAGCCATCCAGGTATTTACTTCTTGGTCTTCCGCATGGTCTCTTCCCTTCGATCTTGCCAGTTGTCACCAAGTTCTCCGAGTCATTTCTTCTCATAACATGCCCAAACAATTTTGACTGTCTTCGTCTAATGTCTCTAATCAGTTTACGATCTTTATTTGTTTTTTGAAGGACTTGTTTATTGGTTTTTGTATCTGTCCAGAATATGGATGTAATAAGGTCAGCACAGTATGAATATATATGACTCTATGTAATAGACAAATATTTTTAGATTTAATAATTGATAAATGGATTATATGATGATATAGATACTGGGGTTTCTCTCATTGAGGATTAAAAGGAGCCACTGTGCTTGAACATACATATACTTCTATAAGTGCTTCTGACTCCTCCCTTATAAGGAGGAAGTCCACTATGTAGCACCATTGAGGATAATAACATGTGCCTGTCAGAAGCTAAACACACAAAATGTTCTCTTATGAGTTAGTTTTCACTTTTGTGAACTTTTGCCCAAGTGCCAGCCTCTTATTTATAATTTCCAGCTGTTGAGGCATTTTTCCTGTGCACATTATGTTCATGAGACCTCTTATATTGTGCCCTTGTCTGAGATGATAAGTCATCGATCAACTACTTCAGAATCAGAGGGAAATATAACATCTTTGTATTTCTTATTTGGAACAAAATTAAAGACAGCCAAGATTTGACCCAGCTCTTTTCAAGTTTTAGGCAGAGTAATGCCTCAGTGCCTGACATTATTTATATGTAGTACCCTGTCAGCACATTTTGTAATGTTATTACTTAATGATAGCAGCAACACTGACAACAACAAGTCTGTAGCAGAGAGCCTGCTGTGGCAATGTGAAGTGTTAGGACCCTGTAACACTGTGAATACAGAGAGGACTAACAAGTCTGCTAATAATACAATAAGACCTGCACACCTAGCTGATACTAATAATACACTCATTCTGCTACACCTCCCTATGTTTTAAAAAGACTTTTCTTCTTCAAAAGTCTTTATTCCTAACCTACATCTTCTCTCCTTACCTCCCATAATTTCTCTAAGCCGCCCCAAACTAACTCTATTTTAGGCAAATATTCTATTTTGTACTCTTCCCCGTCATATAGTAAACCACTATGAACTTCTTCTTCGTTTCTGACTCTTCAAACATAACACATATTATTTACATATCCTCAATAACATTTAACTCTCAACTTTATACAATACATCATAACACATATGGTTACCTTTTTGAAATAAACACTCCGCTTAAAAATTCAAACGCTGTACTACCACAACTCCCTATTGTCATCACTACCCGCATTACCTCCACATTACTGCTTCTCCACTTTCAACTAACTCGCATACGATAGGAAGACAAAGAATCGGTGCGCACCAGAGATTCAAAGAAGTAAAACTCTTTCTCACAAAAAAACCACACTTAGCTAAATCACACACACCTTTACCCCCCTATGTCATTTGAGACTTTATGTAATAAAGTCTAAAACAATTATCTCTTCTACAGTACCACTTGTTATGTTAACAGTTTACGCTGCTATCTACAGCATCAAGTACCAACCATCAAAAATTCACTCCCAAATGTCTATATATTACAGACAGTACACAATTAACAAGGTCCATCATCCCTCTAGACCTCTTCCAACTTTATACACATCACCTCACATAACTAATCTTCTCTCATACCTCACTCAGAATTCTCTCTAAATCTCGCCGAAAATTTCAGCGACCCCTTAATGTCCATTTATTATGGGCATATCTACTAAAACCTCTACTTATGCCGTTATCAACAGCAACACTATACTCCTGTCTGTGACTGCTTCCAATCAACGTTATTCTATTACAGTCCATATATCACGGACCCTCAAAAACCCCTATGTCATTTTGTCTCCTCATTGACAATGTTCATTTCTCATTAACACACTTACATGCCTTTACTATTGTACTGCTATCCACAGTATCTAATCATTCTTCGGAGTCAAACATGGATTCAATTCATGTTTTGCTAATTGCCTTCACAGCACGTTACTGACTTCTTCTTCTACAATCTCGTGGCTCCATGTTCATTTCTGACCCCTCATTTACCACACTGCTTTATTCACTTTAATCTTTTCTTCCCCAATATGGCGTCCAATCCATATATCTTCAATTAATGCTCACTTAAATTCCCCATTACCATTTTACTTGTGTAGTAACCCCGTCACTTAAGTATGGTCTATGTTTCCACAACTTAACCTCCCAACGCTGATTATTACAGCAATCTTGCTAGCAGAATATACTCATAAACTTGTTATTCACAAAGAGAATGTGTCTCTTTTCTAGTCCTCAGCAGTCTATTAACCATTTTCTGAACGAAGGGTCCTAAATAAAGCCCCATGTATTTCCTTTATTCTAGACAAAACCATGTAAATTAAACATAACTTAATTAATTTCTAACATATATATATATATAAACATACAAGACAATTCACTTAAATTATAAGTGAAGCGAAATAAAATCACAACAGGACATCATACCCCCCCCCCCCCCCCAAGTTTTTATACATCATTTATGTTTCCCCTCATATCAATTAAAGGTATTAACTCATTCAAAGAAAAACATATATTAAAATAATACAACATACATCCTAATCTATTGTTACCTAATACTACTGGTCTCTTTTACGGACCAGTAGTTTGTACGCAAAAGGCTAAAAACACAATAATCCTATTCTAAAATCAAATAGTAACAATCATTTTACAGGACCCAATCAAGCAAAAATAATATAACATACTATACATATTCAACCAACATTGGTCTCTTATACTAACCAATGAAATACATATCTATTCCCACAAGTCATGCCTATTCTGTTATTCTTATAACAGATAAAACAAAACAACTCAATGCCAAGCATTAACCCCAAGATCTCTCTCTATATATATATATATATATATCTGTTACCTACAGACCAATTCCTAACTTAGAACAATATCTGTTCTCTCAACAAAAGTCATTAATTAATAAATGACCGCCAATCATTGACTCTCTCCCCTCACAATATTCTATCTTTTACCAGACTAACTCCTAACACATCTCACAATATCTGGAATATCACCCTAACCAACCGCTGTAAACTGCAGCTCAAATCACTTCACTTACTACTATTGTGGCGGCTATCCCAGCACACTACAACTCATTTCTCTACTAAAGGAAACCGTACTTCGACACACTCATTGTTTCCCTTGGATTTATACCTAGTATTACCACGACTTCTTAGCATTATTACCGTTAACTACGGTATCTCCACCCTCCTACGACCAGCAAAAAATTTTGTCTATTTACTATAGACCTCTCACCCATGCCTCTATCTACTGTACCAACAACTAATTCTACTTTTAAGTTTCTCGTCTACCCGACGCAAGTAATAATTTAATATTTCATTCTCCTGTACCAGTATTTTCTTAACATCTGACCACAACTACTCTAAGCTATCCTCAAGTCTCTCCTAGCGTTTTTGCACCGCGATGATAGTTAAACCAGTCACACTTATTGGAACATGTTCTCTAACATTCATTTATCTAATCTTGTTTACCTCCGTATCTTTCACTCCTCTTCCTATTTATCGGGATTCTTTCAGAAACAACAAACCACCCCACATACAACTGACAACAGACCTCACTTTTCTCATTTCTTAGTATTAGGCATTCATGCTTCGACATGTCTCTGTCAACAATACTAAACATATTTTATGAACGATCATTCAGAATGTTAACTCTCTTTCTGTCAACCTGTCATACAACTTCCATAAATTCCGTCCAAGATCACACATTCTAAACAAAAGATATCACACCTTTCTAATCACCTACTTTAACAATTTAGCACAAGCAAAACAAACAACAACCATTCAGCTAACGAACATTTCTCGAAACAATTAAAGAGTCTCAATCATTCACTCGTTTTCAAAGGTCAGAATCTATATATTATCTCTCGCAAACTATATCTCTTTTACACACTAACCAGCACTATCAAGGATCTCTCACAACAAACCTCATTCCGCTGAGCCACTAACCTCGTAACTATCATTCTATACTTCTCCATACAACAACTTTCTCAGATTTAATCAGCTCTTCTTTCTCCGCAAGCATGACGTAATTACTTTATCCCCTTCACCAAGAACTCGTATTCTTCAATCATCAACTTCTACAGTCTTTTACTCTTAATATTCTCGCGTTCCACTGGCTATTTTACACATGATACTCAATTTCTCCTCAATCTATATCTCCTCATCAGACACCTCGGTTCAGCTGTCAACAATACTATACTTACTTCTCAAACCACCAAGCGAAACTATCTCAGACATCACGTCATAGCTCTGAGTCGAATCATCCACTCTAGTATGAGCATTCATACTTAGTTTATCTCTCTCTCTACTAATTCTGTGCTGAATCTACTCTACTTTAATCACTCCAGTTATACATCACTCAACGTGATCGACTCTCTGTATCTAGCCATTCCGGACAAAGGACTATTTTAATTTCTACCTTGTTTACTCTCCCTACACCGCAACCAAACACAAGATATCCTGTATTACATATCCACGTAGAATATTATTTTCCGTGACTCTCTATCCTCAACAACACTATTGCCTACACTGTACCATGTGATGCTACACCAAAAAAATTCATCTGCCTATTTTAGACAAACCATATGTATTTGCTCAAACCGCAATTCCTCTCATAAGCCAAAACAATGCCATATGTCCTTCGTCACCCAAAGAATTTTAACAGCCATAAAGCGCGTCCAAGCCAAATATTTCATTGTCTCTTAATACATTAGTACGTCTTTTTTCAATTATGTCATCTTCACTATCTGTTGTTATCCTGTTGTTAAAGTACTCAGGTCTTAAGGTCATATATTCTTCTAATTTTCTTAAGTCACTTTCTGTCGTCGAGTAAATTTCCGCTATCTGTCTATTATTATTCTTCTTCTTAAATGCTTTCTTTCTATTTCCTTTATTTGCGTCGGTCTGCTCACTGTTTCCTGTCAACCTTACATAACGTTTATATTTCCCCATCTCATCTTCAGATGACACACTAATAATAGTTCCCTCATCAGATTCATAGCAGACACGTCGATCCTATTCCCATAGTCGGCTTTAGAACGTCTGACTTTCTTTTTACTTTTATTCCTCATGCTCCGGTTCTGTACAACTCCCATATCTTTACCTGAAATATTCTCTCCATAGCCTGAACTCTCACACTTAACATTTCTACACCATTTAGGGATTAAGTCTATACCTGAGGAACTTGACATCTCAGTTGTACCTTTATTGACCATCAGGCTGTTTATATTTCTTTCCTCAATACTTTTCCTCTTTGGTCTCTTTTCATCTTTGGTTCTCGTCTGTCTATCCTTCTTAATTTCAACTGTGTCTCCCTTTTCTAATTTCAGCTGATGAGTTTTAATAGTTTGCACTTGGTCATTCTTCTCTATATTATCTAGCTGAGTCTGTGTCTCCTTATCTATCATTTTATCTGTTTGCGTCTGTGTCTCTCGGTCTATTTTCTTTATCACCACCGTCGTTTTATTTTCCTGTCTACTAGTCACATTCGCAACCATTTTAGGATTAGTTTGTATTTTATTTACAGGTTTAACTCTGTCTCTTACACCTGAGTTTAGATATTGTCTTTGTCTTTTTTCAAACCATTCGTCACGTCTTTTCCTAGCAGTTTTGCTATAGGATGGCCACTTCCATAACTTATTGGAAAAGTCTCTCTCAGGACCATTCTTGTATCTATAACAGCTATACCAGTCCGACTTTTCACTATTACGTCTGTTCTCACCGTCTTTTACCCTATATACATCAGGCCTTGGTTCGTTATAACCATATTGTCTTCTGTCTTTATTAAACAGTGGCTGTCTCCTGTTATTCTTTCCTACTCTATTGTAGTATACCTTAAATCTATAAGGGTCTTGTCTAGTCGTTCTGTTCTGCAACGTTTCTACAAAATTTTCTACCTCACTAACTGCCTCTTTTAATTCTCCCAACCATGTACTGATACGTTGTAATTCTACATGTAGGTAATTCATATTAACTTCTTTGTAATTTCTATCAAGCTTAAAATAATATGCCTACTTCTTCCTCTGTATATTCCTTGGTACCTGAAAAAAAAAACTCGTCCTGAGCTCAGCTGAAATACTTTACTATATACTAATACAATCAATTTCACTTTTATAATCTAATTTTAAAGATATGATCGTATTTAACTTACGCAGTTCTTAATAATAATTGTTCAATCAGTCAATAGTATCTAAACTGACATTTAAAGTTTAACTAATTACCATTATTTCTGCTCTTGATCCAAGAAATATGGATTCACCCATGTCCGTTGAAAATTTTCTTGCCAGGTAGAACCCAATCGTTAGGAGTTTGTATTTGTTGAAATCATCTAGACGACGACGTAATTTCGGGTGAGCTTCTTCTTCCAACGTCTCAGGTTTCAGTATCTTCAGCCCCTGGGTGGGCCCCTACCAGATTTGAGTCTTCTATTCACCCGATAACAGGGCACATCAAAGCGACGTCTTGAAAACGTGTAGCTCAGTAAAGCGATTTGACTTTGGGTCCCCTCTTCAGCAGGTCGGCAACCCAATTTGCCCAACCACCTCCGAGGTTTCCCTAACGATATCGCCTATGTTGAAGAACATTCCCGACTCATTTGAGCAAACACTAGTGAAAATATTTATTTCTTTCCAACCAAAAGAGCAATTGGGTTGATTCTTCAGGCGGTCAAGGTCACGGTTCAGTGAACATAATATAATGGCTTTGAGTTCGCTCCAGATAGTCTTGATACCAAGAAGATAACTGCTCTCTTATGACAACATTTCCATTTAACTCAAGTTGTTATATTCGTTTTGAAATTTCTTTGCTCGTGAACCTGGACGATCCTAGCATGGGTCTGACTGACCTTCAAACGTAAGGTTAACGGCTGGAACAGATGACAAATCGAGCGTCCTGGCACATTTTGATAAAAATTTTGTCGAGTCAGGTGACAAAAATGTGGAACAGCAGCTCTTGGCTATGATAATGTCGAAGAAGCCATCAGTTTTTGCGTATTATAATGTAAATCGGCAGCTTTTAAAAACGGCCACGGCTATGATGATGTAAAAGAAGCCATTACTTTGCGTCGTGTTCTTCCTCCCAAGTTCAGAATCCTGGTTACTGAGGCTCCATTTAATCCTCCTGTAACACTGTGAATACAGAGAGGACTAACAAGTCTGCTGAGTTATCATAAATCATCCTTTATTTGTGTATAGTGGCGAATACAAAGTTCTAGTCCAATTCAAACATGATGACGACCTCTCTTGCCTATAGGTGGTTTCTCACTCTCTCACTGCCCCAACAACAAGCTCTACGTCACGACTTGAGCATCCTTCTAGCTGTTCTATATTGATGCTCAAGCGTGCTGTAGACCTGCACACCTAGCTGATACTAATAATACACTCATTCTGCTACAACCCTCACATTTTGTTAGGCCTGTGTGCATGGGGGAAATTGGTGGCTGGTCTTCTCCCCAGTGAATGATGCAGGCTGGTATCACAATCTTGTCCAAATTAGAGCAACTATTCATCATCATCAAGTGCTATGGCAGCTTGCGTCGGCGTTCATGACTCTCCACAGATCTCGGTCTTTGGTTTTTATGGATCAACTCTGCTGATGATATTCCTCCATGCCACCGTCTCAATCCATCCAGCATAATTTCTCTTGGTATGTCTCTGCCTCTCTTCCCCTCAAACTTTCCAGTTGTCACGATCTTCTCCAATGCCTTTCTTTTCATCACATGACCAAATAAAGCTGTTTGTCTCTTTCTTATTGTTGTATGTAATGTTCTAGTTTCATTAGCCTCCTTCAGGCAGTCGTTAGTTACTTTGGCAACATTCGTCTTAGGAACCACATCTCTTTTGCTTCCAAGTTATTACTAATTTGTTCATTAACATTCCAAGATTCACTACCATACAGAAAAACCAGTTTTATATAGCATTTCAGCTCTTTCTTACATTCAGTGATAGTGACTTATTGCATGGGTTACTGTTAGATAGTGATAGTTACTGTGTCTTTTAATGAAGTAATCAGCATTATGTTGCTTATCTGTTTCAGCTCCCAGAAGATGATTCAACATCTTTGACCCTGCTGCAGCCCACAACAGAAAGCAAACAGCAGGAGGTATCATCTCTCTCTACCTTCATCACTGAAACCAAACTTCCAGCGGGTGGTAAAATTGAAAATGCCCAACAGGTAGGCTCCTTGCGTGCCTGATATGTTTTGTTTCTGACATTTGTCAAAGATGGTCCATTGAAATGCTGAATGTAGATTAAATTCACTGTCAAAGTATTCTGGATTAGTTGAGGGATTTTTGGCCCAGTGTTTTGGATTCACATCTCTCAGATCTCAGGGAGCTGCTGGACAATCGCCTGCCATCCCGATGGTCAGGGGTACGATCTGCATTGATGTGGATTTACATTTTAAACATTTTCCTGGGCTTACAAGTCGACCCAGCCTAAACTTGGTACCAGGAAATGTGTTTGGAAGTAAAAGTGGCCGGCATGTTACTACCACATGACCCACAACTGCCGCCTGGGTCTAGCACATGACCCACAAGTGCCGCCTGGGTCTAGCACATGACCCACAAGTGCCGCCTGGGTCTAGCACATGACCCACAAGTGCCGCCTGGGTCTAGCACATGACCCACAAGTGCCACCTGGGTCTAGCAACAGTTGCCCAATACATCTGAACTTTGTAAAGGAACCCTTACTTTACGCTCTGATCTCTAGATCAAGGTTGGAACAGGTTTCTCTTAGAGGTCACTTTATAAGAAATCAAAACCCAGCCTGTGGAATGCATAATGGCTGGAAGGCAGAGTTGCCTATATACCTCATATCAAATATATCCGTCAGATGAACACCAGACGTGGTTTTGAAAAATAAATGAGCTAGTATTCTTTTGGTGTTGTGTATATATATTTCTCACATTATCATATATAGTTTTATTTTTATGTTATTCAGATAGTTGTCTCATCATATAGTTACTTTTGTTTTTATGTTCTTTGTTCTTTATTAGCCACTGATAAGTAATCAGGAACCATTATATCTGGTAGTGTCGTGTAGGATAACAAACTCCCTACAGTTCACTCTGTCCATGTAATGCACCAACTGTGGTTCATGCTGTTCATCTCAGCCTCCAGTTCATTACCAGAATTGAAATACATTTCTGATTAAAGAAATAAGTTTGTTTTAAGGTTATTTAAATACATTTCTTATAAAAATAGTTATGTTTTTATTTTAAATAGATTTCTCTTTAAAGAAATAGTTCAGTTTTAAAATTACTGAAATAAATTTCTCTTTAAAAAAATTATTATAATTTGATATTGTTTAATTACATTTGATAACAAAGAAATAGTTATGTTTTGATGTAATTTAAATTGTTTCTCAATAAAGAAATAATTGTATTTTGCATTTAAATTGATTATTTTCCAATAAAATAAAGTAACCTAAATTTAGTTTGAAGTTTTGTGTGTGTTCTTTTCAGTTCTTCTCCTGGTTTTCTGAGTTAGAGGAGGCTCTTGATCAAGATGATGGAATCCTGTTCAGGTATATTCAGAAAATGTACCTAGTATGTGTTCAGAGCTGATGCTGTTATAAGATCTAAGAAGGGATGTGGTGCACTGAAGACTATCGTGACTATGGTCATTGAGCAAAGAATGTTGTTCATGCTTTGTTCATGCTTTGTCAAAATCTGATTCTCTCAGTGATTGTGTATGGATTGGGACTGGACTGCTCATGGTGCCAAGGAATCAGTTTGTGAAACGAGTGTGTGTTGAATGATCCAGGAATGCACAGTGGACATGCTGACACTGTGTATGCGATACATCCTAGCTTTACCAATGATTGCAGACAGGCTCATTGTGTTGCAGGTTAAGTCATATCTCTGAGTGACTGCACACAAGGAACACCTCTTGCATGAAGCCTTGGACACCGATAAGTCATATCTCAGAGTGGCCGCAGACAAGGAACACCTCCTGTATTAAACCTTGGACACAATTAAGTCATATTTCCGAGTGGCCGCAGACAAGGAAAACTTCCTGCATTAAACCTTGGACACAGTTAAGTCATATCTCCGAGTGGCCGCAGACAAGGAACACCTCCTGCATGAAGCCTTGGACACAGTTAAGTCATATCTCCGCGTGGCCGCAGACAAGGAACACCTCCTGCATGAAGCCTTGGACACAGTTAAGTCATATCTCCGCGTGGCCGCAGACAAGGAACACCTCCTGCATGAAGCCTTGGACACAGTTAAGGTCTCCAGGCTGATAAGAGGTAAAATATGGATTCTTAGCCAGGAGACACAAATCAGGGAAGAGTGTATGCCTGGGAACACTCGGAGAGGAGAGGTGTGGGTTAGAATGCCAGAGGAAAAGCCAGACATATGCAGTTTCATAATCACATTGGACCTGGAGTGCAGGGATTGGCCAGCAGGCTGCGCTGGATTAGAGGTGCAAGAATTGATTCACGCCAATTCATGCCTGTGGTGATGTAATCATCAACATTGATGGCTCTTTGCAAATAGGACAAAGAAGTGCCTGGGGTTTTGTAGTGAAGGTTAATGGAGAGTGTTCACTTCTGGAGAGCCTGCCATATGATATTATGTCATCTAGTTTGAGAATGGAGGTTTAGGCAGTCACTACGATGTTCCACTTGCTGGAGAACAAACAGCAAACACATGACGTGATTGTAATGGAGTCACAGAGCATACTGAGAAGGGTGAAGACAGCCATGCTTTGTGCAGAGTGGCATGCTTCAACTAACCAGGGTTTTCCAAATCTGTGATGGTTCTATGATGCATAGAAATACTTAAATTCAAATTTGGTTCAAGTACTTCTAGTAGCTTTGTTGATATTCTTGTTAGATGACCAAACCATTAAATGTGTTGTATGTACATTCTATACTTATAAATCATTTATCATTCTTTTATCTTCTTCTGCAATCAAGTCTGCTTGCTTCCATTATAGCCAGAGGTTTGATGACAAAAATTTTTCATAATGAAATTTGTCTTTGCACTCTGCCGTTATCTGTATACTTTATTGATTTATTTGCAGTCACTACACAGATGAGTTGCGGCAGTACAGGGAACAGTGCAGTAGTGTGCTGTCTGAGGTGAACAGTGCCCTTGAATATCTGCGACAGCTACACACTCAGTATGTACATGTGTCAACCAAAACAAATGCACTGCATGAGGAGTGTGAACACTTACTAGCAGAGCAGGTGAGTGGAGCACAAGTCTACAAAGGCAGTGTGGGCAGTGTTTGTACTGCTAATGCTTATGACTAGTGTTAAATGTCAGTTGTCAGATTGGGACTGTTTGTAGCTGGTGATAGTTGTCAACATTCTGTTTGTTACTGTCCTTGCTGATGACCATAAATCATTCCTTTGTTTCTTGATTTCTGAGGTAACCTACATTGCATTGATTTCCATGTTTATAAGATATGTATCTCTTGAATTTGAACTTAATTTTACTATCAGCAGTTGATGATCTGAATCCACATCTGCACCCAAATGAAATTGTGCATCATGTAGAGATGATCTACATTTCTTGTTAATACAGATATGGTCAATTCTGTATTGTCATCTTGTGATACCCACATTGCTTTACACATTCTTTCATGTGGAAAAACACTTTTGCCTATGATTCACTGTGTAAAAATTGGTGAATAATTCTCCTTTTTTTGTTCATTACACCAAGTTTGTGTTTTTCTATGATCTTTTCATAATCTGCGGTATCCCAATCTTATCTTGGCATTTAGGTCGCACATCACAATTTTGATATTACATTTCATTGACCAATTCAACCAATTCAACCAATTCATTGATTACCTATAATACTTTGAACTTTCATGTAAACTTCCTCTTTTACTGATTCATCCTTCTCATTTGTTAGTGTGTAACACTGGATCACATTCATGTTTACTTTCTTTTCTCTGTTGTAATTTTTCTAGAACTCATTGCCTTTTACTCTATTAGTGCTCTCTCACCCACTATAGATAGCATAAAGGCCACCTCTTCACTGAGGGGCATTTTCTTCTGTATGGTCTGATAGAAGCACTGTTTCACCTGATCTAGAAACTTTTTGCTGACCCCGTTCCACCTTATTTTGCATTATCTCAAAATGCTAAAATTATAATAATTTATTCTACTACCTTTGCTATTATTCCCAATTCGTACATATTCTAACATTCTAGCTGCCAATCCTAGAGATTTTTCTAGATGAAAGGAAGTAAGCCTGCGATCCAGACTCCTAGCGGCTTTCTCAACATTGTGTCATACCTCTTCTAGAAGAGCCTCCTCTTGTCTTAGTTCAATGAGTTATTAGTCCCTTATCTACGAGAAATAGGACATCGTGGATGCACCTTCGCTCGAAACACTGGCACCTCATTGACTATGTCATCGTCATGAGGAGTGACAGACAAGACATTCGAGTGACAAAATCCGTGTGTGGTGCCGAATGTTGGACAGACCATCGTCTCATTATCTAAAACATAAACACATCAAACCACCACGGCATCCTCAAGGGGTAAAAATGCAAAAAAAACTAAATGAAACCCACCTAAACAGCAATAAAATGCAGCTGTCACTTGAAAATATGCTGGAAGATCACCTCAAGCCCAATGCTGCAGCTAATCAGGCTGCGGAAACAGAGTGGAGAGCCCTAAAGGACATAATTTACAACACTGCTATGGAAATCTTGGTCCAGCCCCCCGAAAGTATAAAGACTGGTTTGATGAAAATTTCGAAGACAACCAATTGCTGGTCGAGAAACATCTCCTCAAGGCATATTTGAATGACCCAAAGTCAACATAAAAAAGATGCCTTCAATAACATTCGGAGAGTAGTGCAGCAGAAACTTCGGCACATGCGGGTATCCTGTCTGAGCAACAAAGCTGATGAGATTCAAGGCTTTGCTGACAGACAGGATATGAAAAACTTCTATGACTCACTGAAAGCGGTCTATGGTCCTACATCACTAGGCATAGTTCCCCTCCTCAGTGCAGATAGGGGAACATTGGTCACCGATAGGAAACAAATCCTTCAACTCTGGGCAGAGCATTTCAGCAACATCTTAAATGCAACTTCCTTCTTTGATGATGAAACCATCAACTGCCTTCCTAAAGTTCCCACTATTGATACATTGATGACATGCCAACCATAGTGGAAGTAAACAAAGCAATCCAGCAACTTACCAGCAGTATGGCGCCTGGTCCTGACTCCATCCCAACAGAGATATACAAAGCAGGTGGGCCGGTCCTAAGAGAGCAGCTTCACCAAGTCTTTACAAACATATTGGTGAATGAGACCATGCCACAAGATTTCTAGGACGCGTCAATAGTCCACCTTTACAAACGTAAAGGAAACCGCCAATCCTGTGAAGACCACCGAGACATCTTTTTGCTCTCAATTGCAGGGAAGATACTCACCAAAATTCTTCTCAATCGCCTCACGGCCCATCTCGATCAAGGTCTTCTTCCTGAGTCAATGTGGCTTCAGAAAAGAACGAGGAACTGTTGACATGATTTTCACTGCAAGGCAGCTGCAAGAGAAATGTCAGGAACAGAATTCCGAAATGTTCTCCACTTTCATTAACCTTACCAAGACTTTTGATACAGTCAGTAGAGAAGGACTGTGAAAGATTATGGCAAAATATGGCTGTCCACGAAAGTTTGTCCAAATAGTGTGGCTATTTCATGATGGTATGCAGGAAAATGGTGAACTGTTTGAGCCCTTTCCTGTCACCAATGGAGTGAAGCAAGGATGTGTCCTGGCACCAACACTGTTCAGCCTCATGTTTTCGGCTATGCTGACAAATGCCTTTGAGAACAATGACATTGGAATAGATATCAACTACCGCATGGATGAAAAGTTTTTCAATCTCAGAAGGCTGAAAGCTAAAACCAAAACTAATAGCGACACCATCAGAGAGCTGCTGTTTACTGATGATTGCGCTCTATATGCCAACTCAGAGGCAGACATGCAACACAATGTTTCAGCTTTCTCATATGCCTGTGCCAACTTTGGGCTCAATATCAACTTGGAGAAGACTGTAGTTATGTACCAGCCAGCTCCAGGGAATAATCACACGGTGCTGAATATCAAGGTGAATGGCGATAGACTAAGTGTTGTGGACAAATTCACCTATCTTGGCAGCACTGTGTCACAAGCTGCCACAATTGATGACGAAGTGGATGCAAGAATCACCAAGGCCAGCATAGCTTTGGCAGACTGTACAAGAATGTATGGGACAGAAATGGAATAAGCCTGCAAACAAAGCTGAAAGTCTACAAAGCAGTTGTATTATCCACACTGCTATATGTTTGTGAAACCTGGACTGTTTATCAGTGACACGCTAGGAAATTAAACCACTTCGACACAGTCTACCTTAGGAAGCTATTGAAGATTAAATGGCAAGACAAGATCCCAGACACTGAAGTTCTAGAAAGAGCGTCCATGCCCAGTATCCACACTCCCCCGGGAAGGTTAACCCGGTTAACAAATGCCCGCAGAAGTCTGATATGTCGGCCTAACGGCGCAAGAATGCAGCTCTGCTTTTAACAGGCACAACGCAATCACGTCCGGAAAAAAACTCCACATGAACGCAGAAGAAGAAGAAGAAGTATCCACACTCTACTATTGAAGAATCAGATTCGCTGGGCTGGTCACCTAACTCGCATGACAGATCACAGGCTCCCTAAACAAATTTGTTACGGTGAGCTGCGTTGTGGTAAACGCTCCCAAGGCGGCCAGAGGAAACGCTTTAAAGACACTGAAAATCTTGCTGAAAGCTTTGTGAATTCATCTTGACACCTGGGAGACTGCTGCCAAAGACCAAAATTTGTGGTGTACGTCATTACGCAAGGGTGCAGTCACTTGTGAAGCAAACAGGACTGCAAGAGCTGTGAAGAAAAGGCTGGACAGAAAAACCACTGCAGGAGATCCTCCTCCTGGAATGTCAAGCATTCTTTGCCAACATTGTCAAAGAACATTTCCCATGATGTATTTCACTGGTATTAACAAGGGATATGTAAGTGTGCAAAAAAACAAACAAACATATAAAGTACTTCTATATTTCTCAATATAAGAGGAAAGAGCAGATAAGATCCAAAAGTATCATGACCTCTACATTCCAGGGCAGAAAATAAAAGACTGAAGGAACAACAAATTAGCAGATTCATTATCAATGAATATTTGATGTTGTTATTTTATATATTTGTCACTTTATATTTCATGTTGCTTCGTCATTTCATGTTTCGTGTTTCTCTGTATTTCTTCTTCTCCTTCCCAGTTGCATAGTTGCTTGTTATTTTAAATGTGTGGGTTATGTCAAAGCAGCTAACATGCTTGATATCTTTAGCCTTGGGGTGGCTTCATGTTAATGTTTCTGTTGATTATTACAACTGAGTGTTCATGCAAATCTGTTCACTTGTATCATGAGAATGTCAAAAACATTTATTTACATTACTGTCAAATTGTGGGAATCAAACTTTTGTACTCTCCAGTAAAACTCTTGGAACACTCAGTTGTTATTTCTCACTGTGTAACCAAACTTTATGCCTGAGTGTGGATGTTAGTGTGGTTCCAACAAGGAGGAAGGTTTGAGGGGATGAATGCGATGTGTTTACAACCAATGTATTGCTGACCAGTCAGCATCTACACCTAGCAATGTTTGCTGACAGAGACAGAGCTCTGTGGGTTTGCTCAGTGTGCGATGATGTCATTTCATAAAACCAGTAACCAAGAAGCAAATCTGACTTAAGTATTTTAAAGTTGCTAGATCAATCTGGAAATAAGTAACCACTTGAGAAACCTTCAGGATAAAAGCAAGTGAAATTCAGAGGGTTCATCAACAGAAGAGAGGGATTAGCCTTACATGGGAAGATACTTGGCTCATTGAGTAAAACAAAGGACAGGAAAATATGCTTGTGGAAAATGTTAGGCCCTTTGAGGGAAACAAAGTAAAACAGGAAAATAGACGTGTAGAAAGTTTAAACAACTTGGCAACAAATAATAATATAAGTAACTTCAAGTATTAGTTGACAGAGAGAATTTGACGGCCATGATCACCAGCATCTGCTGCAGATCAGGCACTTGGAGAACAAGAAGAAGTCATCACTGTTGTAAAGAAAGCATTAAAGCATCACAGAATTGTGAGGTCATTTGATAGGTCTGGTGTAGCAATATTTGTAGACCACTGGGTCACTTTAGCAGATGTTACACTGACAACGGCATGGGCTCCGTTGGGCCTTGGTTCAGTGTCCGCTCTCTATGTTCACTATGGGAGGGAAAGACTATTCACCGTGCACTCAGGCCTGCTTCACATACCCACAACAGGTTCCTGCTACCAGACCTATTATATTTTGTTTATGTCACAATACCCGGATGTTTCTCCAAGGTTCCACAGGTGTATGCTAGGAGAATAGGCGAAGTTGGTAATACAGTATAATGAAACATATTTGAGTAGCACATCAAATTGTCCTTGTAATTTGTTTTGAAAGAGAGAATGTGTCGCATTAAATTAGGATAGGGGCAATTTCTTAAGGCCAGTGGAATTAATCAAAGAATTTTTAAAAAGTAGCATCTTTGTCATTTATCATATTTTAGTTCTTAGAACAGTAGCAACTGTGAACATAAAAAAAAACAAAAAACTTGTGGTATCTGTAATGGATATTTTAAAACACATCTTCATACTCTTTTATTTTCCTGTGAGAACAATTATTGTATACCATGACCAGCAGCGTAATAGGACATCCTGCTGACGATATGAGCGCAGTCTGACAAGGTTTCGAGCTAGCTCTTGCTTGCTGTGGGAGGGAAAGACTGATCACATATTCCTCCATGCACTCAAGCATTACAAAATGTGCCTTGTTTTGCATTACGTGAGTTGATAAAGGTTAAAAGTTCTTGTGTTATAGATTCTAACAGCCGGGAAGGTTAACCCGGTCAACAAATGCCCCGCAGAAGTCGGATGTGTCGGCCTAACGGCGCAAGAACGCAGCTCTGCTGTAAACAGGCTCAACGCAATCACGTCCGAAAAAAAACTCCGGATGAACGAAGAAGAAGAAGAAGATGATTCTAACAGTGAACTATATACATTATGTTTGATCATTTTGGTTCACAGACACAGTTGATGGATCTCGCAGAAAGCATTAACAACAAGTTGTCATATTTTAACGAGTTGGACAGTATATCTGTGGTGAGTACATTATGTGGTCAATACATTGTCATCTTCATCAAGTGCCATCTCCACATTATGTGGTCAATATATTGTCATCTTCATCAAGTGCCATCTCCACATTATGTGGTCAATACATTGTTATCTTCATCACGTGCCTTCTCCACATTGTAGGTCAGCTGTAATGAATCTCCAACACCTTTTGCCCTGCATCTTCACAGTGCACTCGGATAGGTTTGGCTCCTCCACCCTATCTCTTGATGTTGTTGATCCACGTGTAACAATGTATTCTGCTTTTTCTCTTGCCTTCACTTTTCCCTCCAATACATTCTTTAGCAAGAAATTATGTCTATATGTCTGAAGTATTTTAATTATTTGACCTTGATCTTATTCAGTAATGTTGTCTTCAGCGCTAGTTTTTGTAACACTTTCATATTTGTTTTCTTCTCATGTTGTGATATTCCTCCTGTTTATCTAAACTGCCACATTACAAAAACATAATAAAGTAAACTACCCTTTATCATATCTGGGACTCAGTGAATTGTGTGTAAGCAGGCTAGAGCAAACCTTCTGGCCTAGAGAAACAACGGTGGAAGATAAACTCTGTGGATCACTGAGTGAACTAAAAAACATTAAAAAGACAGTGCAGTTTATACAAGAATCAACATTGCAGATAAAGATAATAAATTTCAAGTGAACAAAACAAGAAGAATAAAAGTGTAAGCAAGCATTTTTTCCTGAGTCTCTAGTTGTTCCTATTCTGCCTGCAACGTGACATGTGTGTCTCACTTAGTTCAACCCTCACTGTTTAACTTGTTCAACTTGAGAGCTTCTGCCAACAGTAATGCAGTTTCTAGTTTAGCTTGTCGGGTCACTAGGACAATACAACAAGTCAGAATCAGGGAAGGGGGAAGCTTCCAAGCAACAACCACATCACATACTTAATCAGGGAAGGGGGAAGCTTCCAAGCAACAACCACATCACATACTTAATCAGGGAAGGGGGAAGCTTCCAAGCAACAACCACATCACATACTTAATCAGGGAAGGGGGAAGCTTCCAAGCAACAACCACATCACATACTTAATCAGGGAAGGGGGAAGCTTCCAAGCAACAACCACATCACATACTTAATCAGGGAAGGGGGAAGCTTCCAAGCAACAACCACATCACATACTTGTGCAAGAACATTGGAGTTCAGACTTCAGTTGAGTTGAAGACAATTATTTAGGATAGGGAGTGACATGACCGTATGACTTCATCACTTCATCACCTATTGTGATGATATTTAACACATGGTAAGATGATTGGAAAGTAAAAGGTGCCATAAAGGAAAGGTACTAAATATTTCAGCATGGTAGCAGCATATGAATGGATAAACAGCACTAGGGAATTAGGTATGTGGAGGAACATGCACTTTATACCAGTTGGCATGGCAGTTAAAGGAGATGTGTTTATGTGTGTGTCTGTGTTCACATGTAGACATCTTGTTTTGGTTAATGATAACTTTAATTACTGACGGATATCTCCGTAAGTTCTCCAGTCTTCTGTAGATCACACAGTGAGAATTTCAGCACAGAACACAAACCTTGTGGCACCAGTGCAGATCACGTGTGTGTATACTAGAATCGTACATGCTATAAATACTATTTTTGTGGGTAGCTTTCATAATTTTGAAATTTAGTCTGAGCAGCAGTCTATTTAGACAGCTGATTTTAGTTTCCAACTGCCAAGGGATTTTTAACATGTGCAACACACACAAGTTCTGTAGAGTTTTCACCATTTTCCAAAAAAACAAGATGTACGATCCACCACTCTAGGATCTGGAGGAAGTATTGATCCTTTTCTTATTTTATACAATCAATCCACACTGTCTAGCCCGAGCGAACATCATAAACTCTAAGCCACATATAGAGGTTCCACATTTCTGCTTCTTGTAGTCCATAAAGTGTGGCATTGATACTGGTTACTTTCAATTTGATGGTGCATGTGAGAACACATTTTTTTTGTAGATAGCTGTTCACATATACTGACATACAAACAAACACATATACAGATTTATTTTACAGTTTACCATTTTCCACATTGAAGGCCCAAATTAAATCAAAATTTGATATATTTTTTCTTTATAATGTGTAAACAAGTAACAGAGCTTTTGTTCTTGCTTATTCATTTGTATTATATCATATGGCAGAGATTGAGTAGGCAGACCTTAACTGTCACAAGTGAGACCTTTATACCATTGTTATCTCGGATGGATGAGTGTATCCTCTACCTCAAGAGTAATGTAAGTCATGTCATCTGTGATTGTGGCTGTGAGCTATCATCACGATTGTTACAGTGTACTACCATTGTTGCTTACTGTATTTCATCTGTGGTTTGTTTTTCTGTATAATTATTGTATTGCATTTGTACTTTAAAAAATAAAATTATGCCAGATTTGAATGATTATATTAGATATTTAAAAACATAAATTATTTTGGACCTGTTATCTGTTGGGGTATCATCCTCGCAATCCGGACAAGTCCATTGGTGCTCAGAGCCTCCCACAGCAAATTGCCAGTTCTGTGTTGGTTGAGGAGGCTCCTCATTCTTCTGATGTGCCTCTCATCTCAGGCTGTACCAATTCTTACTCCCAAGTCTCTCATTCTGGACACAAATTTGGATTCACGGGCGTCAAAGCCCGCTCTCGACATCTCTCTAAGGGCATTAATGACATTGGCACATTCCATGGTCTGGCCATCTGCAAGGAATTCAGAGCGCCAAGTTTATCAGCTCGTTCATTTCTGTCAACTCCTGCATGTCCGGAACAAAGATGAAGGTGACTCGATAGACAACAGGCCTACGCAGCTATTCAGTCCACTTTCTACGTACATTGGGCCTGTAGAGACCTAATAGCCTAGTTAGTTAGTTAGTCGTGGTTCCAACTTCACGGCAACAGGTTGTCCCCATTATGCTCCGTTCTTGTGCCAGTGAATATCATACAAAATGCTTCTCACTGCCCAATGTCCTCCACGAAAAATACAGTTCATCGTCGATGGAATCGGCAATTACCAGAAAGACTTCATTGACCCGGGATTTATCCTACATGGCTTGGTCTCTTTCCGCAGGGCGACCCGCCGTAAGCGCCACACACAGCACGAACTCCTTAGCTCTCGTGACCCGAAAAGGCAAACCAGTCAATTCAGCGACATGCAGTTCACTGTGCAAACAACGATGGACAGATGTAAAAGCATTCCACGCAAATTTCGCAGCTCACAGTGTCACCCACGCATTCACTCAGTAGCAGGGAGACGGAACCATGTACTATTTAATAACCTTCTGAGAACCACACTGGACGAAACTAATGTGTTTACAACAATTTACTGGGATGGACTGCACCATGTTGGTAAGAAAAAGAGAATGTTGCAGATCCATTGCAGCCAAGAAGCTTTGTCATGAACATAGTAACTGATTGGTGGGAAGGGGGGGGGGTGTTTAAAGACAAGAGAATTGATTTAATTGCACTGCTTTTTATCCCATATGGCTCGGCCCCTCTTCACAGAGCAGTCTTTTGAAAGTGTCGCACAGAGCAAGAACTCGGCTCCAGCAACACCCTCAGGTATTTCTGAGATCATTTCACTTGTAAACTGAATGAAGGAATCCAGACATGAACTCACAACTTTTGGAGTAACAATATAAAATAACATAAAGTAATACAGCTTTACAGAACACAATTACAGAAAACACAGGTTGTTGCGGTGACTAGCCTTCATCAGCAAAGAAATACACAAAACAAAACATACATTCACAGAGAAGACCCTCCAGTGACTACATTAAGGCATCAAGTTTTACCGCAGTTCCCCTTATTCTTGTTAATCATCATGATCAAGTATTTCAGCTTTGGACTGGCAGTGAAGCTTCCAGATCATTCCATAATTGATCTGTCCTGTGCTGATCTTTATAATGTCATTATGTTTTTATTGTTACATGCTTGCTTTGCAAATGTTTTCTTGGTCTATATATTCTCTTTTGCCCAGTATTTGACCTCTGTGGTGTTTCTTGATGTCAGTTGTGCCAAAGCCAGCAGTGACAGGGTTGCATGTTGTCCAACAACTGTGCCTCTATGGCTGACAACTTCATTAAATGCTTGCCACCAAAGTTATGGGAAAGGCTGCTGGCGTAATTATTACCCATATGACCATATTACCCTTCTTGTGCTGTTTTGTCACAGAAAATATGGTCCGAGTGTCATATTGCTAATATGTCTTATGGTATGTAAATGAAGTTATTCTTGTATGTGCTAGCTGAAGAAATGTTTGGTATGAGACAACTGACATGACCAGGAAGATAGTTATAAAGTAGATCTCAAGTAGAGAGGCAATGACGACTGGAGTTTTCCATTGAGGATAGCAGATTTTGAAATGGTAGGTCTTCACAAACACTAGGTCATGGCATTATGAGATGTGATGACTATTGAACAGAGAAAACATTTAGCAGACAAGTTAGGATTTATGTGGAAGCTGCCAATTTATGGTTTTATAGGATATTGATGAGGACACTGTGGATGGTTACAAAGACTAAAGAAGACATCTTGAAAGAATTGGTTACTCACTTCAGAAGAAGACATTCCACATTCATTGGGCATATAATGAGAAGGGGAAAGAAGGAGTATGTTGTGACAATGGGAAATTTAGAGGGGAGGAAAGGCTAGGGGAAATGTAGAGAGAAGATGCTGGACAGTTTGACATCATAGCATAAAGGAACATCAGTATTGAAATTGATCGGATGTACACGAGACAGAAAGTTGTGGACAGCCACATTTGCCAACACCACATGGCAAGGGCTTTCAGAAAAGTAGATTGCTCCCTCACCTCCTTTCCTTCACAGAGAAAACAGCAATACCCATTATGCAAAGCAAGATTGACCCCAGAGCTACATGCAGTTGAATGGGAAAACATCTTCAAGTGGTGACAGACTCGGGCATTGTGCTAACAAGTCATTCGCTATCCTCTATGTTACCTGTGCTGTTGTAATAGATGATGGAGACAGAGGACATATTGTATTTACATCAGACTGCCTTATAGGGTATGAAGAATTATTTGTAGTTCTGTTTGTTGATTATAACATATGAGATATTTGATTGATGAATTTCAGCCTCGCTACAAAGAATGTGATGTATACCTTGCTCGATTCCGCCAGTGTTTGAGTCGGGCTTTAGACCTTATCAAAGCCCAAGTTCATAACATCCTACAGACTGCAACACAACAAATTCAGCCTAAGAAGGTACTGGAAAGCTAGTGTTTATTAGTTTAACAAAGAGTAACTAGTATATTTAAAATATTTTCTTTTAACTTTTAATTTTCCCTTTTGAAAATATTAGAAAAGAAAGGGAGTTTACTGCAAAAACTTCTATTCATTTTAGTCACATTTTCTCCCCTACATTTTCTAACAAGATTCTGCTATAACAATAAGATATAATAAATAACATATTTTGTTAATAAAATATTTTGTTAGAATTATTATTGGCTTCAGACACCTTCTGAGGATTGTCTGTTTATATCCCTGGTAATTGTTTCTAGCATTTGTTTGTTAATTCATTTCCGACTAGATTGATAACATTACTGTGGCAGGGTTAATGTAGTTAGGTTTTCAACTGATATTTTGCCATAATTTCAGATGTAGTTTGTCTATTTTTAGCACATGTTGTTTGTTTTGAAAATGTTGAATAATGACAGATTTTCAATCTTGGTAAAGATTGCCACTGTAAGTGGTATGTGGTGATTCTTCTACTCCTCCTCCTTTTCCTCTTCTTCTACTTCATTATCCTCCTCCACCTGCACCACTGCTGCCTTTTATCCCACACAATATAATCCATCAACCAACTTAAACCAAGCCTTTCTGTCTTGTGCCATCTCCACCAGCTCTCTCTGTCTGTCCCCTCCATATTATTCATCTCTGTTCTAATTGTCTACTTCATGTTTTAGATCTCCCTCTATTAGCCCTTTTGGAATTCAGAGAAAGGACTTGGCCATATCATTTTAGTGATTCTTTCATACAATTTTAGACCTTTTCTGCACAAGCACCAGTTAATGCATCAATCAATCAGGTGCCATCTCCACAACGAAGGTTGGCTGCAATGGATCTCCAACACTGTCTGTTTTTTGCCATGATAGATGGATGTACGTTCTGTCTAACTGCTGTTCATCCATCTCTTCTTGTTATCTTCCCACTTGTATCATTGTCTGCCTCTTGCTCGCTTGCCATTAACCTTACCCTCCAGTATCGTTTTGATAAGAGTGTTATGTCTTTTAATGTGGCCAAAATATTTCACTTGCCTCTTTTTTATTTCTTTCATCAACTTTCTTTTCATTCTTAGTTTTTGTATTGGTACTGATACTATAAGTGTTAGAACTCTTCGCTGGCTGCTGAAGATGGGGGCAGAGCGCTTATGGGAATGCCCCGAATGCTGTGATGTCGGTTTCTAAATCAATCAATCAATCAATCAATCCTAGTTTTTGTAAACAATATAAAATAACACAAAGTAATGCAGCTTTACATAACAGAATTACGACACATACAGGACGTTGCGGCGACTAGCCTTCATCAGCAGACAAATACATAAAACACAACATATAATAACGGAGAACCCCGGGATGGTTAACCCGGTCAACAAATGCCCGCAGAAGTCGGATGTGTCGGCCTAACGGCGCAAGAACGCAGCTTTGCTGTAAACAGGCGCAACGCAATCACATCCAAAAAAAAATCTCTGGATGAACGAAGAAGAAGAAGAACGAAGTAACGGAGAAGACCCTCCGGTGACTACATTAAGGCGTAATGACAGGATGGGCAGAGTAAAAAGATGAAAAAATTAAAGCAATGAAGAGAAAATGAAAATTTGAAAAAAACATTCCAACTTACCTCCCAAGCTGTGTTTGCCACGGATGTCACCGTTTTCTTTTATTCACAGCCGAGGGAGTGGGGTATGGGATGATATTGGGGTGGTGGGTGTAACAGTTCAGTCTAGTTTTTGTAGAACCTCTGTATTTGATTGTTTTTCTTTCCATGAAATACGGCATATTCTTCTGTATATTCACATCCCCAGGGCCTCTATTCTACTTTCTAATTGCTTGTTCATTTCCAGGCTTTCGCGCCATATAGTTATGTTAAATATGCGTAATATTTGACATTTCTCATTTTTTAATGCATTGTTAATCTCTCTAGATTTCATGATGTTGAAAGCATTTTTGGCCATTGCTATTCTCTTTTTGATTTCTGTTTCACTTCTGCCATCATCTGTTATGACAAGATTGGATAATGAAATTTAAACGGTCCAACTGTTGATGAAAATTTGGTACTAGGTTTAATGTTTTGTGACTTCACAAGTTTTCTAGTCATAATAGCTCCTCTTGCCTTGTGTTTCAAATGTATATGTAAGTGTTCCCACCTGCAAAACTCATTATTTATTAACTGATCCATGGCCAAACACAAAGTCGGCTTGGACCAAACAGAAATTGATGGCAGAAAATGGGAAGTAGGGGTGTGTGACAGTAATGATCTAATAATGGTGAAAATGGTAGCAATTATATTGTATTATATATAAAATTAAAGGAGATTGCACAAGGAACATGTCGGTATTGCTACTATTGCTATAGGTTAGAAATATTGTAACAATAATGTTTGATTTTGTTTTTAAAAAAAGTTTTTAAGACAGGGGTGACAATTATTAAAAATATTCACTTACCAAGGCACTACTTCTCAATCTTTGATGATAATCCAGTTAAATTGACTGAATAATGATAAATACACCACTTTTCTTCACCAATATCACAAGAACTGCTCCTTAACACCTTAAAAACACAAGTAAAACATCATATACTGAAGCACATCATTTTCACACAAAATGGAAAAAAGAAAACGTGAGGCATATTTGTACTCATTGTAATATATACACAAATTGGGGGGCTGAGTGGTCATGAGGTATGGTGTCGGCCTTGAGTGCTGGAGGTCCCGGGTTCAAGCCCCGGTGAGGGCAAGGATTTTTTCATGTGGATTTCTAGTAACAAAAGTTCCCCTGATCTCTGGGTAGTGAGATCACATGTCTGTGTGTATTGTTGCGCACATAAAGAATCCCCTGGCAGTTGGAAATTGAAAAAGAGGAGCCTAATGGTGCTGCCCAGGCAAAATTTCAAGTTAAAAATATACCCAAAGTATTTCAGGATCCTTGCCGGTGCTATGGAGTTCATGCACTGAGCTGAGATTCTGCGGACTCAGATTTGAGTTAGGAGTAGAACGGAGTACTTATGGGTTACACCCATGTGCCGTGACATTGATCTGTCGACTAAACTAAACAATATATACACTATTTTCTATTTAGTTATAATTATTATTCTTTTAAATTAAATTATTTAAATATGCCTCAGCTTTTTTGTGATAGGCAAAGCTAACTAAGTGCAAACTTTCACTGTTGGGTTTGTTTTCCATAATGCTGAATAATTTAACTGAATAATCACATTACTGCACATGCTGTTATCAGTTTCAGAATCTTTCACAGATTTCTTTAAATCAGAATAACTATAATCTAAAATTATCTACAACAATAATATGGTGTAAATCAATGCGGTCGAGAATCAGAGGGTGTTGCCATTGCTAAAATAATAAAAACAAACTACTTTCACAATCTATTTTTCTCACAAAATGATTACTCCAATTGTCTTATTTGATATTGTTCAAAAGGCATATCTTTTCTATGTGTAAATTTTCATTTACCAGGCACTAAAAATTGCGGAAAATAAGAGGAATGAAATAAATGACACTCTGTCAACACTAAGCCGATTTATTGGCTTTTGGCAGGCTAGCGTAGTTCCACTGAGCCATTTAATCGGCTCTTGGCAGTGAATCAGTTAAGTTAATGGTGTTCTGTGGGATTCCATAGTGTCATCAGTTTCCAGAGAGGTTCTCTATCACAGGCCTTTTTATGGTTCAGTAATCTAATATAAAATGGAAAATTAATTTCAATACTTTGCTGTATTATTAAGCGTAATGTGCTAATCTGGTCAGTGCTGGATGTGTTTGGTCTGTTCATCCCTTAGTTATTTAAATATTGAGCACAACCCACAACTGGCAACGCTGATCGTATTCTGGTATGAACCTAAGGCCTATCCACGTCACTGTGGAAGCACTAGACTCGAGTTTCACTCTCGTTTGAGCTCATCAGTAGTGCATATCCTTGACCGGACCCAGAAACAAACCCCGGATCACTGGCGTGTGAAGCGGATGTGTAACCACTAGACCACGCGGCACACGCTGGACACAGCCAGATTATCACAACACAACAGAATATTACGTCACCCATCATAGGCTGTAGCTCCTTAGTTATTTGTCAGTGGTGTCTCTTAATCTGTAAAGAATAATTCTGCTTGATATTTTCTCAGGAACTGATAATATCATTATTCCTCTGTTATTATTGCACTTCTGTAGGTCTCCTTTCTTTGACGCAGCTTCACTAGTTATCCTTCTCTCTGGTCTGCTGTTATTTCTTCAGTGTCCCAGACTCTGCTAAATAATTTGTGTAGTACTTTAGTTAGGGTGTTTGCATTGGCTTTAATAGCTTCTGCTGGGATATCATCTGGACCAGCAGTTTTTCCATTCTTCAGGAGTTTGATAGCTTGTCTGATTTATTCTTAAGACAGTTTCTCACACTTGAGACCTAGTTCCATTTCTGCAGGCTGCATATCTTGGGGGAGGGAGAGGGTGTTTTGGAACTCATCTATTCAGATGTTCCTCAAAGTTTTCGGTCCAGTTCATCATGTTTACTTTATAAATCACAAAAATATATCTTTCAGTATCTCTATTGATCATTCTATTAATGTGTATATTGCTTTGTTTATACTTTTTCTTTCCATGAATCCATATGGCGTTTCACAAATTTTCATTGTTATTTTCTTTCCTGTTCTTCTTATATTTCAGAGTAGAAGCTTAATGACATGGTTTTTTAAATTAATTGTACAAAAATCTTCACATTTAATTGCTCCTGATCTTTTTGATAAAGCTGTAAATCTACTTTGAATCCCTAGGCAGTATTGTTGGCATTGCATTTTAAAGCTAATTTGCCATTTGTTTAGCAATTATATACTTAGTTTATAAAATAAACATATTACATAAATAAATATTTATTGCTTTGTGACTTGTGGCTGGTACTTTTATGAATTGCCTTAAATAAGACAAACACAAAATGAGGATTACCTGTATACATGTTTTATGAAACCTGTAACTTTTATTTACCTAAAATATTTTCTCTTTAGGATGCTCCAGTCATGGCTGATAATGGGTTTACATTGTTCTATGGAAAATTTCGTGCCAATGCACCTCGGGTGAAAGCTTTAACGGAACAGTTGGAGATCAGGACAGAGAAAGACAATGAGTATACATAACTTTACATCCAATTCTGAGGAGTGACGATGTTTTTTGTTTTCTTCCATATTCTGTTTATTCTTCTTCTTCTTCTGGTACTACTTCTTATTGTGATATTAATAATGTTAAATTTTGTTGGTGTGTGTTATTGTATGTGTTTGATGTGTTCTTTGGACTCTGACTAGCAATAACCTTACATACTTCAAATCCTCCCCCCCCCCCCCTCCCGCATATTCTTTACAGGACATCACTGTCAACATCAGCATCTTTCAGCTGATTTTTGATTTCTTGGCAAGATTACGCTCAGTAGTTTGCCATCGCTTTCTGAGTGACCGGCTCAAATACCCCCTAAGTTACTGACGAGGAGAGAACTGCTACCAATTCTCGCGCAACATCACGTTGCTTATGAGATTACAGAGAAAGTAATGTAATCTCTAGACCAGAGAGACCGGCATACTTCAATTAGCAGTATTTAAATTACTTGATCAGATTGCCAATCCCTTAATTACCCTGTCTCATTAAGTTCAAGTTAAGTTGAGGATTCTGCTTCTGTACATTGTGGCATTTTGGAGATATTGGGGTAGGACCATATATTTAGACTTAGGGTGGTTGACATGATACTAATGCCTTCAGTCAATGACCTTTAACCTCCCAGAAAATTTTCTCATGCCCATTTTGTAAGGTTGAATTGACCCCAGAACTGTGGGAGTTATGAAGTTAAAATTCCTACCTTAAGGAAGATTTGAATCCAGGGCCACTGAGCCAGCAGTCACGTGCACTAACCACTGCTCTACCATGGCCCCTCTGCATTGTCTTATCAGCAATCCTTGCATTACCTTGTGTCAGTAGCAATTGCTTTCTTACCTTATATCATTATCAATCCCTTTCTTTTCTTGCCTCATTATTGATCTCTTTTGATCCTACCTTTGATGACCATAGGCCGATATGTGTGTGTGGGTGGGGGATGTGGGGGTGGGTTGGGATGTAGGGGTGGGTGGTTGGGGGATGTATGTGTGGGTGGGAGATGTGTGGGTCGAGGGGGGAATGTGTGGGTGGGTGGGGAGATGCATGTGTCAGTGATGGATGTGTGTGTGTGTGTTGGGGATAGGTGCATTGGGGAGGGATTTGGGTGGGTGTGGGTGGCTGCAGGATGTATGGGTTGGTAGGGGAAGGTGTGTGTCATTGGGGGATGTGTCTTTGGCTGGGTGGGTGGGTGTGGGTGGTTGTAGGATGTATGGGTTGGTAGGGGGAGGTGTGTGCCATTGGGGATGTGTGTTTGGCTGGATGGTTGGGGGTGTGTGGGTGGAGGATGTGTGGTGGGTGCATGTGTGTGGGCTGGGGGATGGTGTGTGGGTGGGGACATGTGCATGGGTAGAGGTATGTGTGTGGGTGGGGGGGGGGTGTGTGGGTGGTGGATATGTGAGTGTGAAGGGGTATGGGGGATGTGTATGTTGGTTGGGGGATGGGGTGTGTGTATGGGTGAGGGATGTAAGTGTGGGTTGTGAGGGTGTGTGTGGGTGGGGGATGTTTAAGGGTGGATGGGGGATGTGTGGGTGGGTGGGGAGATGTGTGTGAGTGCGGGTGGTGGATGGGTGGGGATTGTGTGTATGTGGGGATGTGTGTGAGTGGGGAGATGTGTGTGTATGGGTGGGGAGATGTATGTGTGGTTGGAGGGATGTGTGTGTAGGAGGGGGATATGGATGGGTGGGGGAGGTGTGCTTGGAGGATGTGTGGGTTGGGGGATGTGTATGTGGGTGGGGGGATGTGTGTGTGTGTGTGGCGGATGTGTATGTGGGTGGGGGAATGTATGTGTGCCTCGGGGTGGGTGGTTGGATGTGTGGAGGTGTGGTAGGTGGGGGATGTATCTCATAACATTGTAATATGCATTGTTTATGTTTACAATATTCATTTGGCAATGTTGTTTTTCTATTTATCATGCACTACTGATGAATGAAAGATGAGTGATTGGAAGGACCGAATGTAAGATGGGCCTGCATGCCCAATTTGTTACCCTTTTAAAATAAAGTTAAAGTTAAAGACCATAGGGCTTTGGTTGACGTAAAAATGGATGAAAATGACCTCCTTCTTCTTTTAGTCCATGCTGTTTGATGTTTCTTGTAATGTTTGTCTACTTCCTCCTGTCTCAGTTGTGCCAATAATTTCCTGTAATCACTTTCGATACAGATATAGCTGCCATTCCACAACATCCAAACATGGAAATGTTCATCTAGTAATGTGCCATTTCTTTCTGAATGGTTCTGCTAGCTTGCCAAATTCAGTCTATTGTTCTCTCAAGGCCAGATAGCATGCCTATCCAATTATATTATAAATGCTGGTATCAGTATATTATTCGGCAACCAAACCAGTAATTTGGCTATCTGGCTGTTCTGTTTCAGGACAAAGCAGTGACAAAGTTAGCTAGTCACCAAACTATTGTTCATGGTTAACATATTTGTAATAAAGGAGTCAGTGGTCAGACAGTTAGGATTCAGACCTTTCACATTTAGAGGCAAGGGACCTCAACCTCTGGTAAAGAATAGGTTATTTTATCTGTTGGAGGGAAAGGAAAACTCTAGCCAGCACACTGTTTAGCGTAAACAGGGGTGAGCAACATCTATCATTCGGTCGTCAAACATCACAGACTCAGTCAGTGATAAATACATAGTGTAATGGTACTTTGCCAGTCTCTCTGGCCTAGGGGTTAACGTCTTTCTCCGTAATCCTGTATATTCTCATGAGTAACGTAACATGCGTGAGAATTGGTAGCGGTTCTCGCTGCGTTGGTAACTTAGGGGTATGTGAGCCGGTTGCTCAGAAAGCAGTGGCAAACTACTGAGCGTAATCTTGCCTAGTACATCTGTAAGGGATATGCAACAACAACAGAAAAAATGGTACTTTTATTTCTTCTTTCTGTTAAGACTTATGTGAGTAGGAGGGTGTCATCTAACATTTGGCTAGCTGTTTCACATTATTGTTACTGATGCACACTGTAATATTAATCTGTTATTTTCATTTTTTGTCTTGTCTGAAGGCCACTATTCTTTTAGTGGGAGTTTCTGACTTCTCAGTGACAAACTCTGTTGCATAAGTCAGGAGTGGGTGGCTGAGGGGTTAGGATGTCTACCTCACACATTGTGGGACATGCGTTCCATCCTTGGAAAGTCTTAGGGAATTACAAAATTCCAGCCTGTGGGGCAATAACTTGGACAATTGACTGATCTGTATTCCTAAGCCCAGAAATGAATTCCCAGCACTCTTATTTGTAATGAAAACAAATAAGTCTAAGTGAGGGACTCTCTCTGATCACGTGAGAGTTCTCTCCTCTCTAAATGCATGATTATGTATTTTAAATTAAACGCTCCCTCTTTCTAAGTGAGCACCTAATTTTCTACACATGCCTACTGGCCTGGTGGTCAGATGTTCAAATCTACTTGGTGGCAGATTTTAAAAATAGACCTGGACTCCCAGGTGGATCTAGCCTAACATGTGTACCAGAAAATGTCCTGGAAAGTAAAGACAGCTGGTGTTATAATCACCACATCACCCATTGAGTGACAACTGGTCTAAACAACATGATGGATTTATCATACTATACTCAGTACCCCTCAAGACGTGTGAAAGGGTTCAGTACTTTTACTTGTTTTTACCCCACTTTCTAAGTTTTGGCGATTGTTGCAAATTGAAAATCTCCCTCTTACAAAGTGAAGCGCCCTCTCTGCCATAGTGACGACACTCTGCCACCTCCTTTCTCTCCACTTCACTTACAATCAAACACTTGGGTAATGTATGCGTTTTCTTGTCTTCACATCAATTCTAGATACAGCCAAGCCCTGACTGAGTGTCACCACTACTACTTCAACCAGCGGGAGACTCTCCTAGGTCCTAGCATCTCAACCACAGTTGTAGACCTGGCTTCCAAACACTTGCGGGATCACTGTGCTCTTGTAAGTGAGTTATTCCTATTTGTGGCAACCTCCAACAGTTTGACCCATCAATGTCACAGCACTAGGGACTTGCCCATATGTACTGCCAACCTCCAACAGTTTGACACACCAATTAGATATAAAACCGTACCGATTCCTACACCAGCAGTCAAAGAGCCTGTTCCTCTGTACACCACAAACAATTGTATTTACCAATTCACATGTAGATGCCAGGCCTTCTACATTGGTAGAACAGAGAGACAGCTTAACAAACGAGTGTCAGAACACATACCTCAATGGGTCAACAAGATACAACACACAGGAGATGCTAGCCTCGTGGGGCCAACACACCGGAAGCTCCCGGCGTCTTCAATTGGTAGGCACATTATCGAAAGCGGCCATGTGGTTGACAGAGACACTGCCTTTCGCGTGTTGTTTAACACACAAAATACTCGCTTGTTAAAATTTGCAGAAGCAATTATGATCAATCAACGCAAGCCAGAATTTTGCAAACAGAAAGACATGTTAGTCAGCTTAAAATTACCGTGGTAGATAATTGACATTACTGTGCGAATATGTGTATATTTCAACTTGAAGGATTTATCTAGTTAATTCACGTAAGTTGTGTGATTTCTGCAGTATGTACCTGACAAGATGCAGCGAAATATGCCAGGCAATAAATCATGCAATCTATTGTTTGTGTCTTCGTTATTCAAATGACACACCAATGTCACAGCACTAGGGACTTGCCCATATGTACTGCCAACCACCAACAGTTTAACTCTCAAGTCAGAAATTCTCTTCCAGTACTCATGACATGCTCATATGTGCTCCGTTTTCCTTTAGATGAGGAAGAATATGGACAAACAAAAGCAGTTTTCATCTCATTAACTGCCAGATGACAAAACATACTCTTACAGATTGTATTTATTGACATTTTGTGTCAACCAGATGTTTATGTTTCAGCTGTAGTTTGTTGAATTGTTGGTGTTCCTGTATTTACTCGTAAGGTCTAATGAATTACTTGAGGTGTATCGGGTACATGGTGCTGGACCCATATCTTGATAAAACCTGTCGACACACAGAATGTGACGTCATCAATATAAGGCTAGCAGCCTCGCCTTTCCAGGTACCCATTTTAGAATGCGTTGACCTGGCAGACCAGATCATAAAAAATCTGATAAATGGGGATTTAAACACAAGACCACCAGCCTGGCAGGCAAACCTGCTGGCCACTGTGCCACTGCAGTTCCCAGGGTATAAGGAATTCTTAGTAAAATATCAAAATGCCTGCCTGTCAGGAGTCAAGTTACGATCTGTATGACTAGTGGAGTGAGTTGGGATTGGGACAACAGTATTTGAGATTGGCTATTGTTGATTTGTTCAGAGAATCAGGGAAGTCAAGTGGACAGCTGTGAAATAATGATATTTTCTTTTTGGGGAAGCATTTAGTTGTGAATTAGCACGCTGTCCAATGTGTGAAAGTGTGATGCAAGTCTACTACTGTTGCCTAGCTATAAAAGACATGTAATCTTCACTTCAGCCTTCCATACTGGTAATGCATACATTATACTATGTTGAAGATAACAGTTTGAATTGATGTGAAGTTTGCAGTTACTGGTATGTTACAAAGAGAAGTACAGTGAGAGAGAGAGGTTTAATTCTGACATATATGAGTGCTTAAGGTTTAGTTCCTTGGGAAGTTCCCTACTGTTCTTATTCAAAAGGTTACATCATCGATGTCGGGTTCAACTGTTTACAATCATTACATATTGCCAGTTTGTAATGCATGTGTTTTCAACTCAGTCACCAATGACCTCTAATCCTCAGATGCGGAGTGGCTGTGCGTTTATGGTACATGTTTGTGAAGATGAGTACCAGTTGTACGTCAAGTTTTTCTCAAAACCAACTCCTCTCTTAGAGTAAGTCATTTTATTGTTTGAAGAAACTGTTCATTCATTCATTCAGAATTGTTTCATTTTACCATGAAGTCTTGTTTAGTCTTATACTTTATGATGTAGATGGGATGGGTTGAAGAGGTTATGATGCTTAGAGGTTATGCCTGGGTTTAAATTTCAACATTTGAAAACCTACCCACAAAATAATATTTATAGCATGAATGATTCTGGTATACATGCATCTGAATTCTCACCTGTGTAATGGAGTTATGCACTGTGCTGAGATTCTCTTATTTTGTTTGATGTCACTGTCGCCTTTGGTTGATATCACTGTTACCTTTCTTTGATGTCACTGTTACCTTTGTCTGATGTCACTGTTACATTTCTTTAATGTCACTGTTACCTTTGTTTGATGTCACTGTTACCTTTCATTGATGTCACTGTTACCTTTCTTTGATGTCACTGTTACCTTTCTTTGATGTCACTGTTACCTTTGTCTGATGTCACTGTTACATTTCTTTGATGTCACTGTTACCTTTGTTTGATGTCACTGTTACCTTTCATTGATGTCACTGTTACCTTTCTTTGATGTCACTGTTACCTTTCTTTGATGTCACTGTTACCTTTCTTCAATTTCAATATCACTGTTACCTTTGTTTAACATCACTGTAGTCTTAATGAATTGTACTTTTGCCTTTCCTTGATGTCACTGTTACTTGTTTGACTGCAGTGCCATGCTGGAGAGAATCTGCAACAGCCTATATGATGTATTCAGGCCACTGATCATCCACATCAACCACCTAGAGACCCTGTCTGAACTGTGCAGCATTCTCAAGGTGGAGATGATGGAAGAGCATGTCAGACAGAACCGTAAGTGGCTGCCTCATGCTGGTGTCTTCATCATTTCACTGCATTAGCTCAGCCTTATTTTGTGCAGTCAGTTTTATCATCCCCCATCATAAAATGGGACTAGAGATTTGTCTGTGAAGGAAAGGCAGTGAGAAAGGGAACCAATCCCTCACCTCACTATCTTCATGTGCCATGCCGATAAAGCGTGGGCGGTAATGTTTCACCATTGCACACAATCATCCGAGTCTTGGAACAAGACTGTGTTCATGTCCCAATTATGTCTTGTTGCCAAGCCATCTAAATATTTATCTCTTTGCCTTCCTTTTTCCATCAATGTTGCCAGATGTCACTAAGTTTAAAGTTCATCTCATAATGTGCCCACCAGTCTTGCTAAGTTTATGGTTTTAATTTATTTCTTGAAGAACTGTCTCATTCATTTTTCTGTCCAGTCCATGGTTTTCTTTGTATTTTCTTCAGAAACCACATTTATACTGATGTTTCTCAGCATATCAGATTATAGTCCATGTATCAGATGCATACAGAAGTATAGGTTCTATCATTTGTCACTTGTTACTGGTGTATTTCACTGTTTGTCAATTGTTACAGATGTTAATATCCTTGATATTGATCTGTGTCAATCAAATAAAGATTGCGCGTATTGATGTCACGTGTGCAAGCTAACAGTGTTGTATGTTTCTCAACAACTAATGCTGAAGTGGAATGACAAAAGAGGTACATCTGTGTTTTAGGCTAAAACAAAATTAGAAGGTAATCACAATACTATAATGAACAAGGCACTGGTAAATATGTAACGGATATTTAGGAACTTTATAATGCTAGTAAAGAAATTTGATGAACACCTTAAACAGCAGATGAGGTCAGGGGTCACTGTAAACTAATTATAACCATACCCATGATTCACCACATGAAGGTAAATAAATGGAAGCTCAGAAGTGAACGCAGCCTATTGCTCCATCTTGGACCAGCTGTAAAAGTGGGCACTGATGGCCCAGGTGTTGTCAAACATGACTCAGAATTAAGAACACCTTGGTGTAGTGGCTAGTGACTACAGTGTCAAAGATTTCCTGGGCTTCTGTTTAGGCACCACATTCTACTTAGTTTAGGTGTCATATCCTATGTAGTTTATGTGTCATATGTGTAGACTGTTGCAGACTTCCCTTTCAGGTGGAGTGACAAGTAATTATAGTGATTACCCATTTAGTTGTTGTTGTTCTTGGTGTACCTGACAGACTTGGCCTAGATAGAAGGCAGAGGTCTGGTTATTTGCTAGAATCACCCACAATTGCTAGTGTTTGATTCTAGACCGCAGTTGTCTTTAGTGTTTGTTTTTATTGTACTTCAATGTTTGTGTTGTAGAAGACTTTAGAGATGAATTAAGAAGTTTTATGCTGTTCATCACTTGTTAGTTTAGTCTTTGTAGGTTTAGTTTGTGCACTCACTCTTGCTCTTACTGCTTAACTTGTTAATCCATTGATGGGTTGAAAGATGTTCAATTTCAACCTCTGTCTCAGAGTCCTTTAACCCTTTCTTTCTTTTTACTTTATCTGTTTTTGTTGTCCCTGGCCTGAACACAGTCAGCATTGTGGTCTCTCTACCTCACATCATTCTTCCCCCCCCCCCCCCTCCCCCCCCTCCCCAATCTTCATTAAGAAAACAGCCCAGAGTTTAAATAACTGAGGAACTAATGTATCCAGTATTCCAAAAGAAAGTTAGTGGATAGATAATAAAATAGCAGAAATATTACTCTCTTCCACAGCTCAGGAGCTGGCAGCGTTTGAATCCATTTGCCAGCAGATGCTGATGGACGTGCAGGAGAGGCTTGTGTACAGGACTTACATCTACATCAACAGCGACATCTTACAGTACAAGGCTGCTGCCGGAGATTTGGCCTACCCCGAGAAGTTGGAGATGATGGAGGTGAAGATTCTTTTGTTTGTTTAGATTTTTTCTGGTCATATTGAGAATTGCGGCAGAAAATTAACCTGATCCTGAGACATAGTTGATCGCACAAAATTCATGCTATTCCATCCATTGTATGTGTGTGTGGGTCCATCCAGCCTTCCTCCCACATAAGAACACAAGACTACCCACATAAGAACACAAGACTACCCACATGAGAACACAAGACTACCCACATGAGGACACAAGACTACCCACATGAGGACACAAGACTACCCACATGAGGACACAAGACTACCCATATGAGGACACAAGACTACCCACATGAGGACTCAAAACTATTGTCATCTTTTGGTCAAATTGTGGGACGAGTCTGAAGAAGGTTCTGACAGCCAGAAAGGTGGTGTTAGAGACAGAGAGAAAAGAGGCTGGATGGACTGGGAAAATGGCAAGGAAGACAGTCAGCAGTTGAACTTATCAAGACCAGTGATTACAGATGTTTGGGGGGGGGGGGTGTTGGTGGTGTGTGTGGGTGGGTGGGGTGTGTTGGTGTGTGTGTGTAGTGGTGAGGTGGGTGGAGGGTGGGAGGAACATGATTGCCTTGCTGCTCAGCATGGTACATGATGATGATGATCATGAAGAGTGAGTACTGTAGAAGATAACACTACATCCAGCAGCAAACTGTCTCAGAACGGAGTGGCTTCGATTACAATATCCTCCTCCAAGAAAGTCTGGTACTAATCATGCTGAAGGTGTTTACACATAAGGAACCCAAGAATATTATCCCCTTGCTGACAAATGCATAAACCAGGAGGGCTTGTGTGCACCTCACACACATAACAAATAACTCAGCAGTTGGAAATAAAAAATGGTGGGTCAAATCAACCACTTTTTTTTCCGCATATCTTTTACAGGACATCGCTGTCAACACCAGCATTTTACCGCTGTCGTTGATTTATTGGCAAGATTACGCTCAGTAGTTTGCCATTGCTTTCTGAGCGACCGGCTCACTTATCCCTAAGTTACCAACATGGCGAGAACCGCTTCCAGTTACCCTATGTGGATAAATGGGATTATGGAGACAGTTGTTTAACTCCAGGGAGACCAGCAAATCGGCCACTGCCACGACTAAATTCATAGTGAGAAAACCTACCCACAAAAGAATGTTTATGGCATGCTTGACTCTCGTATGCACACATTTGGATCATCACTGATGCTACAGAATTCTTCACAGTGTTGAGCTACTCCTCGTGTGATATTTGGAAGGGGGCTGGAACACTATTAGAGTAATCTGTATGAAATGAAAGTGGTGATTGACAAACCAAACTAAGCCAGTGATACTAAGCAATGACATTTGATTCACTTGTCATCTTATATAGAGTATAGCTGAAAGTTTAAAGAAGGGCAAACCAGCCAGGGCCAGCCATTCCCGCACCCCATCCAATGCATCAAGCACCTCACATGAGGTGGCACAGCTGACAGGGGCTGGAGACTCAGCTGAGAGGCCTGCATCATCTAACGGTTCTACAACTGACATCGTGGAGGAGGAACTAACAGAAGTGTCTTTAGAGAGAAGTGAGTCATTGTTTTCATGTTTAATCATCATCTTCCTTTCTTCTTCAGTTCTATTACCTGAGCTGTAGTTTATTGGGATGTCATGTTGAATGTAGTATGTAGCTGAAGTTGCCCACTACTCCCCACTTCAGCAGTAATTGTACATATGGCAATATATGTGTCAGGCCAGGTTTTTATTTCTTTGTCTCTCATAAGTAGAACATTGTCATCATCATCCAGTGTCTTGCCGGCTGGTGAGGGCGATCATGCCTCTCCACAAATTGTGATCTCAGACGACATGGATCAATTCATGTGTTGACTTCCTTCCATGCCATGACTGTCAATAATCTTCTCCCGCTATCTTCCTCTATCTCTCTTTCCGCAAATCTTTCCTGTTATCACGACATGTTCCAGTTTTTGTCTTCTCATAACATGGCCAAAAAAATGATGTCTGCCTCTTTCTGATGTCTGTGATAAGTTGTCTTTGCTACTTACCTTCCCTCAGAATGTCTAGATTGCTCATTTTGGCTGGCTAATTAATTTTCAGAATAGAACATTATACACAACTATAAGAAAGAGACAATGTTCTTGGATCTGATTATGAGAAGAGAGACACAGGAGAACATCGTGATGACTGAACAGATCAGCTATAGAAGAGGCAGAGGTAGACCAAGAGAAATATGCTTGATGGTTTAATATGGTGGCATGGGTGGTATATCAGCAGTAGGAATACTCCAGAACACCAAGACCGAGATCTGTGGAGACTTGAGCACCAGAGCCATTTGGCAGGGCACCTGATGATGATACTTCTCATAGTTTGCCTTCAAATATATCCTGGAACATGGTTGCTTGACAAGGAAGTGTGACAGATACATCCTGGAACATGGGTGCTTGACAAGGAAGTGTGACAAATACATCCTGGAACATGGTTGTTTGACAAGGAAGTGTGACAAATACATCCTGGAACATGGTTGTTTGACAAGGAAGTGTGACAAATATATCCTGGAACATGGTTGTTTGACAAGGAAGTGTGACAAATATATCCTGGAACATGGTTGTTTGACAAGGAAGTGTGACAAATACATCCTGGAACATGGTTGTTTGACAAGGAAGTGTGACAAATATACCCTGGAACATGGTTGTTTGACAAGGAAGTGTGACAAATACATCCTGGAACATGGTTGTTTGACAAGGAAGTGTGACAAATACATCCTGGAACATGGTTGTTTGACAAGGAAGTGTGACAAATATATCCTGGAACATGGTTGTTTGACAAGGAAGTGTGACAAATATATCCTGGAACATGGTTGTTTGACAAGGAAGTGTGACAAATACATCCTGGAACATGGTTGTTTGACAAGGAAGTGTGACAAATATACCCTGGAACATGGTTGTTTGACAAGGAAGTGTGACAAATATATCCTGGAACATGGTTGTTTGACAAGGAAGTGTGACAAATATATCCTGGAACATGGTTGTTTGACAAGGAAGTGTGACAAATATATCCTGGAACATGGTTGTTTGACAAGTAAGTGTGACAAATATATCCTGGAACATGGTTGCTTGACAAGGAAGTGTGACAAATGACATGGTCTGGCCAGACAAGCTGTTGATATACATAACTGGTAAGAGTGGTGTTTGGTAGTCTGCATATATAAATTGATTGATATCTTCCTGTAGCAAGGTAACTAAGCACAGGGCTGTCAGCATTTGGCTGTCTCACAGGAAACCTACCTTACATGGTCACACTGTAGGCTGCTATTGAAGAAAACCTTGATTTAAGAGAATGTGAGTATAAAATTGACAAACACTTGAACAGATTCATATACATGTATATATCTCAGTACCTGTTGAACTGCATGACCTTGCACCGCTATCAACCTCTAGTAGTATATATTTTGTTTGTGTTGACTGTGTAGTCTGATTTCTCCGTTTGTGTGTCATCAGATTCAGATGGTGCAGGAAGCAGCATGCCCATGTCACCTGCAGACTTGCATGGCATGTGGTACCCAACTGTGAGGAGAACCTTGGTCACACTGTCCAAGCTCTACAGGTGTATAGATGTAAGCTCAATCCATTCTTGTGGTTGCTATTCCATTGCTGTACTGTATTAGTAGCATTACTGAACATACATGAAGTACATGATTTCATTGAGCTCAACATCATCAGGTACCTTACCGACTGGCATATGCGATCGTACTTCTCCATATCTTGCCATCTCTAATATTATGTAGAGAAATTTCAATCATCAGTTCTGTTGTAAATGTTTATTTAACCCTTTACCTGGCAAATCATCCGAATGCGTTTTTACCCCGGAACGGGCAAACCGTCTTAATTCGTCTGAGCTACTACTAGCATTGTAAAAACGCAATCTAGTGGCTTTCAGAGATTTCCGATTGTCTACTTTCGGTTTCACCGATAGCTTGACAACGTGGCCGCCATATGCAAGCGTGTACTATGAATTTGAATGGATTTTTAAAATCCTTTACAAGGCAGACGTTTGTCTGTTTTGTAGCCCTGAACGGGCAAGAAGAATTTTGAGGTTCGGTAAAATTTTGGGTTACGTTAGTAAAATCATCACATAAAAGGTGTTAGTCAACCGATGTTACTTAAATAAAAAACAAAATGAAATAAAAAGCATGCAGAGTATTTTACTCACATGAATGTTCCCGGTAATCCACACATGAACACAAATATTTACAAAATACATTATATTGTTTGTGATTGTCAGTCATTTATACGGCAATTTACAAACACATTTTCAGAATCAGAATCACTTTCTTTAAAGTCCAACTCACGTCTGCTAACACAAAGTAACGCTTATCACTGATATCTAGCTCTGATTCAATCAAATTCTTGCACTTAAATGTCAATTAATCGTCTCGTAGTCATGTATGGTAGGTTACAATGTTACTATTCTTTGCTTCCCTTGTAGGCCCCTGTAATACAATATGAAAGTAATGAATCACATTCCAGTATTATGTCTTACATTCACAGTTTGTAATAGACACTTGATTGGTACTTCATTTTTAATTCACTATTCATTCATTGCCACCTTTCCGTCTTGACAGACGATAGTTTGGTACATTGTGCTTCAAAAAGGCTTAATAACTACGATCCATGGCGGTGGTGAGTGTGGCTGGTAAGGCCAATTCTTGCTGCAAATGTTTGCTCACAGTAGGTGCATGTGAAAACATGGTCATTTCCACCATTTTGCACCATCTTACGTCTCTCACGCTCTGTGTGTGCTTTATCTGCAATCATTTTCTCCTTTGACTTTATTTCCATTTCTGATAGTTCCCATTGTGCATTAGACGTGTTCCCATTGTGCATTATCAATGCCTGTATCAATCATGTCCCGCTTACACACATCTTTGTATCGTAGTAGAGGCCGACCCTGAGATCTCCTACCCGTCTGTAATTCACCAAAAAAGATGTCCTTTGGTATTCTACCATCATCCATCCTCCTAACATGTTCTATCCATCTAAGTCTACGAAGACTGAGCATGGAATACATCGTCACACAACCTGATCTTTCCAATACTTCAGTATTTGTGATTTTGTCTTGCCACTTAATACCAAGTATTCTTCGCAGACACCGCATATGAAAGCTGTTTAAACATTTCTCTTGGCGTGAGTAAGTTGTCCAGGTTTCACTGCCATAAAGAAGAGTACTAAGGACACAGGCTTGGTAGACGAGGACTTTTGTTTTGGCAGTAAGCTTCCTGTTCTCCCAGACTCTTTGTGCTAACATGTTCATTGTTGTTGCTGCCTTGCCGATCCTGATGTTGATTTCCTGATCGAGGGATAATTTGCTATTTACCTCTGATCCTAGATATGTAAAATAGTCTACTATCTCCAGTTCGGCGTCGTCAATAAAGATTGATGGTACACCATGTGCACCTTGTGACATAATCTGTGTCTTCTTTTTGTTAATTGTTAAACCAAATTCAGAACAAGCATTGGAGAATGCAGATAGTAGATGTTGTAATTCTTCCTCAGAGTGGGTCATAATCGCAGCATCATCCACAAAAAGCAACTCTCTGATTAGTACCCTGCTAATTTTGGTCTTGGCCTTCAATCTCTGAGCATTATAGAGGCCACCATCTGAGCGTGAGTGAATGTATATACCGTCATCCTGATCACGAAAGGCATATTTCAGTAGAAGTGAAAAGTATATCCCAAAGAGGGTGGGGGCTAGTACACAACCTTGCTTAAGAGGACTGCGTGGTCTCGAGGTATGGTGTCCGCCTCGAGTGCTGGAGGTCCCGGGTTCAAGCCCCGGTGATGCCGGGATTTTTTCTCGTGGACTTCTAGTAATAAATTTCCCCTGGTCTCTGGGTAGTGAGATCGGATGCCCGTGTGTATTGTTGCGCATGTAAAAAATCCCTTGGCAGTTGGAAATCGAAAAAGAGTAGCCTAACGGCGCTGCCGGGCAAAATTTCGAGTTAAAAATCTACCCAAAGTATTTCAGGATCCTCGGCGGTGCTACGGAGTTCGTGCACTAAGCTGAGTTTCTCCAGACTCAGGTTTGAGCTAGGAGGAGAACGGAGCACTTATGGGTTGCACTCTTGTGCCGTGATGTTGATCCGTCTACTAAACTAAACTAAACTAAACTAGCTTAACTCTACTCTTGATTTCAAACTCTTCTGAAGTTGAGCCATCAAACTTGATTATACCCTTCATGCCTGTGTGGAACGATTCCACAATGGACAGAAGAGTTGGTGGGCAGCCAATCTTCTTTAGTGCTTTGAACAGACCCTCACGACTGACCAAATCGAATGCCTTTGTGAGGTCGATGAAGGCAATAAACAGTGGCTGATTTTGTTCCCGGCATTTTTCTTGCATCTGTCGCAATGAGAATATCATATCAATGGTAGACCGGTTCTGGCAGAAGCCGCACTGTGATTCGGGGTAGACTTGATCTCCCAGGACTTGAAGTCTGCGCAGGACAATTCTGGCAAATACTTTCCCAACAATACACAGAAGTGAGATACCCCTATAGTTGTTACAGTCGCTCAGATCTCCCTTGTTCTTGTACAGCGTTATGATGTTTGAATCTTTGAAATCCTGTGGGACTTGTCCTTCTCGCCAGCATAGCTCTATTAGCTGGTGGATCTGTAGAGCGAGTGTGTCTTGCCCACTCCTGATTACCTCTATTGGAATCCCATCCTTACCTGGAGCCTTGCCAGATGCAAGCTCATTTATAGCACACTTAACTTCTGTTATAGTGGGAAGTGTGTCCAGGTGGTCAAGAGTTGGCAGGGCCTCTATGGCGTTGAGGGAATCATCCGCTAGCTTGGTCTCACTTGAGTAAAGCTCTAAATAGTGTTCGACCCATCTATCCATCTGCTGTTTCTTATCAGTGATGATTTCTCCAGTCAAGGTTTTCAGCGGTGCACTTCTTTTGATCATTGGACCACAGGCTTTCTTTATCCCTTCATACATGCTTCTTATGTTTCCCTTATCACTTGCGATTTGAATGGACTCACATAACTTGATCCAATAGTCATTCGCACACTGCCTGGCAGCCTTTTGTACATCCTTCCTCGCTTGCTTCAGCTCACTCAGAGTGTTACGCGTTGGTCTTTCCTTGTTTCTTAAGAGAGCTATCTTCTTTTTATCAATCAAGGGCTGCAGTATCTGGCTGTTTGCCGCAAACCAGTCCTGCCTCTTATGATCCACAGAGCCGTAAACCCCTACCGCTGTTTTATAAAGTTTCCTTAAGTTTACTCCATTTATCATTTACTATACAATTTTCTGATGTATCATTGAAAACGTCTTCAAGTTGCTGTTGAAATTCAAAGCACTTTCCAGGATCGTGAGTGTTAATAATATTAATCCTGGGGCTAGACTTGTGTTTAGCTGTGTAGATTCTCTTTGGTCTCAGTCTAACCCTTGCAACAACCAAAGAATGATCTGTATCACAGTCAGCACTGTGGTAACTTTGAGTTAATGATGTATGGTTCAGATGTTGTCTCCGAGTGATAATGAAGTCCAGCTGATGCCAATGGCTGGATCTTGGATGTTTCCATGTGACCTTATGCATCTCTTTTGTTTTAAAAAAGGAGTTTGTAATACATAGGTCGTTTCTAGTGCAGTGCTCCAGCAGCCTTTGCCCATTATCATTCATGCGAACGATGTTGTATTTTCACTCTACACTTCCATTCCTCACTCTGACGGCCTTAAAGCCTTAGAATTTTTCTTGGAGAAAAGGCTTAATCCCTCGATAGCCACTGGACCATTACTGCGTCTTGCGGAGTTAGTCCTCAACCTCAACTCGTTTGAGTTCAGTGGGGACTACTTCGACCAGATCAGCGGTGTGGCCATGGGTACTAAGATGGGTCCCAGTTATGCCTGCCTCTTCATGGGCTGTCTGGAGCACCAGGTATGGAGTCAGTACACCGGTAGGCTCCCGGAGCTCTACAGGAGGTACATTGACGACTGCTTTGGTGTCTCGGACATGCCCTTGCCTGACCTACAGAACTTCATTGCCTTTTTTTCAGACTTCCATCCCAGCATCAAACTTACCTCCACCATTTCTTCGTCGGCTGTCAATTTCTTAGACCTCACAGTCTCTTTAGGTTCCGCTGGTCTATGCACGACGGTTTATTATAAACCAACTGACTCGCACTCATTCCTTCTCTATACCTCCTCCCACCCTCCCTCGTGCAAACGTTCTATTCCTTTCTCCCAACTGTTACGTCTCCGACGACTTTGCCAGGATAACAACGACTTCCATCAAAAAGCCCACGAGATGCTTGATTTCTTTCGCCTTCGTGGCTATCCTGATAATGTTCTATCTACAGCTCTTCACCGCTGCCAGTCTATCTGTCGCACTGAGGCTCTCTCCTCCAGGCCGAACGAAACAATAGACCTGTCCTCTCACTTACTTATCATCCCCACAATATTGCTGCCAAGAATATCCTTTTTAAACATCTATCCATTCTCCGGGCGGAATCGACCACTCGTGATGTCTTCTCAGAGGCTCCTCTAGTGGCATATAAGCGGGATCGTAACCTCAGAGATGTGCTGGTCCATAGCAGGCTACCCCAACCTCACCAGTCTCTTCCTGGCACGGTGGCGTGTCTTCGATCGGTTTGCAAGACCTGTCCATACGTACTTCAAACCCAGAGTCTGACATTCCCTAAGACGACCTTCCACATCCGTGAGGGTTTCTCATGCATCAGTCGCAACGTCATCTATGCGATTACCTGCACACGTTGCGACATGAGATATGTCGGTGAGACAGGATTATGTCTTGGGGACAGATTTCGACAACATCTTTCTGACATCACCAGCGGCGCCCAGAAACCAGTATCCATACATTTCAACAGTCCTTACCACCATGGCGTAGCCGACATACAGGTCACGGCCATCAAATCATGCGCATCCCACGAACGGGATCGGAAGACATTGGAACACCGTCTCATCTTCCAGTTGGGCACACTCTCCCCTCACGGCCTTAATGTCCAACACAGCTTCATTTAACTTCCCACCCCACCCTCCCACCCCTAGCTTACAGTCCACCATCTGGGTACGTGCAGATCCTTTGTATGACATCACAGTCAACTCTCTTGGCGGATTTACGTTCGGTGTTTTGCCATCATTTTCTGAACGACCGCCACTCATGCCTCTCTGTGTGTACTAACACTATATAGGTTTCCACAGCGGTGTTTCGAGCGCTTAACGATAATTGCTAATTGTCATCTGCGTCCGTAACATCTTTGCCGGTCTCTAATTTCACTTTTCCGCACACATGGGCGCGTCTCCACCCCACTCCCTTCCCGCTTGACCTTTGACCCGTGTACCATACATCCGGTCTATTGATCCACTGGCGCCCTACGTGTGTCAGACCTTCCAAGCTAGGACACGGTATTCAGATGAGTACATTTAATTTCAATTAGTTTAATAGTTTAATATTGTCATAGTGTGTTTCATGTAGTTTTGTGTTGGTTTGTATTTGTTTGTCCTGTGATGACGAAGGCTTTGGCCGCAACGTCCAATTTGTCTCTTGTAGTCGTGTTTTAGTAAAGCTCACAATCTACTTCTCGTTTATTTGGGTGATTAATTCATTGTATTTTCTAAGGCACACTGGCCATGAACTCGAGTCCTTGCCCACACGAGCATTGAAATCACCGAGCATATAAATGTAGTCAGATTTTGGAACTGCCTTGATCGCAGAGTCTAGCTGCTCATAGAACATATCCTTCACATCATCAGAGGAAGCAAGTGTCGGTGCATATGCAGTGAGAATGGTGGCAAATCCACAAGAGGTTGCCAAGCGCAGTGATAATAATCTTTCATTACCTCCAGCTGGGATATCAATCATTCCCAGTAGCGAATTCTTCACTGCAAAGCCCACACCATGTTGCCTTTTTTCTGCCTGCCCTCTTCCCTTCCAAAAAAAGGTGTAATTGTTTTCCCTGAGTGACCCTTCCTCAGCGAGGCGAGTCTCCTGCAGGCCAGCAATATCAATGTTAAGATGATTGAGTTCAGCATCAATCACAGCCGCTTTTCTCACATCGTCAATATGTTGATTGATTGATTTAGGAATCGACATCATAGCATTCGGGGCATTCCCATAAGTGCTCCGTCCCCATCCTCAGCAGCCAGCGAAGAGTTCCAACACTAATAGTACCAGTAGCAATCTGATTATAAGTCCGTCTCGCCTTTCCTTTGAGCGTTGAGCGTCGGCCAGATCCCTTCGTCACTCCTCGTTGTCTCATTCTTGCCAGACCATGGTAATCCATTTGCTCCTCCGAGGTGTGCACGTGCTCCCACAAGGCCGCAACCACGTCTGCCTTGTCATGTATCAATACTCCACCAAGTTCTGCAGAGCCTGCCAATCTGTCCGCTGTTCATTTCCCAGCACACCGGCATGCTCCGGAGAAAAGATCCAGGCGATGCTTGTCACCCGTGACCTCCGAAGCGAAGCAAGCCACTCCGCACGAAGTCTGCCCGTCCTCACCCTCGTCAGCATGCTTTCTGAGTCAGTTACAACCACGATGTGTGTGTGTATCGTATTCTCCATCCAGCAGAGAGCCGCAGTGACTGCCCCACTTCCATTCTTAAGCTGGATGTTGTGGTATCATATGCCAGGCTCTCCTGCCCCAAACATCGACCATTAGCTTTGGCTATGAACCCCCAGCCACTTCTCTCACCTCTTGACACCGAACCATCTGTGTAGATAATCACATCACTCGAGTGAGCATTGTCCTGAATTAGTTGCTGGATTTCCACTTCTGTGGCCCCTGCTGGCCACTCCCTGCACTCCCGGCTTAATGTGATTATAACTCTGCACAAGTCTGACTGCTCCACTGGCACTCTGACCCACTCCTCTCCACGCCTAATGTTCTCCAGGGGGCACACCTCTCTGATCGTATCCTCCGCCTGAGCCATCCATGATTTCCCTCTTATCAGTCGCTGACCCTTAACTGCGTCCAGCGCCTCATGCAGTGGGTGGTCTGTGTCTGCAGCTACTCTGAGGTATGCCTTCGCCTGCATCACCTTGAGCCTACCAGCAACAGTCGGCAGACCAAGGATGTAACGCATGCACACTACTGGGGTGAGTTCCCTTGAAGCAAGATGGCGGGACATTTTGTCGTCCCGTAAAATGGAACGTGTTTTTTCCGAAATGTATATGGATTAAGTGTTTTTTTCGTGGTGAAATGGAGTTCGGACCGTGCAACGGAGTTCGTGCACGCGCGTCCGGTCTTCTTTCGGCGTATCATCGGCGCCCGGTGGCGATAGTTAAGCCTAATATGACGACCAGACGACCAGCTAGGACACAACGTGGTAAGAGGGCGGGCGCGCGCAGAAGGCGCTTAAAATGTGACAGATTGGGTATCGGAAATGTTTGAGTACTGTACTGGAACTGTGCATCATTTAGTCAACGCCGACCCATTCTTGAAAAACTACTCTACGGAAACGATATTGTAGTCTTGCAAGAAACACAGCTCACCGACGGAACAGTCAATGTGGCGGGATTTCAGGGTTTCTTTAACAGGCGGCACCTCGGACAGGCCATTCTGGTCCGCGACAACATACTAGTGTCTGAGATCGATATGTCCGCCTGGAACAGCGATGCCCTGCAAGTGCAGGCATTAAGAATAATGACACCAGTGCAGCTTGCAATCGTTAACGTCTATGCGCGAAATGGGAAGGTCGACGTGCGACAATGGCAGAGTTTGTTCGATATGGATGAAAGGCATATCATCTACTGCGGGGACTTCAATGCCAGAGGCAGTCAATGGGGGAATTGCATCACCAATAGACAGGGAGAAGATTTGGAGGACGCCCTGGCATCTGCTGCCCTAATCTGTCTGAATGATGGGAAGGTCACTAGGATGGCCACTCGACCAGGCGACTCTGACAGCATCATTGACTTGGCTCTGGTGTCGCCCACCATCGCACCAAGGTGCCGGTGGGGCACACTGGGATACCACGATAGTGACCATTACCCTTGTGTCATCCTGATCAAGAAAGACGGGGCCATGAGTCAAAGAAACAAGACCAATGCCTTCCCGTACGACACCACTGGTCAAGACGCCATAAGCAAGATCAGAAGAAGGAAACTAACTTCCTCCCGTAGGAGACAAGAAAGATGGCTGCAGCCACCATGGTGGAATGGAGAGGTCGAGAAGGTGTGGCTGGGAAAGAGGCAGGCTGTCAAAGACTGGCAAAAGGCCAGAAAGGCTAACATGCCACAGGTTGAGTTGGCGAACCTGAAGACTGAGGTCGTTAGGACGACGACTTTATTCAAATCCTGCGCCAAACAGGCCAAGGCCGACAAATGGGACGAGTTCTGCAGGAAGGTGTGCTCCGAGCAATCTCTTACGACATTCTGGCGCCTCCACAAGAGCATGAACGGTGCTGCACAATGTAGGGGTATTCCAGACTTTCAAGGCACAGACCTCGCATGGGAAAAGTCGGATGCGGATAAAGGTAAGGCCCTTCTTGCACGCTACATAGAACAGACTGACCAGAAAGACGAACCCGCCAGACAGAGGACCACTACAACACTCTCTCAGTTGTGCGAGGGGGTCGGGACAGACGAAGAATGGACAATCACAGTTGAGATATTGCGTGCGATGCTCAAGAAATGACCTAACACCGCCCCAGGCCCAGACGGCATCCGATATGGTGACCTAATGGTGATATCAGATGATGACATGGAAGAACTGGCCAGAGAATTCAACACCAGTATCCAGAGGGGTCAGGTCAAAGAAGAATGGCTACACAGCTACTTGCTGCCGCTGCCAAAACCGAACAAAGACCACTCCAAGATAAGCGGCTACAGAATCATTACGATGCAGAATACTGTTGGCAAGCTACTGGAGAAAATTGTAGCACACAGACTTGCTTGGGACTTGGAACAGCTCGGCTGCTTCCCGCCCACACTTGGAGGATACAGACGCAACAAAGAGTCATGGCTGAATGCGGCGGTCTTTGCTCAAGATGTTTACGAAGGATTTCAGGTCAGAGAAGAGACATGTGCGGCCGCCATAGACTTAGAGGACGCATATAACAGAGTATCTTTCGAGCACTTGATGCAAACCCTCCTCAGACTGAAAGTGCACCCTCACCTTGTACGATGGATAGCTGCAGTTCTACTCCAAAGGAAGGTGGTGCTAAGATGCGGGAGTTGGTCTTCTGAGCCGATAACGATATGTCCAGGATTGCCGCAGGGTTCACCACTGTCACCAGTACTATTCAACGTGTATACGGTGCCGATCACTGAACAACAGTTGGATGGGAGGGGTAGGACTCTATCATTCGTTGACGACATCCTCGTGTATCGACAGGGTCGAGATAGACAAGCGGTTGCCAACTATATGCAGGGCGAACTAGATCGAATTTCCTCATGGTGTGCTGATGCCGATGCCCTTGTCAACCCTGCAAAGGCAACGGTTACATGGTTCTCACTAAACAACCATATTGTGAAAACAGACCTGCCGGCAGTAAGAATGGATGGGAGCATTCTGAGTAGAACCCAGTCAATGACATATCTTGGCGTGAGGCTTGATCGTAGCCTGTCCTTCAGAGATCATGTCGATTATGTCATAACGAAGGCTCGAAAAGGTTTGGCAGCAATGAGAGTCATGGCGACTGCCAATATCGAGCAAAGACTGCTATTACTTCTGTTCCAAGGACTTGTGCTTTCACGCATCGAGTATGCCCTGGCCATTCTCACTGTCAGCCCTACACAGATTGGAAGACTTGAAAAGGTACAAAACGAAGCCATGCGCATCATTTTGGGCTGCACGAGAGACACCAGCTGTGTAGCAATGAGATACCTCCTTGACTTCCCGACAATGGAACACAAGATCAAGATCTGGAGAGCTCGTGCATACTTAAAAATAAGTGCAGATGAGCAGCACCCTCTGCATGACGCTGTATTCAGAGAAAAGGGTGACAGGCTAAAGAGGGGCAAATCATGGATGGGTCGGGCGGAAGATGTCGTCGGACAGGTCTGCAGTCTTACCAGTATCAGCCCCGGCAAGGAATGGGTGCCGGTGCCTCCAGCTTTTAAGTGTACCTTCTCCTGCATTATCACACTCGACAGACGGTGCAGAGACCCTGCCGCTGTCAATGCAGAGGTTAACGCGTTCATTTATGATCACTCAGATAGCCCCGAAGTGCTCATCTATACAGATGGATCTGTTGTAAAGCAGCAGAGAAGTGCGTGGGCATTTACAGCCTGTTCAGCGGGCCGAACCGTTCAAGAATCCAGTGGTGCCCACTCTATGACCACAAGCAGCATGACGATGGAGGTGATGGCAGTTACACAGGCTTTCATATGGCTGGAATCACAGCATTATACCAACGTGTGTGTACTAAGTGGTTCAATGAGCATGATTCAGAAGGTCGAAGCTGGATCTGTACGTAGACAGTGGACTGAGTCGCTGCGGAAGTCCGTTGTCCGCAAAGTCACCTTCATCTTCGTCCCGGGACATGCGGGAGTCGAGGGAAATGAACGAGCTGATAAATTGGCTGGCTCTGCACCCCCTGTAGATGGCCAGCCCATGGATCGTGCCGATGTTATTAATGCCCTTAAAGATATGGCGAGAACAGAGGATTTTGACGCCAGTGATTCCACATCGCTTTCCAGGATGAAAGACCTGGGAGTAAGAATCGGCACAGCCAGACGCGAGAGGTACATCGGGAAAACAAAGCGCCTCGTCAACCAACACAGAACTGGCACTATTAGCCACTGGACGCTGATGCATATGCTGGGGGGAGGATCTGAGCACCTATGGACATGTCCGGAGTGCAACGAAGATACCCCAACTGATAACTAACTAACTAACTACTGGGGTGTCTCTAGTGCATCCCAGAATGACCCGCATAGCTTCGTTCTGTATGCGCTCTAACTTCACCAGCTGACTCTCTGAGACAGTGAGCAGACCTAATCCATAATCAATTACTGAGAGGATCAAGTGCTGGTATAGTGTGAAAAGCATTCTCTGCTCTATGTCCATTGCAGCCATAGTTTTAAGTGCATTGAGTCCCTTTTGAGTTCTTGTCACGACCGTCTCCACATGGTCCTTGAAGGATAGGCTCCTGTCAAATGTGATCCCCAGATACTTCAGTTTGTTCTCTCTGCTGACATTTCTACCATCTATCGCGAGGCTTGGGACATCAGCTCTTACAATCCTGTTGTCCAGAGTGCACCACAAAACAGCCGCCTTTTCCGGGTGGATGACAGCACTCATTTCTGTGCACCAGTCAATCACTTTATCTACTGTCGCCTGTAACTCCTGGGCTGTTTGCTCCCTATCTCTCCCCAGCCTATATGCAAGAATATCATCTGCAAATGTTAGTATTCTTCCAACCCCTGGTGCTTCTAGGTTTGCAATCTTGCTCGTATACACATTAAAGAGCACCGGTGAGACTGCAGATCCCTGTGGCAGTCCCGGGGTTAACATATGTGGCTCTGAGGTCCATGCGCCCAGACGGAGAGCAACCCGACGAGAGTGCAGGACGGCTGCTATCCAGTTCACCAACCAGGGATTGACCCCCTTTTCCATCAGTGCGGTCATCAAAATATCATATCGAACTCTATTGCACGCATCCTCGAGATTAAGCGCTACCGCCATCATTTCCTGTCTACTCTGGAACCCCTCATAAACATCAAAGGCAAAAGTGGCTGCATTTGACCAGGTATCTTTTCCTGGCCTGTAGCTCCCCAGGCCTCTTGGAAGAAGCTTCCCGCTTTCCAAAAACTCTTGCAACTTGACAGCGACTATCTTCTCTAAAACCTTCCCAAATGTATTTTGAAGGGTGATGATTCTAAAGCCGCTAAGCTTTGACTGATCCTTGAATGGTTTTGGGAGAGGGATGAGATAGCTGTGCACCCAATCCTGCGGTACTGATGCTGTCCTAATGCTCTGGTTAAAGCAGTCGGTCATCTCCTCCAGGTCTGCTTCGCTCAAACCCTTCATGTGGCCATACCTGACCCCATCGGGCCCTGGTGCCATGTCTTTTGCCTTTTTCAAAATGTGTTTAACATCTTCCACCCGTATGATGTCTTCATACTGCATATTCTTTGTGGTTCCAGATAGCTCCTCTCTAACTGCATCCCTGGTGTCTGCATCATTATGATTGGTCTGCTCTAAAAATCTCTGGAGAAATGTCTCCCCTTTCTCTTTGTCTGTTGTCACGCGCACACCATCATCTCTATAGATTGTTCCCACTGTGGGCGCCCGATCTTTTCTTTGCATTTGCCTGTGCAGTTTCCAGAATTTTTACAGTGTCAATCGTCAATATTTGTCAAGTCAGTGGAAAATCCTGGACACATGGTTCTCACGTTCCAGGTTGCAAGCTGTAGCTTGAGGTTTCTATTCTTTTTATTAGTACCTGGTGCATTGGTTTTACAGCCTGCGATTCAGATTTTGTCCTAGCCCCAAGCACCCATTGAAGCAGGCAGGCTGTGGCGGATCAGCACCCAATTGGCCGGGGGCTGCCCAGCTTGAGGCGGGCGGTAGCTGATCAGTGACACCTGTAGGTGTCTCCCACCATCAGAGGCAACGCTTGGCGCCCCATGTCTATGCCAACTGACAAGGACTTATAACCCGTAACAGTTGCCTCTCGCTTTGATTCCGAGACCGGTGAAGACCAGGGATGGAGTTATTGCCTCACCATAGCACAAAGCCTGGGCTAAAATAAAGAAACCATGTGTTGCCCATGCAGCATGATCCCTCTCTCGGCCTGTCTAGTTCACACCAGAGGAAAGTTAACACCTATACATCTGGAACAAGACAAGCTGCAGAAGCTACCGGATCAGCAAAGCAATGCTCTAACTGTCCGCCTGTCGGAGCTTCGATCCTAGACCAGCTGCCAACCAAGGCTTAGGGCCTGATCTGCCCTGCCATGACTTATTTTGTCTTTGGGTTGCATTTCCTCGCACCAGGATAAGGCTAGTACCCTCCCAATTGCGCTCTTCCGCCCGAAGCCGTTGGCACAATGTGGGTTGTCGGGTTTGGTAAGCGCCGCCCAACATTCGGCGCTGACAGAAAGCAGGTAGTACCGTCTACTGTCATAGACAGCCACAAACTGCCACAGACTGCCACAAACAAAGGAATTAAGGGAGTTCCCGGGGAATTACATGACATCAGGGTGATTTCATAGTGGGTATAGGGGTGTGTTGATACAGACATATAATTGCTTTCGCAAGTAGAAGGCAAGCAAGTGCTATTGTGTAATGAAATAAAGAATCATATAAATTGAATGTGTTGTCGATCACTTCCGGTTGAGTGTGTGGTGGACTGCTAGACCGATCGATGGATGCAATAAATAATTTTGGGCCCAGAGGGCCCTCACTGTCACCAGAGTGTATATCCATATCTTGTGCTACTTGTCTTATCTTGTGTATGTCCCATCTGTCTGCGCTCATCTGTGAAGTATCTGGGGGACAGTTTGCAAAAACAATGACATGTGGTTTTTGGTATATCTTGCTGCAAACACACTTGTCAACCGATCACAAAGAGAATCCCGATATCCCTATTCTGAAAATCGACGATCCCACCAGATCTAGGTCCCTGCTAAAAATAACTACGCAGTTTGTTTGCGGTGAATTAAAAATTAAGTACCTCTTTATTTATGACAATGACATTCTGTAATTAACATTACATGTTATTTCAGCAGTCGGTATTAAATAGTACATGCTCATTGTGTAAACTAGCTTTGCTGTTTATGTGTTGTCTGACTTTTTGTCTTCAGTATCCTTTTCAGTATAACATAATATCTCTTACATTGAGGATCCCTTGTGTTGATCAGAAACCTCCTGTTGTGTGTGCCCTGTTTGTGGGGCGTTTTACTATATTTTGTCATAAGCATGCCAGCTATATTATTTTAAAAATAACCTGCAATGGGTTTTTAATCTGATAAGGCCATCACAATTTGTAGAGCTGGATGTACAGAGGAATATGTGGCCAGGCTTTCCCTCACTAAGAGAGACAATGAATACAAGTGTTGTACCCTCAGTTGACCATGAATACAAGTGTTGTACCCTCAGTTGATCATGCTCATGACATTAGCAGTACAGCTAATCAACTTTGCTAATGCGCCCACTAGCTATATTATTATTAAGTTATTATGTCAGCACTATTACTGGTTACGTGTCACATTCATGCCAATTCACTTTTAAAATCTCCACTCAACAGAAAACCACTTTCCAAGGTCTGTCGCAGGAGGCCTTGCAAGCCTGTATTGTGTCCCTGAAAAACGCCAGGGAAGGCATCATCAAAAGAAAAGTAAGCATTTCTATATAGATTCTGTACACGTTTGCTTATTTTATTATTTAAAGATAAAATATCCAGTGGTGTGTGTTGCAGTGTGTCTGTCTTGGCCTCCGTTACCTCAGAAGCTTTGACAATTAGAAGTTAAACTGGAAAAAGTAAATTATTGGTTAAAATATCTTTTAAAATGCAGAAGTATGCTTTGCTAGGCTAGAGAAGTAGCAAAACATATACACTCGTACATTTCCTGCACAATAGAAGGGCTAAAAGGATATGACAGAATCACAAATGAGGAGCTCATGGACAGAACTAGACAACTGTCTTGTGACCAAACAGATTCACTGACAGATCGACAGACAAAAAAACAGGCAAAAACAATCAGACAGACAAAAGGTGGTTGATATTTAAGTGTGATGGTTTCCTGTCATGTTAACATGAATCAGTGTTATAGATAATGTTTGGAACTCGAAGCAGACCTGGGGAAAGAAGTAATGATCAGTTTGCCATATGTTGCACAGCAGAATAAATTCACTGAGATTCAGTTTCTGTTGTTTGACAACTTACAGCAGAGCACACTGGATGGGGAGCTCTTTCTGATCAAGCATCTGTTGATACTGAGGGAACAGATAGCCCCTTTCCAAGCAGACTTCTCCATCAGGGAAACCCACCTGGACTTCAGCAAGTTTAAAGGTCAGACTTCGTTATAATTGTTTATGTGACTGGACACTGTCTGATTGGCTCAACTAATCATGACAACGTGTGAATGTAATGAGTAAATTATTTTGCACCGTTTCTTCAGGCTTGTAGCTCAGTGCATTCTGTGTCAGATTTTTTATTGTTGTTGTCATGTCTGCTTTCCTTAGCCGTTGACATACATTGCATTCATGTGACTGAAGTACATCAGCTAAGGAACTTTTTATGTTTTTAATGTGGTTGTCTTCTTCTTCTGTGTTCATCCGGAAAGTTTTTTCGGACATGATTGATTGCGTTGTGCATGTTTACAGCAGAGCTGCGATGCTTGCACCTTTAGGCTGATACATCCAACTTCTGTGGGCGTTTATTGACTGGGTTAACCTTCCCAGGTGTTTCGAGGGACATTAAACTCTCTCTCGGACGTAATTGCATCGTTCCTGTTTACAGCGGAGCTGCATACTTGCACCTCTCGGCCGAGACATCCGGCTTCTGCGAGCATTTGTTGACTAGGTTAACCTTCCTGGGCTAACGTGGTTTTATCAGTGACTGTTTGTTGTTTGTATGATGATGATGTTGCAGTTCTACCAGTTTTATTTATTGTCTACTCTTTGATGGCCGGTCTCCCTGGTGAAGGGTTTAAGGACACTGTTCATAACTCCGTATACCCACGTACGAAACACAGCTGCGAGAGATTCGGCAGCGGACCGTGTCGAGTTGGTTTTTTTACGGAAAGGTATGTGAGCCGGTCGTTCAGAAAGCAATGGCAAACTAATGAAAATAAAACTTGCCAAGAATCTATGTTTAAATCCACATATATTTTGCTGGCTGAATTCCTGGTTAATCCTGCTTAAAATTGGTACTATGAAATTTCTTGGGAGATGAACACAGCTGGCATGCTATTGACCACATAACCTATTGAATGCTACTCGATCTAAAAATATGAACCACATACCTATTATGCTTTATGCTGTGAAAAGGGATCCTTTAGTCTTTAATTCTATGGCCCTGAGGTCGCCAAAAATGTAAAAACAGCCGACACAATACTTAGCATATCACCCCTCATGTGCCACTTGGTCCCCATAAATATGAACTTAACCATATTCTTAATATGCTTTAATGGCGGATGCATAAACTACCTGGCAGTTTTGTCACATCTGTCTTCCTTAGCCTTTGATTCTTCCCAGTCTACTTACAAGACAGCTGATTTATGCCTCTCTAAGTCTGGTCCTGACCTTTTGGCCTGTTACAATTTGATGATCCAGATATTGCCTTGGCTACCATGAATGAGTTCCACATGGTGAGAGCACACTGAGTGTAGTGTGAGATGGTGGCACATGTGGCAGTAAGACTCAAAGACAATCAGAGATAAAGAGACATTTTACTGAGAAAACATTGAATGTGAGATCAGTTGTTTCAGAAAAACTTTCATCTTCTGTGTTAGAGGCAGAGTTAGAAATGATGATATTATGAATATTAGCATCAAGAATATTAACAGTATGTTATGTTTTCTGAATGTTTGATGATCATATTAAAAAGTAGTTGTTGTCTGTATAATGAATAAAACGTAGCAAGTAGTTTGATTATGTTTTTATTTTGTTTGCTTGGGGTGACAATCAAATTTTCATTAAGAAAATGTGGCCCAAGTGGGAACTACTACTAAGGGACTGTTTAATTGTATGCTGCTTGTGATGCTGTGCTTGATTGACTATTTGCTTGTAGCCTCACTAGTTGTAGAAGTTTGTTGGTTTTTACTTTGCATACAATAAAGGTACAGGAAATTACATATCAGATGCTGACCAGATTTCCTATACCACATCAGGGCATAGTGAGATGAAGGGTTTATTGTTCTTGATCATTGTCTTTTCTATCTACACCCAAAGTCATGTTAGGTATCTATTTTATGTCACAATATCTCAGGATGTTGCTACAGTTCATCAGCCAGAATTTCAGCTGGTCCCTATCCTGTGTCCATCTTTGTGTTGGTCAATATCTGCTTCTTTCAGGAACCATGCCTTCCACCACTGCTCTTTCCAAGTGATTGCGATGTTTATTATGGCCAAAGTACTTGAGTTTCCAAGACATGTTATGAGCCAGTTTTCTTCCATGTTCAGATCCTGTGGAATTTCATTACTTTTCTTCTGTGTTGTTGTCTGTAACATTCAAGCTCAGAAGCCCTAATTGTCTTCTGTGTTGTTGTTGTCTGTAACATTCAAGCTCATAAGCCCTAATTGTCTTCTGTAGTGATTGTGAAATGCTCCATGACTGTACGCGTATGTTGCCACAGGAAAGATGCATGTTCCCAAACTTGTACTGTAATATGTTTGCTGGTGCTGTCCCATAGGTCCATATAGTAATAATATTGTTGAACCTCTGCATTGCTACTACCAGCCTGTGTCTGACTTCTTGTAAACAATCCTCGTTGTTGTTCGATTATAGAGCCAAGGTCTTCCACATATTCAGTTTCTTCATTTCTGGTTGTGAATTTTGGTTAGTATATAGTTATATGCAAGGACATCAGTTTTGTTATCTATCTAAGTTTTGGAAAAAATATTTGATTTTCACTTTGTCCCCTGACAAAGAGGTTCACCTTTTCTAATCCTTCAGCACTATTTGAGACTCATATCTAAGTTCTGGAATTGGATTTCTATCCAGCAAATGAAATAAAATGGTCTCAGGTCTCATCATTTTGATGTTTCTCGTACATTTTCTGCATAGACTGTAAATATAGAATCTAATATTAACTCACAAAGATGATCATGGCGTGATAGCAGCACTTATAAGAATGTAGAGTTTGTAGTCATTGTTTACCTGCAGCATCTAAGCTTACTTTAATTTTTTAAATACGAATATGACATTGTGTTTCAGTTTTTCTATTTGCAAATTTAATGTTTTAATTTGAAGCCTTTTAATTTCATTGTCACATCAGAAGGCAGTCCTTATTCCTTATTATTTATGTAATTATTTAGCGCCATTTCTGCCTAGCTTATTTATCAAATCCCACAGTACTGATTTATGTAGCAAATAATGTGGTAAATGTTTCTTATTGCCACAAAGAGTAGTAGTAAGTTAGCGCACTAGTGTACAGTAGAGCTTGGTTGAATGTCCATTCCTGGCAGGATAATTGTTTTCACCAGTTCAACTTTGGGACAGCCTATCCTTATGAAATGGGTAGTAGAAATTCCTCTAGTAAAGTAAACACGGGTAGTGTCATACTAACCACATTGCCCATGGTGTTGATATGTTGTCACTTGCCAATGAAGGTCAGTACAATGATGCAAGCCTATCACCCAGGCAAGTCAACTGTAGGATTTTCAGAAATGGCATGAATTCTGTGACACTCTTATTAACTGGAATCCAAAATGGAATTGAAAAAGGGGGTTGGCTGCTGCCGTGCTGTTATTGGAATCCACATGAAAACACAAAAGATAATTCAGAAGCTTGATGAATGGAACAGCACACAAAGATACAAGTGAATGTTTCAAGCAAGGTCATTTTTAACGGAACTTCAAAACCCAAACAATAAAAACAGATAACACAAAGGAATACTATCTCATCATTCAGAGGTAGTCCATTCAAGCAAATGGCCTACCTCTGAGGTAGATCCGGCGCACTAAGTCCTGACCCCAGAGTCAAAGAAAGCAGCAGTTCATTCATTCATCATGTGCCATGCTGATAAGTGTGGGCGGTCATGTTTCGCCGTCTTACACGATCACCAGAGTTGTGGATCAGCTTGTTGTTCTTGTCCTGACAGTTACCTGCTGTGATTATTGTTTCCACTTGCATTCACTCATCAGTGGATATCCATCATATCTTTGTGGCTAAAAACGTTGATGGAGGAATCTGCTCCTCTTTGGGTCATGTAACTAGAAGGCTGGCCGTCTTTATACTCCTATTCTGTATGGTTCATCTGCACCATGATACCGCCTGCAGGAAATTCATGATGCCTTAGCAGCAACACTGCCGACTTACATGTCAATGGCATATTGATTCACATTTCTATCAGACTCGTTTGAATCTCCCTTGTAACAAGGATTGATTCACATTTCTATCAGACTGTCATGGGAATCTCCCTTGTAATAAGGATTGATTCACATTTCTATCTGAAGGAACTATAGCTATATTTTTGATAAATAAGAGGGGTGTCTCCATGGTGGAGTGGTTACACCATCTGGTTCTGGAGGTTGCGGGTTCGATTCCAGGCTGCATCGTTCGATTCACTAATGCAATTTTCTCAGAGACTCCTGGAGGTCGTCGCTGGAGCTACGGAGTTTGTGCTTTGTGCTACGCTTTCAACAGAATGCCCTGTGGAAAGAGACAGAACCATATGAGATCAAACCCAGTGCAGTGAAGCCGACCCTCTTACCTTTTAAACCCTTTTTTGATAAATAAGAAATGGGTACTGGCTTATTTGATGAATAGTAGGAAATAAACACTACATTATGTACTAACTGAAATGTCCAGTGAGTGATCTCTAAGGTAGGTAACCCACGTGTGTACTCATTTCACCCAGTGAACAATTATTAGTTATGTCACTTTCACCGATCTGACCATATTGGAGGGGTAGCCCTGATTGAGTCCTGCAGTTGATTTCTTAGTTCTTGCTATTTATAATTATGGATTCCCACAGATCTGGCGGGGTTAATGGATCAGAGTCTGGGTTTTCATTCCATTATAGGTACGCACTTACTTTACTTTTATTGTATTGTGTTTGTGTGTCAGGACTTACAGGTGGGTCTTGTCTGCAGTAAACCATTATCTCCAGTGTCTGTGTTCATGTACCTTTGTGTGTGTGTTGCAAAATGTTTGTTTTTTAAGACCCCATCTGCGTATTGGAGTTATTTGTAAGGAGTCTGCATCTCTATTGTAGCACTTTGGGTGTGGAATCTGTTTCCGTATTGTAGCACTTTATGTGTGGAATCTGTTTCTATATTGTAGAAATTTGTGTGTGGAATATGTTTCCATATTGTAGAAATTTGTGTGTGGAATCTGTTTCCATATTGTAGCACTTTGTGTGTGGAATCTGTTTCCATATTGTAGCAATTTGTGTATGGAATCTGTTTCCATATTGTAGCACTTTGTGTATGGAATCTGTTTCCATATTGTAGCACTTTGGGTGTGGAATCTGTTTCCATATTGTAGAAATTTGTGTGTGGAATATGTTTCCATATTGTAGAAATTTGTGTGTGGAATATGTTTCCACATAGTAGCACTTTGTGTATGGATCTGTTTCCATATTGTAGAAATTTGTGTGTGGAATATGTTTCCATATTGTAGCACTTTGTGTATGGAATCTGTTTCCATATTGTAGCACTTTGTGTATGGAATCTGTTTCCATATTGTAGCACTTTGTGTATGGAATCTGTTTCCGTATTGTAGCATTTTATGTGTGGAATCTGTTTCTATATTGTAGAAATTTGTGTGTGGAATCTGTTTCCATATTGTAGCACTTTGTGTGTGGAATCTGTGCCTGTATTGTGGCACTTTGTGTGTGGAGTATGTGTCTGTAACGTGGCATACTCTGTGTTTGTGTGTCATCATCAGTATTGTAGCACTGTATGTATAGAATTGTTTCTGCATTGCAGCACGGTGTATATGAAATCTGTGTCTGAATTCTAGCACTTTGTGTATAGAGTCTGTGTTTATATTTTAGAACTTTCTGTATGCAGTCAGTGCTTCTATTGAATCAGTGTCCATGTATGAGTAATTTTGTCTATTAAGTCATTGTCTGTTTTTTGGATGATTTACTTCTTTCTTGAAACAGTTTGTATATTAAATCAATGTCGCTATTCAGAAATTTTATTGAGGAAGTTATTTGTATATTCAGTCAGTGTCTTTACTGGAACATTTTGTGTTGTAAACATTACCTCTACTGGAACAGTTTGTGCAGTTGGCTTGAAAATGGTGTCTGTATGTCTATTATAAATGTGCAATGTCTATTGTAATGTTATATTTCCTGTATAATTTTATGTCTGCTTTCATGTTATTTTTCTGCTATTGTATAACGTAATGAAATCAGTATTAACATCTAGAGAGATTAACAACGCATTTAAAAATGAGAATGACAAATGTTATGTATATTCACTACTATATGGCACGGAAGCTTAGACAATGAATAAACAATTAGAAAGTCAAATAGAGGCCCTGGAAATGTGGATATGCAGAAGAATATGCCATATTTCATGGATAGAAAAACAATAAAATACAGAGTTCTAGAAAAACAGAATGAAAAGAGTTGATGAAAGAGATAAATAAGAGGTAAGCAAAATATTTTGGCCATGTTAAAAGATATAACACTCTTATAAAAACCATACTAGAGGGTAAGGTTGAAGGCAAGCGAGCAAGAGGTTGACATTGTAAACAAGTAGAAAGATGACATCAAAAATTGGACAAACAGCAGTCTGACAGAATGTACAATCAAGGTATAGACAGACAGTATTGGAGCCAACCTTCATTGTGGAGATGGCGGCTGATTGATTGATTGAATGTATGTTATAATTTCATCTTGTTGCTTACTTGCTTGCTTGCATTCACTGGCTGTGAACTCCAGCGTGAAGTCCTGTATGTCGGATGAAGACATCCTGTTGTCCAACATCAGTGTGATGTCATACCGGACTGAGGTTTGCGTGAGTATCCGTTGTCCCATGTCTGGCTTATTGGTAAGCAGACTGGCGGTTCCTTGCCGTGCAGGCAGATATTCCCCGACTTCGAAAGAATCAGCGATCGTACTACGCTAGCCAGGACCCCGAAGGGACCTGTTGCCCAGGATGCACAACTAGGACGTGTTAGTAGGTCTTGGCCAGTACAGGACCTGGCCCTGGTGCCTTGGAAACACATTTGCATCCCATTGCATCTTGTGAAAATAACATTAGCATGAAAGGTTGTAATATTTGGTGCCACTTTGTCCCATAATATTGCGGCCAATAATATCCTCCTAAGGTACCTATCCTCCCCCGATGGTGTTTCCACCTTGTCGTGGTGGGGGAGCTTGAGTTTCTCAATGACCCTGAGAGCTATGCCGGCGGTAGCGTAGCTACCAGCAGGGCCTCCCAAGCCGGACAGGTCAAAGGGTAGAGAACAGACAAAGAGAAACACCCTGGTCCTCCAGGTTGGGGGTTGAAGCGTGGGGTTAACATCCCCACCTTTGTAAAAACCTTTCTTTGTTACGAAACAAATACATGAGCCTCGATATCGGACTGACTTATCTGGACAACGACCTTGGAACGTTAAAGGACTTTTGAGATTTGGAACATGGAATGTACGGACACTATATCGAGCTGGAGCGGCCGAAGAACTAACCCGGGAGCTGATTGAATATCAAATGGATATAACAGCAATCCAAGAAATAAGGTGGCCAGGAGAGGGTACTTTAGAGCAAAATGGAATGATTATAATATATGGAGGAAACACCCAAAATAAACATGAATTAGGAACAGGATTTGTCATCAAAAAAGAGTTATGGGGGAACGTTTTAAACTTTAAAGCTTTTAATGACAGGATTAGTAAATTACGAATAAAAGGTAAATGGAAAAGTATAACGATGATTAATGTACATGCACCTACTGAAGAGAAAGAAGATGATATTAAAGAAGACTTTTATAATGATCTGGAAGATGTCATAGAAGAAACCCCCAAACAGGACATCCTGATTGTGCTGGGAGACTTCAATGCAAAAATAGGTAGAGAGCAAACTAATAAAAAAGTGGCCGGTATGGAAAGCCTACATACAACTTCAAATGATAATGGATGGAGAGTCATCAACCTGGCAGAAGCCAAAGGACTGCAGGTTAACAGTACCAGACTACAAAGAAAGGATATACACAAACAAACTTGGAAATCATGTGACAAGAGAACCTATAATCAAATAGATCACATTTTAATTAACAACAGAAATGCATCAAACATACAGCAAGTCAGAAGTTATAGAGGAGCTGAGTGCCACAGTGACCACTTCCTCGTTGGAGCAAAATTTAAAATAAAACTTAACAGATCTTTCTATACTAAATTACAAAGATTACACCCAACATATAACAGAGAAAAACTGCAAGACATTACAGTCAAAGAGAAATTTACAGATGAAATAAAATGTAAACTTGAAACTCTGCAAAACCCTTTGGAGGAAAGCATTGACCAAACTTGGTTGAACATCAAGAATACAATTCAGTCTACCGCAGAAGAATGTCTCGGTGTGTTAACCACGCATAGAAAGAACAGATGGTTCAATCAAAAATGTGAAGAAGCAGTCATTAGGAAGAAGAATGCCAGACATGTATGGTTAAATGACATCAATAACATCCAAAAGGAAGAGCATTATAGAAATGAATGTAAAGAGGCTACAAAAATAGTCAGACAGCAGAAGCGAGAATATATGAGTAATATAATCAAAGATATGGAAACTAATCACCAGAAAAATGAATCCAGAAAATTTTTTAAAGAACTGAAGTCAATGAAACGAGGGCACCAACAAAACACATATGGTTTAAAAGATAAAAATGGGAATATGATAAATACCAATGAGGAAATGTGCAACACATGGAAAGAATATTTTATTGAATTACTAAATTGTGAAGCTCCAAGTAACATTTTCTCACAAGAAGAGGTTCTAACATGCGAACCACAAATTGAAGAACCTACATTTGAAGAAATCCTATATGTAATCACACGACTTAAAAACAATAAGGCAACTGGGACTGATGGAATTGCTGCTGAATTTATAAAGGCAGGTGGCCATGCATTACATCTAAAGCTATACGAACTAATAATAAAAATCTGGAGGACAGAAGAATTACCCCATGACTGGAAAGAGTCATTATTGATACCTATCTTTAAGAAAGGAGACAAGTTCCAATGTGGAAATTATAGAGGAATATCACTACTGTCCACAAGCTATAAGATACTATCCGCAGTATTACTAAATAGACTAAAACCATATTCAGAAGACATATTAGGTGACTACCAGGCGGGTTTTAGACAAAACAGATCAACAATTGATCAGATATTTATCTTACGACAAATAGCCGAGAAACATTGGGAATATAAAAGAGATCTCCATAACATTTTTGTGGATTTTAAAAAGGCTTATGATAGTGTCCATAGGAATAGTCTATGGAATGCTATGCAGGAATTTGGAATACCAAGGAAGTTAATCAACATGACCAGACTATGCATGGAAGATACTTATAATATAGTAACATATAAAGGCAGGAAATCAGACCCCTTCCAAATAACATCTGGCTTGAAACAGGGTGATGCACTATCGCCGCTACTCTTCAATCTGGCTCTAGAGAAAGTTGTAAGGAAGGTAAAGGAGGAATGTGATATTGGAGGAATATCCAAGCTGCTTGGTTATGCAGATGATATAGATATTATAGGGCAAAGTGAACAAAAGACATTGGAAATACTAACTCACTTAAAGGAAAAAGCCCAACAGATGGGACTGGTTATCAACCAAGATAAGACAGAATATATGGTAATTTCAAGAGACGGAATGGCTAGAAACTCTGGCCACATACAAATAGATAATATGACCATTAAAAGAACGGAAACATACAAATACCTGGGTGCGATCTTCAACTGCTCCAACATCATAAGGGAAGAAATACAAACTAGAATCAATTCTGGAAATAAGATATACTATGCACTACAACATCTACTAAAATCAAAGGCGCTATCTCGTAACACCAAAATCACAATATACAAAACACTGATCAGACCAGTTGTGCTGTATGGCTCTGAAACCTGGAGTACAACGAAAGGAGACGAAGCGTTGTTACAAACCTTTGAGAACAAAATTTTAAGACGCATCTTTGGACCCATTAGGGATACACAAAGTGGAGAGTGGAAAAGAAGAAGTAACAAAGACATTTATGATCTGTTTAAGTCCCCGCTAATCACTGGTATCATGAAGGCTAATAGACTACAATGGCTGGGGCATATAGAAAGAATGGAAGATAATAGGGAAACAAAACTCGCTTACACTCAGGAAATAAATGACCGTAGACCCCGAGGTAGACCAAGAAGGCGGTGGAGAGATAATACATGTACAGACCTACAAGCACTTGGAATCAACGACTGGCAAGAGAAGGTCCACCAGAGAGACGAATGGAGACGGATTGTATTTGCAGCAAAGAACCTCAATGGCTCGGAACGCTGAAGAAGAAGAAGAAGAAGAAGAAGAAGAAGGTACCTATCCATTCTCCAGGCAGACCCTATCATTCACGATGTCTTCTCAGAAGCCCCCCCCCCCCCACTTTGGTGGCGTACAGGAGGGATCGTATCTTCAGGGATGTGCTGGTCCATTGCAGTCTACCTCAACCTCCTAGGTCTCTTCCTGGCATGGTGGCTTGTCTGTGACCTTGTTGTAAGACCTGCTTACATGTCCTTCAAACTCAAACTCAGATTCAGGCATTCCCTAAGGACACATTTCACATCCATGAAGTTTCTCTTGCATGAGCCGCAACGTTATACATGTGATCATCTGCACACTTTGTGACATGAGATATATCGGGCAAACAGGTCTATGCCTGGCTGTCTGATTCAGGCAGCACCTCTCAGTGGTGTCCAGAAACTGGTATCTATACACTTAACAGCTCTGGTCACTGTGGTGTGGCCGACATACAGGTCACGGCTTTCAAATCTTGCACATCTGTCAACCATGATCGTAAGACATTGGAAAACCATCTCATTTTCCAGTTTGGTTCACTCTTCTCTCGTGGCCTCAATGTCCAACACAGTTTCATTTTACTTCCTAATCCCCCTTCACCCACAGTTCCTGCAGTAGTATAGTTCACTGCTAATCCAGTCGCTCACATGGGTGCCTCCCCTTCCTCCTAGCAGGTGTTCTTCCTTCGGGTGGCTAGGCCAATCTCTGGGCTTGTGATGTTATTGACCTTTAGTTCATTGGCCCGCCTTAACCACACATCTGGTTCATTCACTCCATCATTGTAAGTCATCATACGCGCTGATCATTTAAGACATATCCAGCCACGACATGGATACAGATAAGTAACTTTGATGTTTATATTTTCATGTAGTTGTGTCGGTTTGTGTTTGGTTATTGTGTGCTGACGAAGTCTTTAGCCGCAACGTCCATTTTGTTACTTGTAATTGTGTTCTAGTAAAGCTCACAATCTACATCTCGTTTCCTGGTGATTCATTCATTACCAAGAAAATGGAGAATTTTGCAGAACACTTAGACCAGCGGTTCTCAACCTTTTTTGGCCCATGCCCTCCTTCACCATATTTTCAGAATGTCATACCCCCCCCCCCCCCTCCCCTTTCGTATTTCCTACCTAAAAATTTGGCCCGTGCCTCCCTTCAACATATTTTCAGAAGGTCATTCCTCCCCTTTCGTATTTCTTACCTAAAAATCCTCCCCCCCCCCCTTTTTACACAGTATACGTAATAATAATGAAAGCTAAATTTAATAGCACATACTAAAACAAGTCTAGATGTCCACATAAAACGTGATTTATGGGTCTACTTACTTTATAAAATGAATTTTAGAAGGGTGAGATGTACAGAATCTTAAAGTATGAAGGGAAAAACAATATCAAGTAATCGGTTCTTGTATTAACGCGATCTTGAAATAATCTTAATTTCCCCCCCGGAAACCCTAAAATTCCCCCCTGGGTGGGGGAATTCCCCACCGGTTGAGAACCACTGACTTAGACCTTCAAAGCAATACTATGAATGCATTTGTTATTGTTGATAAAGCAGGAAAAGAAACAAGAGAGCCAAAGTAGCTATGGGTGCACTAACAGGTAGTCCCACCGCAGGTACTGCCATTGGGGTGTGAAGTGTTAGGCCTTCACATATTCCTCAACATGTGAGGTGGGGTGTCTAGTTCCCTTCCTCATTGTCTGTCCTGCCCAGGCAATTCCTGGAACATGATGAAAACATGGGTACACTAGCCTGCAAGTAATTGTGATAGCTATACCCACACCTGAATTGAACCTGTGATTTCCAAATGCAGGTTGAAGTGTACTTAGTCTAGTGCATTCTCTGGCTTTGTGTTCTTTCCCTCTCTGTGACAGATAATCAATACTAAACAGTGTTATATTGTTCCTGGGGTAACTTTGCATGCATATTTAACTCTGCCTGCTGCATGTGTTAATATATAATTTATTTTTTTGTTGTTTTCTTAATATAATTCACCGTGCTTCATCGCTGTTGTAAATAACATGCATTGCATGCTTCTTCTTCATGTCGATTGTGCGCTCTAGGCTGTAAAATTAGAATAGAACATGCTTGTCTCTGTTCTGATTGATAACATTTAAACAAGTACAAGCATATGGTTAGCTAGATTGTTTTTTTTATGTCATTTTGTTAACACTGATTCTAGAATTAAATGGTGATATCTGACTTTAAGGTGTGAGGATGCAATGAAAGAAAGGGAAAACAAGAAGTGGGAAAAGATAGTCTTAAAAAAAAAACACACACAAATCACAAAATAGTGACAGTTAATGCCATGACAAGCCTTCATCTGCAAATAAAACCGAAAACAGCATCAAAGACATAAATATGCCAGGAGACAAATTGTGCACCTTATTAATTGTGGCTTCTGTGCTTAAATTCACTCAGGGAATACATTGTTTTAACAGACAGAAATATCTGTAAGCAACTACATCAAGATATAATAGTATTATGTAAGGAACTACATCAAGACATAATAGTATTATGTAAGGAACTCCATACCAGAGGAGAACCCTTTGACCCAACTGAAATAATTAACAGTGAAAATGGAGAACCAATAAGTGAACAAAAACAAATCATAATAAGATGGAAACAATACTTCGAACAACTTCTCAACATCCCATCAGATGTCACAGGAATTCAAGAAACCAACACAGATGCCACCGAAGAACTAGAACCAGACATACTGAAAGAAGAAATTATAGAAGCCGTCAGATTAGCCCCATTGAACAAATCACCAGGACAAGATGAAATACCAAATGAACTGATTAAAGCAGCAAGAGAAGAAGGAACAGCATGGCTACATAGACTATTCAACCATGTTTGGGTAGAACAACAGACACCATGAGAATGGAGAAACGCCATAATTATCCCATTTTGGAAAAACAAAGGCAGCAAAAGAGACTGCACACAATACAGAGGCATTTCACTGTTGAAATCATACTGGGAAAATATTTGGCAAAATTCTTGAGAAAAGATTACGAACTACTATAGAACTCCAGCTAAGCGAAGCACAACTTGGATTTGGGAAAAACTAAGGATGCACAGATGCCATTTTTGCTCTTAGACAACTTATAGAAAAATCAGTCGAATTCAATGAAACACTCTACTTAGCCTTTGTCGACCAAGAAAAGGCATTTGATAGAGTAGATAGAAACAAGCTGTGGGAAATCCTTAAACAATATGGAGTGAGCACACATCTAACAAACCTATGTAGAAGCTTATACAACAATAGTGAATGCATAGTGAGAGCAACTGGAGGACGCTCAGAACCCTTCACTATAAGATCCGGAGTACAACAAGGTTGTGTCCTGTCCCCTCTCTTGTTCATAACATATATAGACAACATATGTAAAAAAAAATCCAGCCAAACAGAGACCGCTAGAACACCGCATGACGAGAACACAGAAGAAGAACCATCTGCAAATCTAACCATTAGAGAACTCCTGTTTGTGGACGACCAAGCACTAATAGCAAAATCAGAAGCTGACTTACAAGACCACATGAATAGTCTAACAAAACATGTAGGGAAAATTAGCACAGTAAAACAGAGGTAATGACTGTACCTAAAGAAGAAAAAGCAACAATGATTCACCTAAACGAACATCCCTTGAAATAAGTGAAGAGTTTCAAGTACCTTGGAAGTATAATATCATCAAATGGCAAATCAGAGGATAAAATCGAAAATAGATGCAATAATGCAAACCAACTCATTGGACAAATGGCACCAATACCAAAGAACAAACATGTATCAAAAACTACTAAGAAAGCACTTTACAACACAATCTTCCTACCAACCCCATGTTACCAATGCCAAACCTGGATAATGACAGAAATAGAGAAAATAAAAATCACAACAGAAATGAGATTCCTGAGAAGAATACTCAATGTATCAATGATGTACAGACCTGAGGGAAGCAGAGGAAGAGGCCGACCACGTAAACGATGGACGGAGGGAATAACAGAGTCCATGGAAATATCGATACATGAAGCCCATATTCAGGCACTCTTCTGCTGTTTATACTTCACCTCAACACCGCAAGGTACAAGAGGAACATGATGAGATGAGATGAGAAGGAACTACATCAAGACATAATATTATTATGTAAGCAACTACATCAAGACATAATATTATGTAAGCAACTACATCAAGACATAATAGTATTATGTAAGGAACTACATCAAGACATATTATTATGTAACCAACTGCATCAAGACATAATAATATTGTGTAAGGAACTACGTCAAGACATAAAAGTATTATGTAAGCAACTACATCAAGACATAATATTATGTAAGCAACTACATCAAGACATAATAGTATTATGTAAGGAACTATATCAAGACATAATAGTATTATGCACACTTTAGTTTAGTTTAGTTTAGTCAATGGGGGATCAACATCATGGCACACGGGTGTAACCCATAAGTGCTCCGTTCTTATGTAAGCAACTACATCAAGACATAAAAGTATTATGCACACTTTATCATGTCGCAAGTCCTTTGCAGAAAATTTCTCTCACTATGACCTTCTGGGAAAAAAAAAACTTGATATTTCGCCAGTCCTCCTTCCTCATGCATTTTTATGCCCAAGGTAAATTTAATGTTTTGTGTTCACCTTCGTGTTTGTCCACCACCTTCCTCTTCTTCCATTACTGTTCTTCCTAAGTCACGTTATTTAAACATGTGCAGTGCAAATGGAGAGAGAAAGAAACACAGAGAGAGAGAGAGAGAGAGAGAGAGAGAGAGAGAGAGAGAGAGAGAGAGAGAGAATAAAGTACTTAACTAGGGCGGTGAACATGTTTCACAATCCTGCACATCGGGTTCAAAATCAGCTACATTCCTCCAAAGTCAGAGAGTATCTGCCTGCACGGCGAGAAACCACCAGTCTGCACACCAATAAGCCAGACATGGGACAACGGATACTCACGCAAACCTCAGGTCCTGTATGAAATCACACTGATGTCGGACAACAGGATGTCTTCATCTGACATACAGGACTTCACGCTGGAGTTCACAGCCAGCGAACGCAAGCCAGCAAATCAGCTACAAACAATTTGGAAGCAGACTTGCCTTGTCTTGAGTTTTAACAATGGGATGAGTGTGGGTCATTAAGAAAGCAGTGGCAAACTGCTGAATATAAAATTGTCTAGAAAATCACAAACAGTCAAAAATGCTGGGGTTGATTGTGACATCCTGAAATGGACATGCAACTAGCTTTAACTTATTGTCTGGCTGATCCAGAGAAACACGTCACATTATTGTTATTTCATTTCTGTCTTTATTGTGTATGTTTGTCACATTATTGTAGTTTCATTTCTGTCTTTATAGTGTAAGTTTGTCACATTATTGTAGTTTCATTTCTGTCTTTATTGTGTATGTTTGTCACATTATTGTAGTTTCATTTCTGTCTTTATTGTGTATGTTTGTCACATTATTGTAGTTTCATTTCTGTCTTTATTGTGTATGTGTGTCACATTATTGTTGTTTCATTTCTGTCTTTATTGTGTATGTGTGTCACATTATTGTAGTTTCATTTCTGTCTTTATTGTGTATGTGTGTCACATTATTGTAGTTTCATTTCTGTCTTTATTGTGTATGTGTGTCACATTATTGTAGTTTCATTTCTGTCTTTATTGTGTATGTTTGTCACATTATTGTAGTTTCATTTCTGTCTTTATTGTGTATGTTTGTCACATTATTGTAGTTTCATTTCTGTCTTTATTGTGTATGTTTTCATTTACTGATGAAGGCTTGTTGCCTCAAAATCCTCCATTGTCTGTGACTGATAATTTAAAGCTACCCATTCTTATTTTTGTTAATTTAGAAATTATGGATTATTTTGACTGCTGAATTTTCTTAAATAAAGTTGTAATTTTGTCCAAATTGTTATTATTCTTTATCACTTGCATATGTTTTCTATTTTATGTGTCAGTTTGTGTTTGACTATAGTTGCAGTTCTGTCCCAAAGGTTATTGAAAATGCTACAGTTTATGAGAATTCTATCTGTTAGTTAAAATCCTACACAAAATTACTGAAAATCTTGTCACACAGTTGTGTAAGAGTGCTTCGCTGTACAGTTTGTGAGAGCGCTTCACTATACAGTTTGTGAGAGTGACTCACTTTACAGTTTGTGAGAGTGCCTCACTATACAGTTTGTGAGAGCGCTTCACTATACAGTTTGTGAGAGTGCCTCACTATACATTTTGTGAGAGTGCCTCACTATACAGTTTGTGAGAGTGCCTCACTATACAGTTTGTGAGAGTGCTTCACTATACAGTTTGTGAGAGTGCCTCACTATACAGTTTGTGAGAGCGTTTCACTATACAGTTTGTGAGAGTGCCTCACTATACAGTTTGTGAGAGCGTTTCACTATACAGTTTGTGAGAGTGCCTCACTATACAGTTTGTGAGAGCGCTTCACTATACAGTTTGTGAGAGTGCCTCACTATACATTTTGTGAGAGCGCTTCACTATACAGTTTGTGAGAGCTCTTCACTATACAGTTTGTGAGAGTGCCTCACTGTACAGTTTGTGAGAACGCTTCACTATACAGTTTGTGAGAGCGCTTCACTATACAGTTTGTGAGAGTGCCTTACTATACAGTTTGTGAGAGAGCTTCACTATACAGTTTGTGAGAGTGCCTCACTATACAGTTTGTGAGAGTGACTCACTGTGCAGTGTGTGAGAGTGCTTCACTGTACAGTTTGTGAGAGTGCTTCACTGTACAGTTTGTGAGAGAGCTTCACTATACAGTTTGTGAGAGAGCTTCACTATACAGTTTGTGAGAGTGCTTCACTATACAGTTTGTGAGAGCGCCTCACTATACAGTTTGTGAGAGTGACTCACTGTGCAGTGTGTGAGAGCGCTTCACTGTACAGTTTGTGAGAGTGCCTCTATACAGTTTGTGAGAGTGACTCACTGTGCAGTTTGTGAGAGCGCTTCACTGTACAGTTTGTGAGAGTGCCTCATTACAATTTGTGAGAGTGTCCCACTATACAGTTTGTGAGAGTGACTCACTGTGCAGTTTGTGAGAGCGCTTCACTATACAGTTTGTGAGAGCGCTTCACTATGCAGTTTGTGAGAGCGCTTCACTATACAGTTTGTGAGAGTGCCTCATTACAATTTGTGAGAGTGCCCCACTGTACAGTTTTGGTAATGGTATTTTGTGTTTTATCTACATTAGAATCGTGACAGCTGTAGTGGGTAAGTACAGTGCAGTGGCACAACATTCCGTTTTCAAGCCTCATTGTAGAAGGGGTTTATTTCCCACCTGTTTGCAGCTGTCTGATTAATATGGAAGCAAGAAATATCACAGAAGAACAGACTGAAGAATATAGACAGTCACCTCACCCCTTAATTTCATTCTCTAGTTCAATCTGTGAAATCCTTTGATTTCTGACTCCTGTGGCAATATCTGCCATGGGGTTACATGAGCTTATTTACATTTATAGTAGTATAGTTTCTGTATACATTTTTGTTATTGTTTCTTGATTAATGTGTGCTGTATTTGAATGACCAAGTATGTGATGTTGTATGAGAAACACTCTAGTTATGGAGGGTCGCCGGTCTCCATGGCGAAGGAGTTACGGACGTGGTTTATGATCCTGCATACTCACGTTCGAAACACAGCTGTGCGCAATTTGGCAGCAGATCGCGTTGCACTGGTTTTTTTACGAAATGCTATAGGTGCTGGTCGCTCAGAAAGCAATGGCAAACTACTGAGCGTAAACTTGCCGAGACGTCAACAACAGCAAAAAATGTAGGTGTTGACTGCAAACGTCCTGTGAAGGATATGCAAGTAACTTTTTTTATGGAGGATCACAGAAACTGTGCTGCAGGTCATGGACAAGATATGGAAATTATACCACAGAGTGTGGCAGCTCCTTGGGTGTGGAACTAATATGGATACTGTACTCCAGCATGTGGAATTGAACCACTGACTGATACCTGGTAGTAAAGATAACTAAGTGTGCTTGTCTCTTTTCAGATGCTGCCTACTCTTTGTTCAACAAGAAGTCACAGTTGTTTTCTCTCAACAGCACTAATGTACTGCTTCAGTTCATTCTGGAGGTGGGTGTCACATTTAGAGAAAGGGGAGATAGCGAATAGGAGAGAATGGGAAATGGGGGGGGGGGGGGTAGTGTAAGGAAACAAATAGCAAAGATGTCTAAACAGATAATGGAAGTTAGTTGCATGTCTTTTACCGGGCATCACTGTCAACCCCACATGTATTGGCTGTATTTTATTTTCTAGGTAATTTTACATTCATTACTTAGAGAATGGGAGAGAATGGTGAAATTGGGCCAGTGGAGAAGGGTGATGAATGGAGAACATGAGGAAGGGAGCATGGGTTGATAAGATAAATACTTTTATAAATAAATGTCAGCATTTGGGTGTTTGATTACAGTTGACATGAACTGTCTGTGTTGTCTCTGCATACACAAACATGCCATGGGAATTGACAACTAACTGATGCCACATAACTGGTCCCCTGAGTGTACAGATACAAAATTAGTGTGTGGGGTCTCATCATCATGTGCCATGCTGATAAGCATGGGTGGCCATATTTTGCCATCTCAATCGATCACCAAAATCATGGATTGGCTCTGTGTCCTTGTCTCGACCATAGCACTTGGTCAAGCCATCCAGGTATTTACTTCTCTGACTTCCCTTTGTTCTTTTCCTCTCAATCTTGCCAATTGTCACCAAGTTCTCCAATTTATTTCTTCTCATAACGTCCAAAAAATGTTGACTGTCTACATCAAATTTCTTTAATCAGTTTACGGTTTTCATGTGTTTCTTGTAGGACTTGGTCATTGGTTTTTCTGTCTGTCTACGGTATTCTTTGCATTGTCCTCAGAAACCACATTTCCATAGCCATTTTTTCAATGGAACATGCATGCCTTTTATATTGTTATTAGCACACATTAGTACCCCTGTTCTCATCATCTGCTGTTAGGATATGTCCTGAATTCCCACCAAATGTTGTCCAGGGAATTGACCCTGAGAAAACCAAAGTCAGGGTGTAAACCATGAGAAATCTGTACAGGAGAAGTATGTCTTAGTTGACACACATTTCCCAAGATAAGGAAAATTTCATACAAACACTGACAGGAAATATTTGCTACTTAGGGAAGACAATATTTCATAGGAGAGACAATTCTAATGACAAATAAACTGTTGCCTTGCATGAAAGGCACAGAACACCAAAAGTTAAGAAGCAGCCTAAATAAATACATGCTGAAGACATGTTGAGACGCTACATGCAAAATATAGTGCAAGGCAAACCACCTGAAGATAATAGATGCAAATGTGACTCAATGAATTGGTGTTTGATCTTAGAAGACCCACAGGGTGGGAAGAGTACCAAACCCCCAGTCTTGATAGGATCCACAGAGGACTGCTGATGGTCTCCTACCTCTGAATTGTCCAGCCAGGATGTAGAGTTCTTTGGTGAAGGCTGCTGGCAACAATACTCAGAATAGCACACCGAACCTCTCCCACATAAATGCAGGTTTCCTGAAAAGGAAACTTTCTCTAGCTAACAAATTACATTTGAGCATTATGAATTAGTCTGCATTCACGAAAAACACCTAAGCCCAAACGATAGATTCTGTATAAGGGGATACAAATCCATCCACTGGGAGACAGGGGAAATTAGAAGGATTACTTATGTTAATTTGAAATGCCTTTCCCAGTAGAGAGCTCTCTGTTTCCATTTAAGTTCAAGTGGTAATTGTTGGATCTGATAGAACCAGAAGTAGAGGCCGGCCATGTAAATGATGGACAGAGAGAATAACAGAGTCCATGGGAATCTCAATATATGAAGCCCATAAACAGGCACTGTCCTGCTGTTTATGCTTCACCTGAACACAGCAAGGTACAAGATGATATATTACGATAGAAAACCAGACTATAAGAGTCTTTTATGCCCCACCAGATCAAGATCTGTTGCCAGCCACAGTGGAGAAGAAATGCTCTAATCACATGGTTTTCAGTAACTTTAATGCTCATTCTGAAAAGTGGAGTTGCTGCCAATTGTATCAAGTGTGTAGCACTGACAAGTGTATATACTATGAACAGTCACCCACAATGAAAGTATTGCAGAAGTAGCTACTGATTTGTTAATAAAGCAGTCTTGAAAGCTGCCTTAGAATAAGTACTGGAGGGGGCAAGAGCAAATTATGAGAGTCTTGCTGGACACAGGGACTATAAGAACTAGAAGAACATGTAACTGAAGTAAGAAACACAGCAGAAAGAGAAAAAAACTACTGAGGCAAAAAGTATAGAAAGTCATATCTACAGTGACTGATAACTGTGTAACAAAAACACATGCATCACAAATAAATAGAGTACAATTGGGGGAAAGTGAAAGTAGAGAAGATGACTTAATTGAGAAGGCACAGAACACCAAAAGCTAAAGAAGGAGCCTAAATAAAGGCATGCTGAAGACATGTTGAACTGCTACATGCAAAATATAGTGCAAGGCAAACCACCTGAAGATAATAGATGCAAAAGTGACTCAGTGAATTGGTGTTTGAGGTAAAATGGGGAGTGAATAGAGAAGGGGCGATAGTAGAGGCAGGAAGAGAGTAAAGATGGGGGAAGGATAGAGAAATGGAGAGAGTAGAAAAGGGAAGAGGATATTAGCAAGGAGATAATTGAAATGAGGAGAGGGTAGATAAAGGGAGAGAGTAGATATGGGAAAATCATAGAGATGATGGGAAGGAGAGAGTATAGATGGGAGAGAATAGAATTGGGAAGAGGATAAAGAGGTAATAGAAAAGGAAAGGGAGTAGGAAAAAAATGATATTAGAGGATAAATAGAGAGAATATGACAGTCACGTTAGGCAAAGAGCAGAGAAGATAGGAACGCAAAGAAAGAGTAAGAGGAGAGATTAGGAAAGATGGTGAATATAGACCAGAGGTATATTAGATAAGTTAAGAGAGAAAGCCAGAGACGAGGAGACGGATAGTAAATAGTTATTGTTGTGACTTGTGTATGTTTCTTGTATTGCCAGGGCACTCCTCAGGTCATGGAAATGTTTGTGGACTCTAAGAGAGATGTGGATCAACAGCTGAAGACAAGTTGTGAGGATTTTATACACCACGTCACAGATCTGTTCACTGCCCCACTCAACTCTTTCATGTCCCGGGTAAGACTTATTTCACACTTTTATGACATAAATGAAACCTGCCAATGTAATTATTCCTGTCACTTGATTTAATACTTTCTTCACTCTTGGTAAGATCCAGCCATGTAACGCTTTCTTTTCATGAGGAAGACCCACTTAACTCTTTGTGTCCAGGTGGTTGGTTGGTTGGTGAATTCTCTGGAAGACTTAGTTTTAATTGTCAAGTCTGTTGTAGCGATGGTTGTTTGAATCCTGAAAAGGGCTTGCATCTGTCGGAGTGAGGCTGGTGTAGATGCTCTCCTCCTAACTTGGTACCATCATGTGGATTGTGTTGAAGAGCTGTCCTTGCCCTCTCCAAGCCCAGAAACCAGCTGAGTGTGCAATGTCTACTGGAAGTTGACATCAGTGGAGAGCATATCATAATGTAACCAGGTCGTGATTCAGCCTAGCACACAACTGGCTGAGATTAGGCCTGGGGTGATCACGTCCACTTGAACTCTTTCATGTCACAGGTATGTCCACGAAAGATTCATGATGTCACAGCTTATGTCTGGAGTTTGTTCCTTTTGCGAATACATACTGTCATTGGTGAAATAAAATCTTCATAGTTTATGGGGGTATTCATAGCAAATGTATAAGACTGCAAGGCCCAGTTATCTTCTCCACCTTAACATAAAAGAGAGATACTATCACTGAGGACACATTGAACAAACATGAGAAAGTCTAGTTGTTCTCTGATCTCTACTGTGTCCTTCTGTGAGTGATTATCAATACCTGTGAATTTATATCTTATGGTAGAGTAGAACAAGAGTGACAGAAACAGTTAAAGCAAGACTATGTATACCAAATGTGCAAGACTGCACAATCCACTCTACTGTTCACAACTTATATAAACCATATGTGCAGAGCAATCAACACCTTTGAAATTAAGATGATGAACGAGCACCTTGTTTGCTAATTATCTAGAATTAGTAGCAACATCAAAAGATAATCCATGACAGCTGCATATATCCATTTGAAAAGTAATACAGAAATTATACAAAAATCAATGTTGAAAAATCAGGAGCCATGACAATAGCTCAAATTGACATAGAAACAAAGATCAATCAATACTGAACATCAGCAGCTGAGCAACTAAACAATTTCAAATAAAACTGTTTACCAAAGGATATATGTTATTTCTTTGACCCCTGGAATGTCTCAAATGTTTTCATCATTTTTGTGAGTGGTCCTTGTTCAGAACTATACACAGGGCGGTCCAGACAGATATAGATATACATAAATATTTTCTGTAATTTGATACTTGTCTGTTTAGCAGTTGCAATTTAATTTTAAAGCCATTCTTGCAGTGTGCATTTTTATTGACAGCCTGGCCCAGATATGAAGGGGGAGCTAGTATAGTGCAGTGGCTAACATGCTTCCCTGCTGGGCCGGTGGTCATGTATTTAAACATGCATCATAGAACTGATCCGGGCTCCCAAGGCAACCCAGCCTAACATGGCTACCAGAAATGACTTGGGAATTGCAGGCAGCCGGCGTGACCTTGACACTGCTCCAGGCAGGGAGAAGAGTTCTTGACTTGTTGCCTATTACCAGACAAGAAGTGTGGATGCTTACTGGTTGTCTTGTACTTCATTGTTGAGAGTCAATATTGAGATGGCATTTGTATACTGAATACAATCATTTGTTCACTTTACAGGCTAACATTATAACTAGCATGAAGAAAGAAGATGCAACTAGCAAAGTGACCTTGCGGCAACAGCCCTTCGCATCCCCAGAGAAGATCCATGACGTTGTAGCCGAGACATACAAAAATATCAAGACAAAACTCCCACTGGTTCAGCGAAGCATGTCTTTGTACCTGGCCAACAAAGATACAGAGGCCATATTGTTCAGGCCAATCAAGGTTAGAGTTTGCGGAATATATTAATATATAGGTACTGATTGGCTCTCATAGAAGACAAGGGGAAATAAGTTGACATCAGAGGACACACTAGCCAGCTGGATCATCATTCATATCTACGTCCAAGTAACATAGACGTTGATGTGTCTTCACAGAACTCAGTCGCTGGTGTTCTGTATCAATTCTTTTAATGTTACTCCTCCATGCCACCATTGTAGGCCATCCAGCATCATTTCTCTCTGTCTGCCTCTGCTACTGATCTTTTCAGTTGTCATGATATTTCCAATGTCTCTTTCTCATTACATGTCCAAAGGACATATCCTATTTCTTACAGTTGTATAACATTTGATGTTTTAATTAGCCTTGTCCGGGCACTCATTGTCAGTTACTCTGGCAATCTATGGTATTGACACCATGTTATTGACACCATGGTATTGACACCATTCTTTTCAGAAGCCACATCTTCGTTGCCTCGTTCTAATTTGTTCATTTATATTCCAAGATTCACCGCCAAACACCAAACAGCCGAACAGGGTCTGTATACAACTATTTTCTGACATTTAATGAGAGTGACTTATTATATAGGATACTTTTTATCTTATGAATTGCAGCTTTTGCTTGGCTATTCTGCTCTTAAGTCTACCAAATGGATCAGTGAACCAAAGCTGATAAAGATCCTACTTTCCCTGCAAGTGATGACCCTGGAAACTGCGGTCTGGCTTAGAGAGTAGAGATCGAAGTGGGAAGGCAAACACAGAACCAAAATATGTTGTTCTGCAGGGAAGCACATATGCAACTTTTACTGCAGGGATCCAACATTTTTCAAGATCACCAAGGAAGAAGAAGATCATCATCCAGTGGCTTGTTCTGTGCATAACTTTGTCCCCATAACAGTCTTCCACAATTTCTCTCTATCATATGCCAGACCTTCAGTCTCTGTTGTTGCCATGTGTACATTATTTATCACTTCACCTCTGAAGTTGGAGTGGTTCACCTGATGGCTAGCAACTCTTTTAATAGAGAAAGCTAACCCACAAGCAAAATTCAGTCCGTTACTACTATAAATAGTGTGTATGGACTACGCTTGAGTTCAAAGCATGCGAGCACCAACAAAATGTATTACATCTTGTATCCGTCTATGTTGTAGTCTTCCGCTTCTCCATTTCTTGGTACACTTTCTTCCATAATTATTTTTTTCTTGATTTCATCTTTTTATGTATCCAAAATATTTTATTTTCTCTCAATTTTGTTTTGTCTTAATAACCAGTCTTCTTCAATATTGTGGTGTTGTTGGATAAATCTGTGTGTTCTTGTTTACATTCAATGAATTGTTAATACCATTCTGTGACATGTATTTTCAAAGGCCCATTCTAGGGGTATACCACCCACTTTTGGAGCCACTGATTGAGATTCACTCTGGTGTCTGGTTCCAAGTGAAATGTTGTTTATTAGCACTGGAGATAATGTAGAGTGGATGGGCAATGGACCAATCTACTGAATGAATGCCCTCAAGGAGGCAATATGAGTAAATGACTCAGGGGATGGATGTGATTCTGCAAATTTAACCAGACTGCAAGAACTTCAAGCCAAACAAATGAAGTTAGGCCAGAGTATCATGCGGGGAGCCAAAGAAGAATAGTTAACCAACATAGAACGTGTGTCACCAGTCGCTACACTCTGAGGCAGATACTGAGCACTATGGACTTTTATGTGCAGCGAAGATGATCTGTTGAATAACTGAGATAGTGATAGATATAGAGGACTAGCTGACCCGGCCCGGCTTCGCCCAGGCCCTGGCGGGGATCTATCTATCTATCTATCTATCTATCTATCTATCTATCTATCTATCTATCTATCTATCTATCTATCTATCTATCTATCTATCTATCTATCTATCTATCTATCTGTCTGTCTGTCAGTCTGTCTGTCTGTCTGCTTGTTTGTCTGTCTGTCTGTCTGACCCAGCCCGGCTTCGTCCAGCTCCTGATGGGGAGCATCTTATTTAATTCATATAAGTAGTCATATAAGTTCCCGTTCCCGACTATCTGTCTGTCTGTCTGTCTGACCCGGCCAAGCTTCGCCCAGCTCCTGGTGGGGAGCATCTAATTTAATTCATATAAGTAGTCATATAAGCTCCCGTTCCCGACTATCTGTCTGTCTGTCTGTCTATCTGTCTGTCTGACCTGGCCCGGCTTCACCCAGTCCCTGGTGGGGAGCATCTCATTTAATTCATATAAGTAGTCATATAAGCTCCCGTTCCCGACTATCTGTCTGTCTATCTGTCTGTCTGACCCGGGCCCGGCTTCACCCAGTCCCTGGTGGGGAGCATCTCATTTAATTCATATAAGTAGTCATATAAGTTCCCGTTCCCGACTGTCTGTCTGTCTGTCGACCCGGCTGTCTGTCTGTCTGTCTGTCTGCCTGCCCGTCCGTCCGTCTCTCCCTCCGTCTCTCCCACCCTCTCTATCGGGTCAGATCTATCTATCTATCTAGCTAGCTAGCTAGCTAGCTATCTATCTATCTATAGCTTTTGATTTGATTTAGCCAGGGGACTTAACCTAAGATATAGCAATGCTACTAAAAGTTATATCCCTTTATAGAATATTTCTTATGTTAAGTCATGTAATTACAAAATGAAATTTTAGTAAGTAAATAGATGATTGCCCCCTAAGAAACTATTACAGTTGGTTGCACTGGAATGAAAGGAAGACGTGTAGAAAATTTCATCTCAATCGGATGTACCGCTATCGAACGCAGCAAATACATCCCCAACCACAAACATACAGTCTCTTTTATAGATATAGATGTATCCACAAGACTCAACAGCTTACCACACATTGGTTGCACATATGATGGGCTGGGCATTTAGTAAAAGTTTTATGTTAGGTTCTGAATTATTTGAACTGGGCAGAAGTTTTAGGAACTTAAAACTGTCTACAGGTGAATGTCCAGCAGAGTTTCCACAAGCTGCAGGAGCTGCTTAGAGAGCAGTACTCAGAAGAAGATGTCCAGATCATTGCCTGCCCCAGCTCAGAACAGGTAGGACTAGTGTCATGCATTCATTCATTCATTCATTCATTCATTCATTATCACTAATTGTCTGACTGTCCTCTTGTAACTTAAGCTGGAAATGTACTTTCTGGTTGGATGTGTTACATAATTGTGTACTGCATACAGATGATTGCACTCACACACAGACACAGACAGACAGTGTGTTAATCTGCCAAACCAGTCGCTGAACTGCCTCATGATAGATTGTATCCTGGACTTCACAATAGTTGATCACTGGTCTACCATTAAGATGCCTAGAGCCTATTCCTAGGATACATTACTGGAGCGGGGCAGTCATTCGACCTGCAGACCAGAGAACACAGTGAAAGCAAAATTCGTCTTCTTCTTCTAATCCCTGCTGTATGGTATTGGTTTCATGCATGTCTGTCGTGTCCTCCTTTAAAGTGTCGTCCCTGGAGTGAAGAGAGTCAACACCCACATTATAATATTTTTTCCCTTATCAATATCCTGGAGAATCCACCAGCTTCCGTTCAACACACTCCATCAGCCAATGGACACCTTTTCCTATCACTCTCTCACTGTTGTACTATGCCCCCTCTCATTCTTCCCCAACGCAACATACTCAACAACTCTTGCTTCTAAAAATTAATAAAGATTAATTTATTAAAAGAAAAGTGTAACGTATATGAGACGTGTATGCGAAGAAAATGTGTGACGTGTTCTATAAAGTGTGTAGAATCGGACTCTCAGACAACAACCCAGTCAGCTCATCCTAGCAAGGCTAGACCACAGCACGTTACATCAGAACAGGTACATCTCACCCAGTGCCGAAACCATCTTGCCGGATACTGACTTGCCTCTGTAGACCTCTGGTAATCCCATTTCATGATCATCCGAAATAGACAAAGTGGTAATAACAGTTAATCATGGACCGGTTGCACCCTACACAATGTCCGTTCCTATCGTTCCTAAAGAATGCACAAGTCCTTTGTAGGGTGTACACAGTTATTAATGTTAATTGTTAATGTACTTGATCCTCACTCGTGTCTATCTAGCCTCAAGTATCATATCTTGTGTTCTATTACACGAGCTTATATCACACTATGTAACTATTATAATTAATGTTCTCGGTTAGTTACTACTGTCTGATGCTGTGTGGTGCATCAACAATCATCACCCGTCTTTGGTGAATCATCTTCCTTCTAGCTTTAGTTACGTTCTGTACGAAACTTTATTGACTGTTCAACTGGTGTTCTTCCGAATGGGATTTGAACCTTTCCTAAAACCTTGTTGAGTTTCCTCGGATCTGGTAGGGAACCTAGGATAGAAACAACACATCTGGTGATAGTACTAGTCACTGATCCTACCGGCTGAGTGTAAGCCTATTGCCTTACTCAGTGATCTTTAGCTAACTAAACACTGTCATAGAGCAGATTAGCTACCCACCTAGGGCCGAATCAGGCTATGACAAGGAAAGACCCATACAGAGTGCAAAACCCCAGCGGGCAATTTCCCTGTCTCCCAATTATCCATCATTACTCTATTCTCAACTAGTAAAGCTTATCAACACTTCACTAATCTATTTTCAACTAACAGAGCCAAGTATCACTTCCCTACTCTAGTTAGTTTTCCACTAACAGTGCTAATCATCACACTTTAGTTTTAACAAGGTTACAGTCTATATTAATTAGAACTAATAGACTATATTGACTACCTTATGCAAAACCGCCTCATTCCCGGGATGGCTTCTACACTTTGCCATAACGACACATGCTAGTTAATCTTAAATTAATCTAACACTGTAGAGCTCTCCCACAAACACGTCGATCATAATCCACGGTTTTGGTCAACTCTCTTTCTCCCAATCATGGTTTATGGCAAAACCTAAAATTGGTTACGTGACATGGTTGATGTCCTGCAGGTGTTATTTTGGCATATCATCCATTGTCAAGAATCGATTTTCCCTTGCCTAGTCACTGTCAAAGTTGTCATCACTAGTTTTGACTCCCCCAACAAACTAACGAGTTACTGTATGATCCCAACAACAGTTTTCCCCAACAAGCTGCCAATCTTCTTGATGTTCCGGAAACTATAAATTGACAGATAGACTGTTACCTGTCCCTAGCTGCCAATTGCGGTTGTCTCTGACTGTTGATAAACTGTCAAAGCGATGTATGCATTCATCTCACTTCCGAATGTTCCTATTTTTGCTGACCAGATGTACGAGTACCGCTGTTATTTATGCCCGACCTGTTTGGGAACACGTGCAGCCACAACTATGAATGTTTTCTCTGTATTAGTTGAAACAATTGTCGCTTAGCAGATCGTCCGTTTAATCAGAAATCCTCTATAATAATCAACGGGTTAAACTCACGGTTTTATTTTGTGACAATGTCCACAGGCTTCTGTCTCACATGGTGCAAGAAATTTCTGATACAGATGTCCCTCCACAATGTCAATCTGTCTAGCATCTTCTGTCTAGGTCTTCCTCTGTTTCTCTTGTGCTCTAACTTCCCTGTTGTGTGTGTGTGTATATATATATATAAATATATCATCATCATCATCAAGTGCCGTGCCGGCTGGCGTAGGCGTTCATGGCTCTCCATAGATCTCGGTCTTTGGTTTTCTGGATCAACTCTGGTGCTGATATTCCTCCATGCCACCGTCTCAATCCATCCAGCATCACTTCTCTTGGTCTACCTCTGCCTCTCTTCCCCTCGATCTTTCCAGTTGTTACGATGTTCTCCAATACCTCTCTTCTCATCACGTGACCGAAGAAAGATGTTTGTCTCTGTCTTATTGTTGTATATAATGTTCTAGTTTCATTAGCCTGTTTCAGGCAGTCGTCGTTAGTTACTCTGGCAGTCCAAGGAATTCGCAACATTCGTCTCAGGAACCACATCTCTGTTGCTTCTAATATAAATATATAAGTATGTAAAAGTCCTGTAACAGGAATCTGCCTTATGTATGTGGAGTGCTAGGACAATCACATATTTAGGTCTGTATGTATGGAGGAATAGGTGGGCAACCTTTCCCTTCCGTAGCAAACACTGATTGCAGGCATTAAACCCTTGTCCAACCGCGCTCATGCCATCAGCAGTGTACTGTCCTAGTCATGACACCGAGGCAACCCACTAACTTCCCTGCTGTCATGATGTTTTCCAGTGTTCCCATTCTCATGAAAGAATGTGGATTGTGTATCCTGTGGGTGATCTGATAAGAGTAACTAATTCTTTGTGTCAGCAGCTTTCTTTTAAAATGTCTTCATTACTCTTTTTACATGTCCAAAGTGTTTTCACTAGTCTGTTATAGAGCCACATACCAGCAGCAGCTTTAAATAATGTTTTACTTATCTGTGACTTATCCTTGAATCACTTAAATACATCATAATTGGCTTTATGTACTGAAAACATTAAATAGGAATGACTCTCCACAGATCTCAGTCTTTGGTTTTCTGGATCAACTCTGCCGTTGATATTCCTCCATGCCACCGTCGCAATCCATCCAGCATCATTTCTCGTGGTCTGCCTCTGCCTCTCTTCCCCTCGATCTTTCCAGTTGTTATGATGTTCTCCAGCGCCTCTCTTCTCATCACATGACCAAAAAAAGCTGTTTGTTTCTTTCTTATTGTTGTATATAATGTTCTATTTCGCTAGCCTCTTTAAGGCATTCGTCGTTAGTTACTTTGGCAGTCCAAGGAATTCGTCTAAGAAACCACATCTCTGTTGCTTCCAGTCTCTTCCTAATTTGTTCATTTATATTCCAAGATTCTCAGCCATACAGCAAAACAGGTTCTATATAGCCCTTTAGCATTGTCTTTCTTACATTCAATGATAGTGACTTATTGCATAAGATATTCTTAATTTTTTTAAATGCAACCTTTGTTTTCCCTATTCTGCTCTTAATTTATGTTGTGCATCTTCCATCTGATGTTATAAATGTCCCTAGATAGTTAAAACTATCCACTTGGTGAAGAATTTTCCCTTCTATCTCAATTTCACATTTGGGTGTCACCTGTTTCTTTGATATCACCATTGTTACCGTTTTCTTGATATTTAAGGAAAGTCCTTTCTTTGCACTCTCTGTTACTACAATGTCCAACAATTGTTGTAGATCTGTTGCATTATCCACTATCAATACTGTGTCATCTGCATAGCGTATATTATTTACATTATAACCTCCAAATATTATTCCTGGCTTTTCTTTGATCTCTCTCATTATTACTTCGCTATAGAGGGAGAAGAGATCCGGTGACAAAACACATCCCTGTCTTACTCCCAACTTTATGTGTTCATAATTTTTTTCTTTATTTCCCATTTTAATTGCTGCTGTTTGGTTCCAGTAAACATTTTTTATTGTTCTGAGATCTTTCCCATCAATGTTAATATCTTCCAACATTTTAATATTAAGTTATACGGCTGAAATACATAACACAGATAGTCACTCATACTGTTCTAATTCGGAGCATTTGTTTTCCCCATGGCAATCGTAGATTCACTATAATGTCTTTCTGTCTGCATAACCCATGTTTTTGACACCTAATAGCCAAGGCATCAGTGTATATGAGTAATTGTATGCACCTGACAAGATGGCAGTGAAATATGCCAGGCAGAAATTGTGCAACCTAGTATTTGTGGCTTGTGTGTTTCAATTAAATGTGTTTACTCGTGTCCTGCTACAGGCTCTTTAATGCTGCTCAGTCTTTGTGTTGCCATGGCCAAATCTCTTTCACACTACTTTTGTACAGTCCCCATTGCTATTAATGGAAGCAAAATATTCAGTCTGTGACATTTTTAATTTCCTCATTGTGGATTACGAATTTTGGAGTTTCATGCAGTAATCTTTTATCAACTTTCGCTACTGCCAATTTTGTATAGTTGGAGTTCATAAAAAGAACTTGTCAAGCTACATTTGATCTTTTTATTTGCGATGTAAGAAGTCTGTGGTATTCTGTAAACCTTTGCTTGGCACATACATTATCATCATCATAAACATATGTAAATTATTGGTTCAAGCATACACTTGATCACCTTCAGCTTCAGTTGTTTTTAATTGACCTTTTGTCTCTGCATGCTTTCTTTCCATGCCAGGTTCCGTTTATTTAATTCATGCTTTCCTTTGTTCACTTGTGAAAATTGTGCTTAATCTGGGTGTCCACTTAACTGGGACAAAGTAGTAAATGAGAGATAATGGAATATAATTGTTTACAAATGGTTGCATATGAGGTGTAACTAGCGGTGTAGACAATGTAATGTCTAGGAAAGGAGATGATTAGATATAATAGTTCACAAGGGGAAAATAACCAGGAAGGGAAATAATTCGATATGGTGGCTAGTAAAAAGGAGATAATCAGTAAGGGAGGTAGCAGACATAATTGCCCGCAAGGGAGAGGCTATTGCCCGTGTGTTACAAGGGGTTTTAAGGGAAGCACAGAGTATTAACACTGTAACCTACAATGCATGCCATAAGAGGCACCTGATTAGGATTGGCAAGGAACTGGCTTCCCCTTCCCATATAAAACTGTAGCTGCAAAATTTTATCAGCTGTAAACAAGTCACAAGAAAAGGAAAGAACTCAGCCAGGCAAGATGAAGAAGTGTGATGTGATGTGGAGAATGCCGTAGGGAGTCTGTATGGCTATCTTACCTCCTTCATCAAGACAAATCCCTGGAACTGGCACCTAGAATGTTAAAAGTCGACAGGGTCGACTTCATTGCACCGGGTTTGATCCCATATGGCTCAGTCTCTTTCCGCAGCATGGAAAGCATCGTACAAAGCACAAACTCCATTGCTCTAGCGACGACCCACAAGAGTCTCTGAAAAAATTTGACTCGTGAACCGAAGGACGCAGCCCGGAATCGAACCCACAACCTTCTGAGCCCGAGTCAAACGGCTTGACCACTTCGCCATGGAGACTCCCTCCTAGAATGTTATATCTGTGTGTGAATTAGGAAAAACCTAGAATATTATATCTGTATGAATTAAGAAGGACAGCACAGGTATTAGGGGAAATTTAGCACTTTGGGATAATGCAATATAAGATGAAATTGAGGAGGCCTCTAAATGCGGGTTAAACAGTGCTGTTCTAAGGCCATACACATGACCATTGTTACAGCGTTAATAGAAATTTTCTTTGGAAGTAGATCATTAACTTAATAAAGGCAACATATACATTTATGAAATGCAGAATTCTTCATAAGGGAAACTGATAGATACATGTGAAGCATGAACTTGAATACAACATGGTGCCTATTTTCACCTTTGGTATTCTTACTGACTTTAGACTGGATTATGAAGACAACGTTAACTACCACCATAGATGGAATTCAGGGGACAGAGCAGTTTGATGTTTTGGGCTTCCCTAATGACACTACCCTCTTGTTGCACACACAAAATCAGAAGCAAGATCAATTAAACACACTTGATGGGAGGTCACAAGAATTAGTCTAACATTCACCATGTTAAGTAAAAACTAGTGAGAATAAATCATAAAGCAAATGGCAACTCAATCTTCCTTGGGGAAACCTCACTGGTGGCGGCATTATGCACAGTGTATCTGTGCGGTCTGTTGTTTGTCGAGACTCCTATCTTTTCCACTTTTCACATTGGGCAGTGGGGAGTATTTTGTGTGATATTCACTGGCACAGGAACGGAGCATAATGGGGACGACCCGTTGCTGTGAAGTTGGAACTGCGACTAACTAACTAACCTCACTTCAAGGGGTGATATCATACACATATTTAGGTAGCAATGTAGACAAGGATAGGAAAACAGATAGATACATTAAAATATAAATACCATAGGCAAGAGGAGTTTTCATAGCATAAGGGCATTTGTGGATGTCAAAAGCAATTAAAACTTGAACCAAATGTGGAATATTTGACGTCAAATCATGACTGCTGTGTGGATCAAATAAGGATTACAATAATTATGAATAAACTACAGACAGGATTCACAATTAGTTTTTTTAAAAGAATTTCAAACCTTCAATTTAAAAAACATTGTTGAAAGCATAAATTGAGCTTCCACACATGAATCAACTGTTTGGCCATTGGCATTTAATATTATTTACATACTAGAAAAATGTTGAGAGATATGTTTGTGTAAAGATGCATTTACTCATTGCCCTGGTTATGAAAGTGGCTAAGGACAGTTTAAAGCAAGCCATTTTGGTCCCTAAAGTTGCTGAGATCAGTTCAAGGTCAGCATCAGGCTTTGAAAGGTCAGCACTCAGCCATCTGGGGACTGTTGTAGTGCCGTGGCTAGCCTTAGAGCAGGAATGTTCTCAAACTGACCTTGACTCCTAGGTCACCCCAGCCTTAGATGGCTACCAGGAAATATTTTAGGAAGTAAAGGTGGTCCATGCGAGGTTAACCACATCACCCATCATGTGTTGATTAGTCTCTACAAATGTAGGGCTAGCACCATATACCCTAGACACCCCCAAGACACGGACAGGCATCCAAGACTTTCTCTTATACCCCACCATATCCCCATTATGTCTGCAGACATGGACAGGCATCCAAGACTTTCTCTTATACCCCACCATATCCCCATTATGTCTGCAGACATGGACAGGGATCCAGAACTTTCTCTTGTTCCCCACCATATCCCCATTATGTCTGGAGAGATGGAAAAGGGATCCAGGACTTTCTCTTGTACCCTACCATATTCCCATTATGTCTGCAGAGATGGAAAAGGGATCCAGGACTTTCTCTTGTATCCTATCATATCCCCCATTATGTCAGCAAAGATGGAAAAGGGATCCAGGTATTTCTCTTGTACCCTACCATATCCCCATTATGTCTGCAGAGATGGAAAAGGGATCCAGGACTTTTTCTTGTACCCTACCATATCCCCATTATGTCTGCAGAGATGAAAAAGGGATCCAGGACTTTCTCTTTCACCCTACCATATCCCCATTATGTCTGCAGAGATGGAAAAGGGATCCGGGACTTTCTCTTGTACCCTACCATATCCCCATTATGTCTGCAGAGATGGAAAAGGGATCCAGGACTTTCTCTTTCACCCTACCATATCCCCATTATGTCTGCAGAGATGGAAAAGGGATCCGGGACTTTCTCTTGTACCCTACCATATCCCCATTATGTCTGCAGAGATGGAAAAGGGATCCAGGACTTTCTCTTGTACCCTACCATATCCCCATTATGTCTGCAGAGATGGAAAAGGGATCCAGGACTTTCTCTTTCACCCTACCATATCCCCATTATGTCTGCAGAGATGGAAAAGGGATCCGGGACTTTCTCTTGTACCCTACCATATCCCCATTATGTCTGCAGAGATGGAAAAGGGATCCAGGACTTTCTCTTTCACCCTACCATATCCCCATTATGTCTGCAGAGATGGAAAAGGGATCCAGGACTTTCTCTTGTACCCTACCATATCCCCATTATGTCTGCAGAGATGGAAAAGGGATCCAGGACTTTCTCTTGTACCGTACCATATCCCCATTATGTCTGCAGAGATGGAAAAGGGATCCAGGACTTTTTCTTGTACCCTACCATATCCCCATTATATCAGCAGAGATGGAAAAGGGATCCAGGACTTTCTCTTGTACCCTACCATATCCCCATTATGTCTGCAGAGATGGAAAAGGGATCCAGGTCTTTCTCTTGTACCCTACTATATGTCCATTATGTCTGCAGAGATGGAAAAGGGATCCAGGACTTTCTCTTGTACCTTACCATATCCCCATTATGTCTGCAGAGATGGAAAAGGGATCCAGGACTTTCTCTTTCACCCTACCATATCCCCATTATGTCTGCAGAAATGGAAAAGGGATCCGGGACTTTCTCTTCTACCCCACCATGTCCCCATTATGTCTGCAGAGATGGAAAAGGGATCCAGGACTTTCTCTTGTATACCATTATATCCCCAATGTGACTGCAGACGATGGAAAAGGGATCCAGAACTTTCTCTTGTACCCCATCATATCCCCAATGTGTCTGCAGATGATGGACAGGGTCCTTTACTGACTTTTGCTAAGGTCCTCTGGGTGAGGTTGGTGCCCTTGGTCAAGTTGGTCTAATAAAAATGTCAGCCCTGATGATTGTTATCCCTGTTCTGCTGAGTTGTCTCCCGTGGCAGGCCAGGCCATTCTGATGAAGATGCTGCTCTGCTGCTGCTAGCCTAGGTGCCCAGAGAGTGAGTTGTCAATTGTTGGACGTCACTAGTTAAACTTTCCCTGGCATTTGAAAGTGAGAAGATGGTCGGGTTGATTGTTTCTAAAGAATGAATCCTTGTGTTTGTTTTAATTTGGCTAAATTTGTTTCCTTCTTGTTTTCTTCCACTCTGCCAGGTCAACCTCCTCCTGTCAACATCAGTGAAGAGGTGGACATGAGTAATCAAACGAGTTAGTTGCATGGCAGCAGCAGCAGTTGTTAGTTATGGGTTTTCATTTGTTGTACATTGAAATTCACTTTGTTATATACATGTGCATTCAGACCCATCAAGCTCTTGTGGCATTGTACACTTTCATAACCATAAGTGTATAACTGTTCCTTCTTCCAGTTCTTCTTCTGTCTTCTAATGGTGCATAGGCTGTCAACCCACTCGCACCACTCCCCTTTGTAGACTTGTTCATCATTGGCTGGATTCTGCAGCTAGTGTTCAGTGAGATGAGATAGCCAGTCTTTTAGCAACTCTCTTTGTCACATCTGAAGACATGTCCTCTAAGTTACAATGTCACTGCCATTTGCTTCCCTTATGGTCCCTAGTAGTACACAGGTGTCATGTAATAACTGTTACAAAACTACAATAAACAGCTTGAGAGCTGAATCAGGGAACCTCTAGCAGAACCTGTTTCTCACATGGAATAGAGAGCTTTATTCTGCCTACTGTTGTGAGTGTTCAGCTACAATACTGTTGTTGTCTTCTGTTATATTTGTCATGTTTAGTTGATTAAATTTAACAACTGATCAACTATATCTGGATCGTAGGGGTACCATGGGCATCCAGTGTAGTGTTTTTTGTAAGAAATAGGAGGTTCACATGTCCTCTACAACACTGCTATAAATATTCTGATGTCGGTTCATTCATCCACCACTAGTGATGAAGATCACTCTTTCTTTCTTCCGTCAAGAGATGATATTTGATAGTTTGTGGGTCCGATCTTGTACAATGGTCTCTAATGTATCAAGGTTTATGTCAAAGACCTCAACTGATATCTTAACCATGTCCTTGTAGCATATTTTCTATCCTCCTTGAAAATGTCTGTCTTTCTGTATCTCACTATAAAAGATTATTTTTTGAAGTCTGGCATTCGGACTAGATGACCTGCCCTACAAAACTGTGTCTGCATCAGAGTTGTATCCATGCTGGAGATACCAGCTTTGTCTAGAACGACTGTATCCAGGATCATGTCCTGCCACCTGATGTTCATTATCTTTATTAGACATCTGTATGAAAGTGGTTGAGCTTCTTTGCCTGACGTCTGTATAAAATCCATGTTTCGCAAGTCTACATGCAAGAAGGATGCTTTCAGTCACATTCGTGGATCTGTGCAATGTAAATGTCATCAGATGCTGGATTTATGGCTGAGAGACAAAGTGGTTGAGAGCTGGATTTATGGCTGAGAGACAAAGTGGTTGAGAGCTGGATTTATGGCTGAGAGACAAAGTGGTTGAGAGCTGGATTTATGGCTGAGAGACAAAGTGGTTGAGAGCTGGATTTATGGCTGAGAGACAAAGTGGTTGAGAGCTGGATTTATGGCTGAGAGACAAAGTGGTTGAGAGCTGGATTTATGGCTGAGAGACAAAGTGGTTGAGAGCTGGATTTATGGCTGAGAGACAAAGTGGTTGAGAGCTGGATTTATGGCTGAGAGACAAAGTGGTTGAGAGCTGGATTTATGGCTGAGAGACAAAGTGGTTGAGATTGAAAACTGGTCTACAGACATGATGAAAACATTTTCTGTCAAGCGCTTAAGACTGTTTATGGTCCATTATCATCATCATCATCATCATCATCATCATCATCATCTAGATCGCTCCATTTCCTCAAAACAGATGGGAAAACTTTAATCAAAAACAAAGCAAAAATTCTCCATCATTTGATTGAACATTTCCGTGATATTCTAAACCAGTCATCGTCTATTAACAGCGATGTCATAAATAGATCTTGTGAATTTGGCATTTCTCTGCCAGCAATTTTTCTATTTCTTCAGAGTCCTTATTGAACCAGTCTTTTTTTTTTTTTTTGTGATAGGACTTGAATGTTTGTAGCAGTGTTGTAGTTTTGCTCTTATAAGGCTGTCCAATTTACTTCCACTTTTTTGTCACTTAACAGAGTAGAGTGTAGTCACCCTTTCTATAGTGTCAGCAAATGACAGCTAGATTGTTACTTTCCTGAACTTGGAGACATTTAATCTTTTTAGGGGGATTCTTTTCTTGAGGAATCCTAGCTGGATGTGAATGTTTAGTTTGGACACAAGGCGATGATCTGAGTAACATTTAGCACCGCATGTCATCCCTCATTTCAGCCAGATTTGAACAGTAAACCTCTAAACCATATCACCCTTCATTTGAGCCAGACCCGAACAGCAAAACTCTCATTCTGTCATTTGAGCCAGATCTGAACAGCAAAACTCTCATTCTGTCATTTGAGCCAGATCTGAACAGCAAAACTCTCATTCTGTCATTTGAGCCAGATCTGAACAGCAAAACTCTCATTCTGTCATTTGAGCCAGATCTGAACAGCAAACTTCTAAACTATGTCATCCTGTCATTTGAGCCAAATCTGAACAGTCCGTCAATTAAGTGCTGTCTCTACAATGAAGGTTGGCTGCAATGGATCTCCAACTTTGTATCTCGCTCTGACTGTACATTCTGTCAGTTAGCTGTTCATCCATCTCTTGATGTTATCTGCCCACTTGTATCATTGTCTGCTTCATGCTCGCTTGCCTTCAACCTCCAGTATGGTTTTTATAGGAGTGTTATGACTTTTAACATGTCCGAAATATTTCTCTTACCTCTATTGTTTTATCCAAACAGTCAGCCTCTAAACCATGTCACCCCACACCCCATGCTCATTCGAGGAGTCGGATTCCCTACCTTAATGCCACAATCACCAGCTCTCCCAACCACCACCCCCACCCCCAACCACCACCCCCACCCCACACCACCCCACCACCACCCCCAACACCACCCCCACCCCCAACCACCAACACCACCCCCAACCACCACCCCCACCCCAAACCACCACCCCCAACCACCAACACCACCCCCAACCACCACCCCCAACCACCACCCCCACCCCCAACACCACCGCCAGCCACTTGAAGTTGGAGCTGGGTGTTCTACTTGGACACTATATTATTTTGAATAAGAGGCAGATGACCTGCTTTACACCAGGCAGCAACACATTCAACAGCTGTGTACACACCTGACAGCACGCAGGCTATATGGCGCTGGACACATATTTGTACCGACCAGTTGGCACAGGCTGGGTCATGTGGTAACTGTCACATTATAGATGAGGTCAATCGGGGGGGGGGGGGGGGGGGGGGGGGGGGGCAGGTCCATTGAACAAATACCAACCTGCCCTACTGCAGGCTAAACCTAGGACCATGACCACTGGGCTGCCAGGTAAACACCCAGACACTATGCCACTGTGGCTCCCACTTTAAGCAGTGTTACCTTCCCTCCCTCACCCCTCCTCTCTCTCTCACACCTACAGCTCTCTCTCTCTCTCACACACACAGCTCTCTCTCTCACACACAGCTCTCTCTCTCTCTCTGTCTCTCTCTCACATACAGCTCTCTCTCTCTTTCTGTCTCTCATACATTGATCTTTCTCTCTCTCTCTCTCACAGCTCTCTATCTCTCTCTCACAGCTCTCTATCTCTCTCACACAGCTCTCTCTCTGTCTCACACACACACAGCTCTCTCTCTCCCTCTCACACACACAGCTCTCTCTCTCTCTCTCTCTCTCACACAGCTCTCTCTCTCTCTCTCACACACACACAGCGCTCTCTGTCTCTCTCCCTCCCTCTCTCTCTCTCTCTCTCTCTCTCTCTCTCTCTCTCTCTCTCCTCAGCTCTCTCTCTGTCTCTCTCACACACAGCTCTCTCTCCTCACAGCTCTCTCTCTATCTCTCTCTCACACACACACAGCTCTCCCTCCCTCCCCCTCTCTCTCTCTCTCTCTCTCTCTCTCTCTCTCTCTCTCTCTCTCTCTCTCTCTCTCTCTCTCTCGCAATCTCTCTCTCACCTACAGTTATCCCCTGGTTTGAATCAGACCTGATCAGTACACCTCATGCAGTTAATGGGAGTGAAAATACAACCTGCAACAACCATACTTGCAAATTCTTACAGTTTTGAATGTAGTTTGAAGATTGTAATGTTTCAACTGTCATTCATTGTTGAATGTAAGTAAATGACTTGTACATATTGGAAAGTATTGAAGTGCACAAGTGAGCCAGGACACGATCAGCACCCTTCATGTGTAAATATATTGTACATAGTATATCTGAATGTGTTCCAGTTTGAGCTGAAACACACCTGTCTCAGCAGGCTTGTATATTTTGTCATGGCATAAATGTAGTACACGTTGTTTCTTTGTTTCCATTTCTTTCTTTCTCTTCCTCACTTTCTCTCCAAGTCTCTCTCTTCCTCTCACTCCCTGCCTCATACTTTCTCTCTCTGTGTCTGACTCTCCCTCTCTCAGATGTGCTAGACACCAGCTGATGTGAGTGCAGAATCCCACTTACCCACTGTAGTATGCCAGTGTGCTGCTGCGGAGACACCTGCTAGGCAGTGCCTATGGTTGTATTTATGTGAACACCTGGCAGCCTCCCGACGAGGCATGTGGCTCCCGCATGGAATGCTGGGGGCTACATGTATATTACTGTATGATTGACACCGAGAGAAGGTGACTGGCTAACTTCTTGCTCACTGCTTTTCTTTCCTCAACTGTTCAGCACTGAGGTACTTGTATACACCCGGCCCAGCCCTTTGTACGTTTAAAGTAAACAAGACTTCATCCAGAAGAAGTTAATTGCTTGTTATGATCAGAGCATTCCTTTGTTTGCACTGGTTGTCATTAACATTCCCCTCACAAAATCTGTGAGAATATGATTTCTTTGCTCTGAGTTATACTACAGTAGATGTCATCTTTTCTCTGAGTTATACTAGAGTTATACTACAGTAGCTGTCTATCTTTGCTCTGAGTTATACTACAGTAATCTATGTATCTTTTCTCTGAGTTGTACTACAGTAGATGTCTATCTTTGCTCTGAGTTACACTACAGTAGATGTCTATCTTTTCTCTGAGTCTGGTGTCAGACAACTAAAGTCTGAGACATGTATGACTTCTACACTAGCTATCTACTGCAGGAGTACTTTCAAGCTATCCCACGTGATATAGTTGTAACCATGGTGACATGATAGACAGTTCTGTAACTTGCCATCACCACTTTCTGAATCCAGTCCCCACTCGTGGATAGATTGTCTTTCCAATGACATATGGCTGTGGGGAAACAGGTGCTAGACTGCCTTGTATCAAGGCATGGGAAGATGAAGTGGTAGATCTCACTAGAGAACAAGGTTGTGGATAGATAGGATCGCTATCATCAGTTGACAAGGCACTTATTGATGATGGTCATAATTATCATGATGATGATACAGCTCTCAGGCTCTAAATGAACGTCATGCTTTGTTTGGTATGAACTGGTGGGTAAGGGAGAACTCTGGTCATCCTGTCTCATGATTCCAAGAGCTGGTATATGTTAAGTCCCCATGGATTATCCCTATGGGTCAGTAGAATAATGTTAATAGATCTGTCATCATTAAGTGCCTTTCAAACAGAATGGTGCTGATGTCCCTACACATCCCCCACTCTCCAGTGACATGTGTCAAATGTGTCAGCTGTTGTATATTGATATATTTCCATGCCATGATGCTAGCTTGTTCATTATTAACTCTCTCTCTCTCTCTCTCTCTCTCTCTCTCTCTCTCTCTCTCTCTCTCTCTCTCTCTCTCTCTCTCTCTCTCTCTCTGTCTGTCTGTCTGTCTGTCTGTGCATGCTTGCTTGCTATTATCTTCTTTCGCAGTAATTTTACCATTTGGTGTACTATGTATTCATGATTCTACCAATATGTTAAGTTTCCTGTTTTTGCTACATAAAAAATAAAGGTAGTCCCATCATAGCAGTTACTGCTATATTCTAGGCCATGCTATTTGAGGTGAGGTGCTCATTTCCTTTCCCGCTGCCTTTCCCACCCAGACAACTCCCAGAAAATGATGAACATTATTTGTGCCCATTGTTATGAGGCTGGGTCGACCTCAGAGCAAGACTTGTCAGAACAATGAATCCTGCCTCTTCTAGGGCTTGAACCAGGACCACTGTCTTGGCAGACAAGCACACTAACCACTTTGCCACTGCGGCTCTATGTGCAACATTTTATCTGGCAATCCATTAGTTCAATTGCTAGATCACTTTTCTGTCATTGCCACTGTCATTGTTCAAATCCAGGGCTACCTCTCAGCAAACCAAACATTGATACCTACGTTTACTATGAATGTTTGGAAGAAAACAGTGATGAGGAAGGAAACCAAGCACCACATCTCATGAAACCTTGACCTATTGTGTATGATATGCCCAAGATTGTCAGGCCATAAGAATGCTGCCCCTTTGTGTCAGACTCGTTTGAAAATGCAACATTTTAAAATTGTAATATTGTTATTATTCTGGGGTTGTTATTATTAGCTGGTGTCATGTGATATATTTGTGATGTGTACATTGAATGGAAGCAGATACCAATTCCAAATAAATGAGGGGGGAATTACAAATTTATTGGCCTCCTTGTGTTTGTTTATCCAGTAGTTAACTCATTTCTCAGAAACTGAAATTTTTGGGCCACATTATAGGTCACAGTGGTTGGACAACAGAAATAGAAGATGTGGTTCTTGGAAGAAGATGCTGTGCTCGACCAGCATGTAGATGGGCACAGAGCATTGCAGACAGCCTGGGCATGACAGGCCTTGAGGCGCAACGTGTACGCATGACCCTTGTGTATGTCACCTCTAAACGGCAAAGCTAGGTATTCGACCCGTGACACGCTGGCTGTCAGCATGTGCCCTCTACTGGGTTTGGACGCACTTTCCAGGTGCGAGTCATGGTAGTGCATTAACCAGCACGCTGGCCCGCAGGTGTGAGGTGCGAGTCGTGGTAGTGCAGTAACCAGCACGTTGGCCCGCTGGGCCGATAGTCATGGGTTCGAATTCGCATCGAGGCAGATTTGTAAAATAGACTTGGGCTGCCATGTTGAGCCTGCCAGCGTTAAATGGGTGCAAGGAAGTGTCTTGGCGAGTGGAGGCGGCTGGCGGGAGACTGACTACACCACCCACCGGATCTATAGTATGTCCCGAAAAGAATGCCTTCATTCACGATCAATTATATTGAAAACTGTCTGTTGCATCGTTATGAAATTTTTCCAGCCGTCTTATATTTACCCCCACCCAAGGAATATGTCTTTGATAGGTCCAAAAACAACTTAAATCATCGAAAGCGGCGACATTTCTTTGATGTTTTGCTGAAAAACTAGTGATTTCCTGCTAACAAATTTATGTTTACAGTAACGAAAGCCCCGCCAATTCAGATGACACACAAGGCGTATCCGGATTCATATGGGAGTGGGGTGCAATGAAAGAAGTAGCTTAAAATCGACAGGGTCGGCTGCATTGCACCGGGTTTTTACCCCATATGGCTCAGTTTCTTTCCGCAGCGCAGAAAGCGTCGTACAAAGCGCGAACTCCGTACCTCTAGCGATGACCCTCAGGAGTCTCCGAAAAAATGCACTCGTGAAATGAAGGACGTGGCCCGGAATCGAACATACAACCTTCAGAGCCCGAGTCAGATGGCTTGACCACTTCACCACGGAGAATCCGAGAGGGGTGCAATGTGTAATATTAGTAAAGACAGAGAATTTACAGAGGCATGGGGTAAATAATTTGTAAATTGACAGGAAAGTAGAAGGAATATATTTCTTACCTTATTTTTCATTTCCTTCTTGTGTCTTCAGCTGCTGGTTAATAATGTGTACACAAGTATTCATGTTAGCTTTTTATATTGAGTTTGTGAAAGCTTCCAAATAGCTGTGCGTTAAAGTGCGTATGGAGTGACCAGAAATTATACCGCAATTTAGTCATGTTTCCATTTTTAAGGATCTGTTCAGCTGTCTGTGTAGTTTGTTCACATGTACACATGGGTGACAGACCCGCTTTGAGTCTTCGTGAAAGATTGTCTACTCTGCTGTTTACTGTTCAGAGACAGAACATGATTACCTGTTTTGCACTATGAAAATAGTTGTCAGTGTCTCTGTAGTGGGCTTTCTTCTTAACGACCAAGATGTTGGTCCTCTTTTCATTGAAGTTTATAGGTTGATTCATATGCACGTGTGTTGTCCCTTAATTTGACAACATGTTTGCTCTCACGTTTCTTGTTATGCCATAATATGTCAGTTTCCACCACAATATTACTCTTCTGTTGGTATTCAATGCGTTTAGTGTGTTTGTGTGTGTGTTTTTTTTTTCAATACAGTTGTTTGTCACCGCTGAGGGCTTGCGGAATTGAAAATTCATCACTGTGGAATACAAACTGTTGCCATTGACATTATGCTGATGCTGTAATGTTTAGGGCCTGCAATTCTTCTGAATATTTATAGCAAAATATCCCAGTTGGTGTGCACATAGAGTAAAGTCTGCGATCTGCTCAGACCTTAATCTGTGTCGGACGATTCCAGTAGGTTGATGACTGCTCTCGGTTGCATAAAATTCAATCCATCCTTTCTCCAATAATCCTCTTCCTCTTTCAACACATGGTCGTCAAATTTTTCCAGTAACTTTTATCAATATTTAATAGTGTGGACTGTATTAGTATCCTGACGTCAGACAATTTGAATATAGTATTGTCAGCTGCCACCTGTCCTTTAATTTTAGCCCACACAAGTTCTATAGGGTTAAAATGAGAATGGTATGGCAGAAGTCTCAAGCACCCATGACGATGCTCTTCTATCAACTTGTTGATTTGATATTTCTTGCTTTTTGGCGTCTGTTTTACAAGGGACAACAATTCTAGCTAGAAATACGTTTCTGGAAATGGTATGTTTTCTATTCGGAGTCATATCTTTATTGCTCCCTTTGTGCTCGATGCTGTAGGTATTTTGTCTTCTTGGGCAACAACATTGATATCATGCATTGTCCATAATTGGACACAACGGTCTAACTAGGGATGGAAGCACAGTATTCTCGAGCCAATCTCTAAATACATTACCATTCATCTTATTATGATAATCCCTTTTGTCTGTATGCTTTGATACGAACACGCGCCCCAGCATTCTGTTGTAAGCCATTATGCATATTACCAGCAAGGGCCATGACCAAAAGTTGTCCTATACTACTGGGCACATATCGCTTTATCTGTCCATTCACTGATTGCCATTCCTTATCACTTGTGTGGTGCGCATTGATCCACATTTCATCCAAACACACTATGCCATAATTTTCTTTGCACATTTCCCTTATTTCACGTAGGTATCTGCTTCTCATGGCTCCTAAATGTGGTTGCTCGCAAAGATTATTTCTACCGCCCTTGTACTTTCAAATAGTGAAGATAATGTCCTTATAATTTTCCACAAAGTTGTTTTGGATAGCTCTATGTTATTGTTCTTTCTGAACCAAACCCTAAGTTTTCTTACAGTCACTGTTTCTTTGGCATCCAGCAGTTTTGTAATGCTGGATAATCCTGGATATAAAATCCGAAATTTTTATAATTTTAGGAGTCTCCGTGGCGAAGTGGTCAAGCCTTTTGACTCGGGCTCCAAAGGTCATGGGTTCGATTCCGGGCCGTATTTTTCGGTTCACGAGTTAAATTTTTCGGAGACTTCAGTGGGTCGTTGCTAGAGCTGCGGAATTCGTGCTTTGTGCAATGCTTTCCGCGCTGCGGAAAGAGACCAAGCCATATGGGATAGAACTTGGTGCAATGCAGTCAACCCTGTCGGTATATCAAGCGACTTTTTAAAGCATTTTTATAAATAGCTCGCCTTATGACATCTTTGTCAAAGCTGTCTACAATAATCTTTCTACCTACCGTTTGGTTATTGCGTGGTGGTTTAATTCCAGATTCTTGCACCATCGACGAAATGACCGTTTACTCAAACCAATGCATGCACTGTTCTTTTTCGGAATTTGTAATAGTATAAAACAGTTTCCTGCGATCAGCTCCTTGACAAAAATATGTGTACAACTCATAGCGGTTCTTTGAAGTGTATAATTTCGCATTCAATCCCATTTAAAATTATTCACACATTTCAATGTTAGCGATAAGTGGTAAGATTTAAAAAAAAAAAAAAAAACATGTTAATCAGGTTTCAGGAAATAACCCACATTTTGAGACACTCTGAATGAACAGTCCTAGTTTAAACAACGCGGGGGAGTTGGCATAAAGCCAATCCTGTGAAAAAACGCACAATATTCAACACTGAGCGCTGATTGTCTGGCTACGCTGTAATACATTTAAAATTATGAATTTCATCTCAGACCCATAAATTATATACCGCATATAAACAAACTTTGAAACCTGCTGTAAAATTTCCAGAACAAAAATTTTGTTGTTGGGTGGACATAATGATAAGGTTATATGCTAAGTCTCATAATTTTCCCTCAGTTTGGTTACTGAGATATGGATGTTTATATTGGGGCCAAAAAAAAAAAAAAAAAAAGACTATAGCACCATATGTCTATTGCGCCTACAGATGTGTACAAATGCGTTATTTGTTATTTACACCTCGGTCTAGAAGTGACTGACACAGTAAAATATGCCAGCCCGTCTGTCCCTGGCAATTGTTATTTTTAAAGAGTAACACACGGGGTCATCAGTTTAGTTTCGTTGACTGATTAACATCACGGCACACGGGTGAAATCCATAAATGCTCCTTTCTACTCCTACCTCAAGCCTGAGTCCGGGAGAAACTCAGCTCAGTGCACGAACTCCGTAGCACCGGCGAGGATCCTGAAATACTTTGGGTAGACTTTTTAACTCGAAATTTTACCTGGGCAGCGCCGTAGGCTACTCTTTTTCGATTTCCAACTGCCAAGGGATATTTTTACGTGCGCAACAATACACACGGGTGTCCGATCTCACTACCAAGAGACCAGAGGAAAGTTTGTTACTAGAAGTCCACGTAAAAAAAAATCCCGGGGCTTGAACCTGGGACTTCCAGCACTCGAGGCGGACACCATACCTCGAGACCACTCAGGCCCCCCCCCCCCCCCCGGGTCATAAGAGGTTGTGCAGTTACAGGTAATGACGGCCGGGGGCTGAAGTAGTAAAGAAAACTCAATGAATGAATCACCAAACAACGAGACGGTCATCTGTACTAGAACACGATCGAAAGCAACAAAATGAGCACACACACGATAAACACACACTGATACAACTACATCAACAAAACTACATGAAAATATACATATACAAGTTACTCATCTGTATCCTTCTGTTCTAAACTGATTATGAAAGCAACTCCTACCAAGGCATTTATTCTATAAAACAACTGTTTTTGTAAAGAAAGATTGAAAGAAACAACTGTCCCGGGACAGAAATATGTGACACATAAACCAAGCCATGTACCATCACAAGCGTTAGCAATAACACAAAGTTAGAAATGTTGGTTGGGAAAGAATATCTTGTCTGTCTATAACACAAAGTTAGAAATGTTGGTGGGAAAGAATATCTTGTCTGTCTATAACACAAAGTTAGAAATGTTGGTGGGAAAGAATATCTTGTCTGTCTATAACACAAAGTTAGAAATGTTGGTGGGAAAGAATATCTTGTCTGTCTATAACACAAAGTTAGAAATGTTGGTCGGAAAGAATATCTTGTCTGTCTGTAATTGCTTACATTGTTTACGTGTTTTCTTGTTTGCTATCCTCATGTAGTGTTACGTTGAATTATCCAAATGTGGACTTTCTTTCCGTTGGGAGCCGCCTGGCGTGATGTGGCCATATGTCTGGTTTAATATGTACGTCACTGGAAGCGGTTGTATCCTGCACGGTCCACCTTTGTGACATAGGGTTAGTGAGCGCGGTTTTACAATCTTAACACCAGCCGCATGCGATTTGGAGTTTTTGAATTTTTACAATGGTAAGAGTGTATGTCACCCGCTCGTAAAGCAATGGTAGATTACGAAGGGAAAATTGTCTGGAAAATCACAAAATATTAAAAAGAAATGCTTGGGTGGATTGCGACGTCCTGTAAAGGACATTAATCTATCTTTAACATCGTGCTCAGAGTTAACCACAAGGAGGAAGTTGTACGGACACTTAACGCCTGTTATATAAATGTGTCCCACAATGTAGCAAGCAGAATTGTTAAAGTGTGGCAGTCCCGAATCACATTTTTGGGCACTTGAAAATTAGTGACGCCAAAAAAAAAAAAAAGACATTACAAACACAATTTGCAGGACAAACCAAGCGTGACACGCCCCCCTGAAGTTTGTAATCTCTCTGTGTCCCCCCATAAGAAAACGATGAACGCCTTTGATGCTTCCTGAGAACCAGCGGCGGTGACAATAACAATGAAACACAACACCGCGTATTGATACCTCTAATACAGAAGTATAAAGATGTCTGACTTGAACCCCGCCCGTTTGTTTGAGATCTCCGCCTCTAATGGTTCCATACACAAGAGAAGGCGCGGAGGGAGATATCCGCCGTTGGAGACTGCTAAATTTTTTACGTTCAGGCGGGTAATCTCAGCGGATGAATATCTTGACGAGGTCGTCTGACGGATGCGTTGAGTGATTTGTCAATTCGCAACGACAGGGCTACATTCATAGGGGCCGAGAGGAGAAGGTATCAGTTACATTCCACATCTGTTCTAGTCCTGGCCCATTGTTGAACAGAGGATGTTGTGGAAATGTTCCAGGCCAATGGCAAATATACTTGTTCATCATGGTCAGTCAGTATCATCTCGGCAGTGTAGACCTGATCTTGATGTTTGTTTGTGGGTCGTCGCTAGAGCTACGGAGTTCGTGCTTTGTGCGACGTTTTCCGCGCTGCGGAAAGAGACCGAGCCATATGGGATATAACCCGGTGCAATGAAGTCGACTTTTAAGCGACTTTTTTATGTTTGTTCTGTTTGTCTTTGGTGCCGTCTAACTATTTTGTTCTCTAGCAGATGCTGTGACCAAAGTCATGGTCATATCGTTTCCAGTGACCAATGTCAGGGTCATTAGAGGGCGCCTTAGCGAGGTTGGTAGTGAACTGCGCTGATGAGCACGGTCGGGCCAGGATTCGAGGCATGGTCTCATCGCCTGTTAAGTGAGAGAAAGGTTGGCCACCGATCCCCCTCCTCTTCCCCGAGAATTCAGGCCCAAAAAATATCACATCGCCTGCCCATAGCAAGAACTTGCTCCGGGAGAAATCTAACACACACATACACACATACACACATACACACACACACACACACACACACACACACACACACAAGTCACGTGGTTTGATGTGACCACAATACTTTGTCTTACTCATGTTTAGCAGAGCCCTTTTTATCATAAATTATTTGGAGATCGGCGTGGCTGAGGGGTTAAACGCTCTTGAACTGTCTCTTTCTGTCCGCACCGTAGTGGGTACATTCCACACCGCGGTCAGTTGGACACTTTAAAATATCACCTTCTCATCCTTGACTTGGGGACGCACTTTATAAGTACCCTCAGAAATGGAAGGTGAATCGCCTGAGGGATACGGGTAATCGGAACACACAAAATCAGTTCGGTGCGCCCCCGACCAGTAACAACTACTACTAGTAGTAGCCAGGGTGTGCACTACGTTCCAGTTCAAAGCGAAAACAAAAATTAAACTATTCTAGAACTTCCTTATATTTATTTGTCTGTCGTCCCCCCCCCCCCCCCCCCCCCCCCTTCTTATTTTAAAGACACTTTCCCCAGCCTTCCGAATGTCCACGTTGTAAAGGTCCATTTTATGCTCCATCTTCTAAAGTCAAAGATAATGCTCCCACTCCATACAGTAGTGTTCAATGCAGACAGCATTTGATGAGGCTCAGTTTCAGTATATGTGAAATTTGTTTGTCAAGAAGTGTAAGTTGTGGGTTCGATTCCGGGCCGCGTCCTTCGGTTCACGAGTGAAATTTTTCGGAGACTCCTGTGGGTCGTCGTGATCCCTGTGGTAGGCCAGGATATATTGTTGTTGGTTCCGAAGTCCAACTGCCACATCTGAAAACTACTTTCCGTTGGAAGAGGGCTACGGCGATCCAACTAAAGAGGAAAGGACTTATCTTGAGTTCAAGAAGCTGAAGCATTAAAAACTATTAAATAACTACGAGCTTTGGCAGATAAAATACTATCCCTATACAATAGACGTCGACTTCAAATGACACAACCCTACTAAAGGTGGGAAACACGCCTGCATGAGAAACATAACGGTCTAAGTGGGAGGATAACAATAAAGATTAGGCAAGATAACGGTCTAAGTGGGGGGGGGGGGGGGGAGGATAACGATAAAGATTGAGTAAGATAACGGTCTAAGTGGGAGGATAACAATAAAGATTGAGTAAGATAACGGTCTAAGTGGGAGGATAACAATAAAGATTGAGTAAGATAACGGTCTAAGTGGGAGGATAACAATAAAGATTGAGTAAGATAACGGTCTAAGTGGGAGGATAACAATAAAGATTGAGTAAGATAACGGTCTAAGTGGGAGGATAACAATAAAGATTGAGTAAGATAACGGTCTAAGTGGGGGGGGGGGAAAGATAACAATAAAGATGGGGCAAGATAACGATATAAGTGGGAGGATAACAATAAAGATTGAATAAGATAACTGTCTAAGTGGGAGGATAACAATAAAGATTGAGTAAGATAACGGTCTAAGTGGGAGGATAACAATAAAGATTGAGTAAGATAACGGTCTAAGTGGGAGGATAACAATAAAGATTGAGTAAGATAACGGTCTAAGTGGGAGGATAACAATAAAGATTGAGTAAGATAACGGTCTAAGTGGGAGGATAACAATAAAGATTGAGTAAGATAACGGTCTAAGTGGGGGGGGGGGGGGAAGATAACAATAAAGATGGGGCAAGATAACGATATAAGTGGGAGGATAACAATAAAGATTGAATAAGATAACTGTCTAAGTGGGAGGATAACAATAAAGATTGAGTAAGATAACGGTCTAAGTGGGAGGATAACAATAAAGATTGAGTAAGATAACGGTCTAAGTGGGAGGATAACAATAAAGATTGAGTAAGATAACGGTCTAAGTGGGAGGATAACAATAAAGATTGAGTAAGATAACGGTCTAAGTGGGGGGGGGGGGAGATAACAATAAAGATGGGGCAAGATAACGATATAAGTGGGAGGATAACAATAAAGATTGAGCAAGATAACGGTCTAAGTGGGAGGATAACAACCAAATAATCAATCTGATTATTGCTCACTGGATTTTAGGAGGCCTGGTGTTCCTTGCCAGTGAGAAGTCCTGATCGTTCGGGTCCACATCGATTGACGGACATCAGTCGCGGCGATTGGGCAATCTTGAGCATAGCCTACGATGGGTAACGTTGTGATATTCTGTTATGATAATTTGGCGTGTCCAGCGTGTGCCGCGTGGTTACACACCCACTTCACACGCCAGTGATCCGGGGCTTGTTTCCGGATCCGGTCAGGGATATGCACTACTGACGAGCTCAAACGAGTGCGAAACTCGAGTATAGTGCTTCCATATTGACGTGGATAGGCCTTAGGTTCATACCAGAGTACGATCAGCGTTGCCAGTAGTGGGTTGTGCTCAATATTTAAATTTCAAATCCCGAAACAACCAAATAATTAACTGTTTAAGTTGAAGGATAACAAGAAAAATTGGATAGGATAACGGTCTGTAAGTGGAAGAATAACAAGAAACAATGGGTAAGATAACGGTCCAAGTGGAAGGATAACAATAATCCATGGACTAGATAATGGTCTAAGAGGAAAGATACCAAGAAACAATGAAGAAGATAACGATCTAAGCTGGAGGATAACAAGAAAGATTGGACACGATAGCGATCTAAGTGGAGGGATAACAAGGAATAGTGGATGAGAAAAACAATATTAGACTTCACCATTTTGGTAAGAAAATTCCGGAGATCCACTGACTGTTGATGTGAAGATGGCAAGTGATTTTATCTATTCTGATTACTTTAAACACACTTTACTACTCTCCAGGCGCATCTACGAGTACTCACACATTTGTATAAGTTGTTAAAAAATATCTGTCCATCCGGGCTCAATGGATCTTCTTTCTGTAGGTTCAACGGTGAAATCCACATTCAAGCAGTCTCTGGCTAAAATATTTCATAGTTGTTTCTCGACTCCCATTGAAGTAGAAGGCATTCAGCTTTCAATTTATATATCGTCTCGTATGTTCTCATATATGTTATTGTTTATTTTAATTTTTCGATTGTCGATGAATAGCTGCGATTTATTTCTCACGTTATTGCAATGACCTACATGATTCTTCTTTATCTGTTTGTCCTACTGTTTTACCGCGCAGAGTAGCATAGAGGTTGTGGATGAAATGTTTGGTTTTCGCTTGTCTTGTTGCTGCTAGTGCTAATGATTTGATTTCTTCAATGTCTCTTTCACTCCATCCAGCACTATTTTCTGCACTCCCTGTCTAGTGTCATAATACTTTGATTGTTGTGTCTTTTGTGGTGCTTATTAGTCCAGATTGCTTAATTTGTGGATGTTGTACTTCGGGTAGTCACAATAACATCTTTATAAGTGATGTGGAGGACAAGGTATTGACAATGACAAAGCTAGATTTCCAGTGGAGTGACATCTTCAAAGAACGTTTTTCTCTTCTTTCGACGGAATAATCTCACGTGACCTGACCTGTCCGATCATCTTTGTGGCCATGACCATCTAATGAAATTCCCGTTGCTGTTCTAACTTCTTTGATATGTTTCATAGGCGATATAGGGAACATCCTTTGTTATAGGTAAATAGTATAGATAACAAGTATTGATCCATTATTATTCGTGAGCACTGGATGTAATCATCTACACTGATGGCTCTGTGCTAAAGGTAAAAGCAGTGGCGAAGGTTGGTAGGCGGTGTTTGGTGCTGGACAGGCTGTCATATGATACCACAACATCTAATCTGAGAATGGAGTTGGGGGAAGTCACGGCGGCAATCAGCTGGCTGGAGAACAAACGGCACGCGCATGTCGTGAATATGACGGGCTCATAAAGTATTATGTGAAGACAGACATACTTCGGGCAGATTGACAGGCGTCCATTCAACAATTTGTTTCCCCAGGACATGCTGGTGTGGTGGGAAACGAGCAGGTGGACAGATTGGCTGGGTCTGCACCTCTTGATGGGGTCTTTGTGCATTGTAAGGCCCAGTGGTCGGAATCTTGTGTATAGTACAGAAGAACAAATAGATGGTCCCGGCCTTGAGAGAATCGTCCTGCAGGAAGTGCCCAGATAATCTGGCCGACACTCACAACTGAAAACAAGAGGAAAGGCCAGACGGACACATCAGACTGCTACTGGTACCATTAGTATTGGGACTCTACACTGGCTGTTGCAGATGAGGACGGAGCAGGTATGGGAATGTTCCAAGCGCTGTGATGTCGGTTCTTAACTCAACTCAACTCAGCTCAGTGTAGCATTTCAGTTTCATCATCATTTGCCATACCGATAAGCGTGGGCGATTACTGTTCTCCAGCTCACACAATCACCCGAGTCTGTGTTCTTGTTCCGATTATGCCAAGCCATCCACGTATTTATCTGTTTGTCTTCCCTTTGCCCTTTCCTCGCAAAGTTGTGCCAGTTGTCACTAAGTTTTCAAGTGTATGTCTCCTCATAAGATATCCTAAAATCTTCACCATCTGCGTGTAATTTCTCTGTGAGTTTACAGTCCTCGTCTGTTCTTAAAGAACTTCCTCATCTCGGTTTTATGTCGTCCATTGTATTATTCACGTGCTCCTCCGAAATTTCAGTTTGGGCGTGTAAGCGCCGTGCTGACATAACTGCGTTGTCCAAATGGGTGTACCTCTGGTGCAGCGAAAAACTACACGCCTCTTGTCATACCCTGTGATCTCTCACTGAGACATGCTGGTTGTGGTAGAGGAACGGGTCTGTAATCTGTAACACAGGATTAGTTGAGTCATTATGATAATTAGTGGATTATAGGCAACTTGACTGTCTGTCCGTTCACTCTAATCCAACCATCCACCCATCCATCCATCCACTTATCCATCCATTCACTCACCCATCCATCCATCCATCCACCCACCCATCCATCTATCCATCCACCCACCCATCCATACACCCACCCATCTATCCATTCACCCATCCATCCACCCACTTATCCATCCATTCACTCACCCATCCATCCATCCATCCACCCACCCATCCATCTATCCATCCACCCACCCATCCATACACCCACCCATCTATCCATCCACCCATCCATCCATCCACTTATCCATCCATTCACTCACCCATCCATCCATCCATCCATCCACCCACCCATCCATCTATCCATCCACCCACCCATCCATCCATCCACCCATCCATCCATCCACCCATCCATCTATCAGTCCACCCATTCACCCATCTATCCACCCACCCATCCATCCATCCACCCATCCATGCATTCATCCACGCATTCATAGTCCGTCCACTCATCCACCCACCCACCCATCTATCCACCCACCCACCCATCCATCCATCCTTCCATCCGTCCATGAATACATTGACGATGCCTTTCCCAAATATTAAAATATTAATGAGCTTCCGTGTGTGAATATGAATTACACAATATATAACACCAACACTTCAACATTTGTCAGGTTTTGTGAAAAGAATTAGGAGCATACAACGTCCCCAGTGACTCAAACATCAACACACATATCATTGTTTTGTTTAGTATCTTTGTCTCTGTGTGAAAGTACAATTGCTCAGGCCACGTCACGAAATGCTGCGAAAGCCTTTCCCTCAATTCTATAAGTGCCAATTAGTATTATAAATTTTCTTCTCGTACTATTCAAATGACCTCAATGATTAGCCAGCTAATGATATTTCGGTGAAAGTTCTCTCAAGTTAGTAAAACGAGCCAATTTGCAATTTTACACATTATGAATGAAGTGGGAAGTTCCGATTTCGTCCTAAACAAGTGTTCCTGCTCTGCAATTCAGAAACTGAAAGACAAAATATACACTGCAGCATAACAAGCCTTTATGTCTGGCAGCACTAGTTGAATGGGATATTTGATCCCAGGCCTAGCCACGCTCAAGTTAATTATCATATCGGCTGCTGGGTTTATAGTTAACCCCGCCGTTAAAGGCCGCTAGTCTTAAAGGGGTTAGCGGATGACACTGAGGTGTCAACAGTATCAGAGTTTTAGTTTGAAAATGGTACTTCTTTTAAAAGGAAATGGGATGTTTGAGTTACAGTGAGTTATAGTTCTTTGTCAGAGGGAGGCACTGTATGTTGGATATGCCTTTAATGTTTCACAATTACGGGGGAGAAGTTCGTTAGTATGAGATCGAGTGCATGTACATTGATAAACGCGCAATATGAAATAAAGGAAACAGGTTTTAAAAATGGGTCGGAGTGGCTGAGGGATAAAGCGCCCGCATTTTTTTTTCCAAAGCGTGGCAAATTAGAATTCATGTGGTAGGTCAGCATGACCGAATGGATAAGAACGCGTGTTCTTAAACATCCGGTGTGCTGGTGCCGAAGTAAGGTGTTCAACCCCTACACCGAACAGTTGGCCTAAAATGTTGACCTATTGTCTCTGATTTGGGGACGTAAATTACAAGTACCTCTGAAGTTGGAGTAGGTCCGTCTGATGGCGAGGGACACTGTTAATAGGGAAAGCTAATCTACATGCAAAATTCAGTCCAGCACTACTACAATAAATAGTGTGTATGGACTACGCTTGAGTTCAAAGCGAGCAAGCGCCAAAATAAAAAACTATCCAGGTGGGAAGGATTTTTGTTTTTGTTATCCAGAATAGCCCAGTAATAACAGAGCCCCGACCTCTGATCTCGCCTGAATGCCCAGACAGACAGGGGTCCAGTAAGTCCCCAGCAATCACATCCCTGGATTCTTGGTTCCACTCAGCAAGGCTGTGAGCTCGATCCAGCTCATAACATGGGCACCGGATAATTTTCGGAATATTGTCTTGGAAGGAAATGCGGCTAAGGAAAGAACTGGCTACTCCACCACATACAGTGGCTTAGACTAACACCTCACACTCCCCCACGTACGGTGGCTTAGACTAACACCTCACACTCCCCCACGTACGGTGGCTTAGACTAACACCTCACACTTTACCTGCAGTCACTCCACGGCAGTATCTGCCTTTACCCCTTTACCTCTGACCCCTGGGTAGTGAGTCGGATGTTCAGTTTTCTCGTACAAGGATAACAGGTCGTCTGTGCACACTGGACATACAAGGATAACAGGTCGTCTGTGCACACTGGACATACAAGGATAACAGGTCGTCTGTGCACACTGGACATACAAGGATAACAGGTCGTCTGTGCACACTGGACATACAAGGATAACAGGTCGTCTGTGCACACTGGACATACAAGGATAACAGGTCGTCTGTGCACACTGGACATACAAGGATAACAGGTCGTCTGTGCACACTGGACATACAAGGATAACAGGTCGTCTGTGCACACTGGACATACAAGGATAACAGGTCGTCTGTGCACACTGGACATACAAGGATAACAGGTCGTCTGTGCACACTGGACATACAAGAACCTAAGGATAACAGGTTGTCTGTGCACACTGGACATACAAGAACCTAAGGATAACAGGTCGTCTGTGCACACTGGACATACAAGAACCTAAGGATAACAGGTCGTCTGTGCACACTGGACATACAAGGATAACAGGTCGTCTGTGCACACTGGACATACAAGAACCTTCCCCGCAGTTTGACGTCATGCTGTGTAGATCGATGCCCTAGGTAACATTTCAAATAGAGAAAACTACCATAAAGAGGAATGCTCAAAATATGTGTTAAAGGCAACCCTACTGATGCTGTGCTGAAGTCGGTTATGTCCTCTAAAAGGCGCCAATAGCAGAGATTCTCTGTTCAACGAATACGACTTCCTTTTAGCGCGATCTTGGAAGAATAAGAGGCATATTCTTCTTCTTCTTCCTCTTCTTCTTCTTCTTCTTCTTCTTCTTCTTCTTCTTCTTCTTCTTCTTCTTCTTCTTCTTCTTCTTCTTCTTCTTCTTCTTCTTCTGCGTTCATCGGGAGAGTTTTTTTTTTTTTGGGGACGTGATTGCGTTGTGCCTGTTTACAACAAAGCTGCATTCTTGCGTCGTTAGGCCGAAACATCCGACTTATGCGGGCATTTGTTGACCAGGTTAACCTTCCCGGGTGTTTCGTAGGACGTTTGACTCTCACTGTTGTTGTGTTAGTCCCCACCCCTGATGGCCCATTTAGAACAGCCGAAGACATCCCGATCAACCCTCAAGGGAATGCAGTGGCATACCATGGGAATTTCCCGCCATCCAAGGAGGATTCCATAATTGCAGTGCCGACACATAGCGCTCTGGTGCTGGGCTCACCCAAGGAATCGTCACGTCCTGCACATGGCTGCTAAGCCTCAGTTCCGTATATTGGGCCTTCCGTTCACCACAGGCTGTTCCTCCGGAAATCACAAGAATGCAGTATGCAGATGACATCCACACAGTGAGCTTTCGATTCGGACTTTCCACGTCATGGATTTGCTATGACGAAACATCAATAACATTAGATATGCAGATGATACAGTATTGATTGCAGACAATGAGCAGGATCTGCAACAATTAGTAGATGCGGTTCTTGCACACGGTGAACAACTACGGTTAGCATTAAATTGTAAAAAAGACACAGATTATGGTCGTCACTAGGAAGAACGAAATACCACAATGTAATATACAACTAAATTGAAATACTCTTCACTTCAACAGGTGAATAGGTACAATTATCTCGGAACAGTAATTACATTTGATGGGAGATGCCTTGAAGAGATTAGAACAAGAATCTCCATGGCGAAAGTAGCCTTTAGCAAGATGAAAAACATGCTGACCACACACACAAAAAAAGATGTCAATTGAAACGAGAAAAAGAGTGTTGAGGGGATACATAGAGCCTGTACTTTTTGTATGGATGTGAAACTTGGACAATGAGCAGTCAAGCTGAAAAACATCTGATGGCTGTGCAAATGTAGTGTCTGAGGAGAATACAAAGAATACCATGGGCAGACAGAAAAACCAATGACCAAGTCCTACAAGAAACAAATGAAAATCGTAAATTTCGACATGTTATGAGAAGAAATAAATTGTAGAATTTGGTGACAACTGGCAAGATCGAGGGGAAGAGAACAAGGGGAAGACAAAGAAGTAAAGACCTGGGTGGCTTGACCACGTGGCATGGTCGAGACAGGAACACTGAGCTGATCCACGACTCTGGTGATCGAGTGAAATTGCGAGTCTTGACTGCCCACGCTTTCCGACATGGCACTTGTTGGATGATGGATGGATCCAAGCAATATTCAAGTTCGTGGACACTTTTTCCACTTTTGATGACGCCCACACAATGAGCTTTCGATTCGGACTTTCCACGTAATGTACTAAGGGGGAGTCAATAAGTAAGTCACAAATGGCTGTAGAAAAATAACTAAATATGATAACAACTTGAAATAAGTTTATTTTTGTACACACATTGTCCCTTTATTTCTCTACATAATTTCCACCAACATTGATGCACTTATCCCATCGTTTTATCAGTCCTTTCAAACCGGCTGCATAGATTGCGTGCTCTGTTTTCTAAACCACGTTTTCACAATCAACTTCGGCATCCTTCGCGAAATGTCTCCCGCCAAGGTGTGTTTTCAGTGGACCAAAAAGGTGGAAATCGCTAGGGGCTAAGTCGGGGCTGTAAGGTGGATGTTCCAGAACTTCTTACCTTAGTTGGTTAATTTTCTTCTGAGTTAACCGAGCCGTATGTGACCTGGCATTGTCATGAAGAAGCAACACTCCTCTAGTCAGCAGCGGGGTTGCCAGATCACTGTGATCATATAAAGCCAAGTTATGAAATAAAAAAGCCAAAAAGCCAAACATTGCCCAATAAAAATATCTATTAAAAATATATTTACATCACATGAAAACCTCTTCTTCAAATAAGTATTCCTCTGCATTGTTGGGAGATTCAGTACAGGATTCCTTAAAATATAAAATTTCAAACCTAGAAAACTAGTAGTAATTTCATTTCTTTTATCGCTGAGGTAACTAACTAAAATGCACAAATACTTTTGGGTCGAGACATCAGTGAACTTATCAATGATGAGTGTATACTTCTTGTTTTGCAGATCTAGAATTAGATCAGATTTTAAAGACGGTGAAATAACATTTCTTATTAATGATATGCACTTCGTTCGGTGCAATTTTATCTGTCCAAGAGTGTTGCCACATCCATGGGCTACCATTATTTCATCTAAGTGATCTATGGTGCGTATGGCACTATGGCAGGCCATGCTAACAGCAATTTGAAACTTTGCTAATTTGACTTTATCATCAATTTGCTTACTTGTTTACATCACTGAAAGTATTTTTTGTGAAGAAGATGGCACGCCCCTCTTGTGTTTTTCTGTTGTTTCATGATTTGCGAGATTTGAAAGTCTTGGAACAATATTCCATCCATCCATCATATGCTATGCCGGTAAGCGTGGGCGGTCATGTTCTGCCATCTTACTCGATCACCAAAGTCGTGGATCAGCTCCGTATTTCTGTCTCGACCATGCCACAAGGCCAAGCCATCCAGGTACTTGCTTCTAGGTCTTCCCCTTGGTCTGTTCCCCTCGATCTTACCAGTTGTCACTAAGTTCTCCAGATAATTTCTTCTCATAACATGCCCACAAAATTGTGACTGTCTACGTCTAATGTCTCTAATTAGTTTACGATCTTCATTTGTTTCTTGAAGAACTTGTTCATTGGTCTTTCTGGCTGTCCATGGTATTCTTTGCATTTTCCTCAGAAACCACATTTCTACAGCCATCAGATGTTTTTTTCAGCCTGACTGCTCATTGTCCAAGCTTCACATCCATATAAGAGGACAGGTTCTATGTAGCATCTCAACACTCTTTTTCTCATTTCAATTGACATCTTTTTATTGGTCAATATGTTTTTCATCTTGCTAAAGGCTACTTTTGCCATGGCGATTCTTGTTCTTATCTCTTCAAGGCATCTCCCATCAGATGTTATTACTGTTCCAAGATAATTGTACCTATTCACTTGTTGAAGAATATTCCCATTTACTTGTATATTACATTGTGGTATTTCGTTCTTCCTAGTGACGACCATAATCTGTGTCTTTTTACAATTTAATTCTAACCCTTGTTGTTCACTGTGTGTAACAACCGCATCTACTAAATTTTGCAGGTCCTGTTCGTTGTCTGCAATCAAGACTGTATCATCCGCATATCTAATGTTATTGATGTATCGTCCCCCAATGTTGATTCCTTCCATATCTTCAATATTTCTGAAAATACTTTCACTGTACAGGGAAAACAGATCTGGAGACGTTACACATCCCTGTCTCACACCTCTCTTAATGGGCTGATATTGGCTTACTTCATTATCAACTCTTATGGCAGCTTGTTATTTCCAATATATGTTTTTTACAAGTCTAAGGTCTTTTCCATCAATCTGTAGATCCTCAAGCATCCTTATCATGTTGACATGTCTCACTTTATCAAAAGCCTTTGTGTAGTCAATAAAGCAAAGGTGTAGATCTTTGTTTACTTCTATAGAACGTTCGATTACTGTTCTCAGTATATACACAGCATTTACTGCACCCTTGCCTTCTACAAACTCACATTGTTCTTCTTCTATTTCAGGTTGTATTTTCCTCCTAACTTTTTGCATGATAATTCTTAGCAAAATCTTCGGAACAATATTATACCGGCACAATTTGCAATATGCCGATTCAGAACTATCAGTGGATTTTTTGAGCTAGATAAATGTTTTTTTCCATTGATCATTATATTTCTAATTAGTATCATAAGATGGTGTCCACTTTGGCATGATTAAGGGCTCAATAATCAGAAATACTTGCCATGAAGGTATAAACAATTTGAAGACTTAACTGAACAGTAAGGTGGCTGCGCAATGCGTGAGTGCACATAGAACAGCACAAGGACAGGACGAAAACCATACGTGTTTAATACTTGTTAGTTGTTACGTTCGTTCTCCAGAATGAAACAAAAGCAGTATAAGCTAAGCTTATTGTGTTGCATTTGGTTTAGCTAAAATAAAATTGTTAAAATAAGATAAAAATCAACTTGACCAATTAAAAAAAAAGATGCATTTATAGCTAATTATTATTATACTATTACAAATTTCTTTTAAAAGCCAAACAAAAAGCCAAAACGCGAAACTGATATTTTCCCCACAAACTTGTTTTAGAAAAACCAGATTTATCAGATTTAGCGTTAAAAAGCCAATCTGGCAACTCTGGTCAGCATTCCTGGACGTTTTCTTCGAATTGCATCATCAAGCATCGATAGAACTTCACAGTACGATTCAGAATTCACATTGTCACCTTTCTTCTTGAAATTGGTTAAAAGCACTCCTTGACAATCCCAGAACACTATTAGAATAACCTTCCCTGCTGATGGCGTAACCTTGAATTTTTTGACACAAGGCTAAGAAGGATGTTTCCATTACATTGAATCACGCTTTGATTTGGGCTGGTAGTGATGCACCCATGATTCGTTCCCAGTAACAATCCTGTTCAGCATGTCTTTTCCTTCATCTTCGTATCGACAGAGATGATGCAAGAACAAGCCAAATCGGTTCATTTGTGTTTCTCCTTCAGTTGTCTTGGTGCCCACCTTTAGCACACTTTCTTAAATTTCAATCAGTCATGCATTATGCTGTATGCTGAACCATGTGAGCACCATATTGCAGATGCTACAGACTCCCCCGATGTGTCTCCACCTTGCCGTGGTGGGGGAGCTTGCATGCCCCATTGACCCCATGTGCTATTTCGATGGATGAAAAAAACTACATATCGGACAGCTTATGGGATAGGGGCCAGACTAAGCGAGACACAACCTGCTGCTCTGCAGGTAGACTGAGGATAGCAGTCAAAGTTTAAATCAGGCGAACGAAGGCAGAAGTTCTTGGTCTGGACACATACTATAAGGCTCTCTGTCGAGGGTTGTGGCTGAACGCCTCTAAGCCATAAAACGCTCGGATGTGAAAGCCTGGCCGATATCAACCTACCGAAAAATGGAGGTGAGATTCTGAGCACGCTAATGCCCAGTCCAGATACTTGTCCGAACGCTCTCAGCTGGGGGATATGAGGGGTCCCCGGATGAGAGGGCCTGACGTTTTTCTCGCTCACCTCTGCACGGAGGTAAGGTGCTGAGCCGGCAGCACATGTAGCCTACCTCGTGAGCGAGTACTGAAAGGTAGAAGAGGTGCCCCAGTCGAATGAAATTGGTTACGAAAACTGTCTGTATCTAACTCATAGAGAGTCTAGACAAATGTGGAAAAACGTCTCAATAACACGAAATGGAACGCACGGCTAGCGAATCCATTGCGTGGTTCGAAGTCCAAAGCGAAAGCTTACCTAGTGGATGTCACCCACAGATGACCGTTCCTGGTGTGTACTTGAGCGACCAGTGGCAAGCGAAATGCCCAACACATGGAAGTGAGGAATTAAAGCAGCCATGAGCAGGACGTGGAAAATCCTCGGGTGAGCCCAGTCTCAGAGCAATATGTGCCGGCTCTGCAATTATGGAAGCCTCCTTGGATAGCGAGGGAATGCCCATGGTCTGCCCCTTCCTTCCCTTGAAGGTTTACCGTGATATCGATGACCGTTCTACTTTTACCAGCTGAGATGTGGGCGACACCACAGCACTAACAGTCTATCGTCCCTCGAAACCCCGGGAAGGCTAACCCGTAAAAATGCCTGCTGAAGTCGGATGTGCCGGCCTACGGGTGCAAATAAATCAGGCACAACGCAAAAAACGTCCGAGTAAAATGTCTTTCGTGCTAGGAACAGCTCTGACAACCTAGTTTCCGAATGCCGCTTTTGTTCGGAACAGCTCTAACTAGGTAGTTTCCGAATGTTCGTCGTGCCTGTAACAGCTCTGACGGCACAACGACAAGCATATGTCCGAACCGAAAACTCGCTGAGTGGTTACTGTCTGCAGACCTTTCTGATTTGTGCGGGAACGGCCCGGGGAGAACGAAATGCCCAATATATTGAAGTGAGGAAATAAAGCAGCCATGAGCAGGACGTGACGATTCCCTTGGTGAGCCCAGCACCAGGGCGATATGTGTCGGCCCTGCAATTATGGAAGCCACCCTGGATGGCGAAAAATGCCATGGACTGTCCCTGCCTTCCTTTGAGGGATGACCGTTAGTTTTCGACCGTTCCAACTTGGCCAGCTGGCTGTGGACGGTACTGCAAAAGTGAGAGTCTCCCAGGAATTCTACCTGGTCAAAAAAGCACGCTAAAAGTCTGATGTGTTGGCCTACGGGTTTCGGCCCAAGGGCGCATAACATAGACACCCGCAATCACATCTGAAAAAACACTACGGATGAACGCAAAGAAGAAGATGCTACAGAGTCTATCGTTACTCGCCTGTCACCTCTAATGATCTCCTCCATCCGCTTCACGGATGCTTCTGTTGCAATCTAAACAGGATTTCATCAACAATTTTAGAGCGTCCTTGAGAAAATTTTTCTACCCAGCTATGCACCGCTTTACGGGACAAACATTTGTCAGCATACACAGGAAGCATTTCCTAATGAATGTCCTTTTCAGGAAGTCCTTTTGCCCACAAAAAACGCACAACAGCACGTTGCTCTTTGGTTGTACACTCCGTAAGTACAATTGTTATTTTGTGTATGTGTAGCGCATGCGCATGAGACACCTAGCGCCACCTGACGAACGGGAATATAAAGTTCTATGTTGCTGTCACTTATTGACACCTGTAGAAAACACCAACTTCATTTACCTGCCATCCCATAGAACTATGTGACTTACATATTGACATACCCTCGTATGTGTAGCCAAGCAATATTCCATTGCATGCCATTGGGCGCTTTTGCTACCGACATACCTGTGGTATGAAGTGTGGCAGTCTAAGTAATTCTTCATGCACCTCTAGATGTCAACCTGAATGTAGTTAAAGTAAGCTGTAGTCAACTTGAGCTTGTTGACATCCCATAGAGATTGTCCTCAAATGAAGCAGGTGTGGGCCAAAATATCTTTCTCTGTTCTGCATATATTGGGCACTCCTGCAGCAAATGTCTAGCTGTCATTTTTTTACAGTTCCATAATTACATTCATCGGTATCTCCTACCTTTAGTTTATTGAACAAGTGGTATTTCAGTCTGTTATGTCCTGTGCGGAGTCTGAAGATTGCTACTTGTTCACTTCGGTCGACCGTCCCATTTGATTCTATAAGTGCAATTTATCAAACTCTTTGCCTCATTATAGGTTATGTCTATGTCAGGATGCGGTAGTCTTCCGCCCTCTTTTGCCAATCTGTCAGCCTCTTCATTTCCAGATATACTGCAATGTAATGGGATCCACTGTACTACAACTTTTTTGGATTTCTGACATAGTCCATAGAGTGCTGCTCTTAGGTCTGCTAGTTCCGTGCTGTTTTTGCTCTTCAGTATTGATTGGTTGATTGATTGATTGATTGATTGATTGATTTAGGAACCGACATCACAGCATTCGGGGCATTCCCATAAGCGCTCCGCCCCATCCCCAGCAGCCAGCGAAGAGTTCCAATACTAATAGTACCAGTAGCAATCTGATTATATGTCCGTCTCGTCTTTCCTCTGAGCGTCGATCGTCGGCCAGATTCCCTCGTCACCCCTCGCTGTCGCATTCTTGCCAGACCATGGTGATCCATTTGCTCCTCCGAGGTGTACACGTGCTCCCACAAGGCCGCAACCACGGCTGCCTTATCATGTATCAATACTCCACCACGTTTTGCAGAGCCAGCCAATCTGTCCGCCTGTTCATTCCCCAGCACACCAGCATGCCCCGGAGAAAAGATCCAGACCCGTGACTTCCGAAGCGAAGCAAGTCGCTCTGCACGAAGCTTGCCTGTCCTCATCCTACTCAACATGCTTTCTGAGTCAGTTACAATCACTATGTGTGTGTGTGTGTGTGTGTGTGTGTGTGTGTGTGTGTGTGTGTGTGTGTGTGTGTGTGTGTGTGTGTATCGTATTCTCCATCCAGCGGAAAGCTTCACTTCAGTATTGAGACAGCTGACTTTGCATCTGTGAAGATAGTTATGTGCTTCTCTTTATTTTCCTTCACCAAGAGCATTTCTGCTGTAGTTTTCAAAGCCTCTACCTCTGCTTTGAAGTTACTTGAAAGTTTTCCATTTTCCATTGACCGTTTTTTCCCAATTCATTTTTTAAAGTTAGGAGAATTCATCCTCCTCCTCCTCCTCCATTTTCTACTGCATTTTTGGCTGATCCATCCCTGTATGCATGGGTCCAATAGTAGTATGTGAAGAGGTTTACAACCCCCCTCCCCAAATGAGGAGCCAAAAGATTAGGTTCCCCGAATATTTCATTTTATAACTCCATGTGACGTAACGCAGCTCCTCCCAACCTCGATTCCTCTTTGTGGATAGGGGAGCCAATTTTTCAAGGGATATAACTCATGAATAACCAATCGACTGGTTTTTTGCAGAATTGCATCCCTTAAAAAATAAACATTGAATTTATTAATATGGGAGATAATATTGGTTGTAATGAGGTTGGGAAGATTAACAATGGTTGTTAAGTGGTGGAGTGGGGGGGGGGGGGGGGGTTGGAAAAATTAAAAGATGGCGATTCATTTTTTAAGAGGCGGTTCTGTGGGCTGGAGTAATGCTGGCCGAGATGACTATTGGGAACGAGGTGGGAGGCGTTGGCCTAATTACCTTGTGTAATTGATAGGAGTACGATGCTCTTCCACGGGGTGGTGTCGTGGCTAACCCAGGAGATTGGGAAAACTAAAAGATTTCTATTAAGAAACCAGGCGATGGGGTGGTGCCGTGAGATCGATGGGTATTGTATCAACAGTGTGTAAAGGTGGTGGTGTGAGTATGCTAGGTGGTCTATGTCTAGCTGGTCGTGCATCAAAGTACACTTGTTCCTACTGTGAGATGCCGTCTGTGGTGCCAGGTTCGAATCCCAGAATCGAGTTGGAGGATTGATGTTTCTAAGGGCAGACGATACGCTGCCAGGCTATTTTAAATTATATGTTGCTAACATTTAAAGATGGATGGAAAAGCAGCCGATCGATCGGTCGATACGTTTAACAAGTAAAAGAATTCAAAATTACAGAAGTAATAAGCTTACAAATTAAAACTCAAAAATTTTAAAAGTGATACAGTCTTAAAACGTCAGAAATTTAAAGTTAAAGAACTAACAAGTTTTAAAAAGTGTAAAAATTGTAAGATTTAAAAAGTGTAACATTTCTTTTTATTTAAAAAAATTGAAAAAATTGAAAAAAAAAAAAAAAAATTAAAACATTCAGAAAGTTAAACTTAAAGAAATAACAAGTGTTAAAAGTTTTAAAAATTTAAGATTTTAAAAAAGTTTTATAATTAAAGAAAAATTTAATTTCAAAATATTAGACAGTTGTAAACACTCAGAAAGTTAAAGTTAAAGAAGTAACAAGTGTTAAAATAAAAAAAAAATATTAAGAGTTTAAACAGTTTTAAAACTTTTACAAATTAAAATAATTTTAAAAAATCTAAGAAGTTATGAAACATTCAGAAAGGTAAAGTTAAAGAAGTAACAAGTGTTAACAGTTTAAAAAAATATAAGATTTTAAAAAGTTTAAAAAATATTTTCAAATTAAAAAAAAATCAAAAACTTTTTAAAATTGTAAGACATTCAGAAAGTTAAAGTTAAAGAAGTAATAATTGTAAACATTTTAAAAGTAAAAAAAAAAATTAAATTTCAAAAAGTTAAAATTTCCAAAATTTAAAATATTAACAAAGTTAAAATATTCAAAATGTTAAATTTTAAACAGTCACAACGTGACTGGGTTATAATTCGTCCCTCTATGTTGTGTTCTGAGGTCGACGGGTTTCTCCTCCAATACTCGGAAGTCAGATCGGTTGTATACACCAGACAATGTGTCTAGTAATCAAACCCAACATAATTAAACCACGGATACTATTTCATACTATCAGGTATGGGCGTCACAGAACTTGGATTAAATGTCACAAATGCCCTGGCGTAGCGGTCACCAGACCGACCACTAAACTTGCAGCTTGATTTTAAGGTTATAGTCCCGAAAATCCATTCACTAATTGTATAACAATCCTGAGCGTTTTCGTCAGTTTCAAGGAGGCGGCGGCAGTTCTAAGAGTGCAATCCTTGGGATTGGTTCTTAATCTTTGCTGAATATGTTTTAGACCATATCTGAGCAAACTGCAAGTATTTAATGTAATGTTAACGATGTTATATCCCCAAAAATGATTCCACTTATAGCTTCTAATTTTCTGAAAATATGATCAGTGTGTAATGGAGCTGGAAACCTTTCAGTCTCGCTGACCTCGATGATGTCGCTTAATAAGTTAAATAACATGCTGAAGCTGAATTGTTAGTTGATATCTGACATCTCAAATTTTCTGCTGACTTTGCAACTTATGTATGTGAACGAGCTAATTAGAAAATTATTGGAAGCATCGGCGATGTGGTTTCTAAGGCGAATATTATGAATTCCTTAGACTGCTGTTCTTTAACATACCACGTGAGCAAGTCATCAAGATATTTTACTTATCTCCTACTCAAACTTACTAGCTGTCACCAAGGTCTCCACGTTATGTCTTCTCATCACCGTCTATTTTCGCTAAGCAGTCATCTACAGTGTCAGGTATTTTTTCTTTCTACCCATGGTATACTTTGCGCTTTCTCCAGAAAACACATACCCACTGCCATTATGTGTTTCTCAACCTGTCTGCTCATTGCCACGTTTCACATTCAGACAAACGCACAGATTCTGTGTAACACTTCAACATTCAAATAAGAAAATATGTTAGCCAAATTATTAAAAATGTTGGCCAAATACAGACATACCTCGACCAAACTTTTAAAAAGTAGGAACATTTGTTAGCCAATCTAATAAAACTGGGTTGGCCAAATTAAGAAATATTTCAACCGATTTTATAAAATATCTCGACCAAACTTGTAAAAAGTAGGAAAATATGTCGACCAAAGTCGAAAATATGTTGGCCAAAATAAGAAATACCTCAACCAAATTTATTTAAAAACAAAAAAGTTAGCGAAATGAATAAAAAAAATATTTATTAATTTAAGAAATATTTCTACCAAGCTTATAAAAAGTATAAAAATATGCCGGCTAGTTTAAGAAAATATGTTAGCCAAAGTAAGAAAGAAACTAATCAAAGTGAGAAAAATTTCAACCATATTATTGTTATAAATAGTCGATATATATTCTTTGCCTTGCTCTTTGTCGCGTGGTCTACTGCCATATAAGGAAAACATATGGATAAAGGTGTAGATAGACAAGCTGACCCTTGGTGAGATCAGTCCACTGTAGGAGAAGAAGACAAAATGACTCGTAGAAGGCTAGGTAGTATGAATCATGGTCCTAGACGAGTCTACCTTCCTATCAGTGGTACATGGAACAGCAAGTAAAGCTGGAAGCTATACACCGATAGATGAGAGAAGACTTAGTTAGCAGCGACACGCTACCCTGTGATGAAGAAACATCCCCCAACGCCCTCGAGTATAATTCACAGGAGAGACACAACTAGTTCACTCAACTTCTATTATTGCACACTACTCTACTATCCTAATTATTATGAGGTGTACAAGGCACTAAATTTCAGTAGATTGAGCTTTCGTGTAATGATCTATAAATCAGACCTTACGGTTTAATTATAAATGAAACAAAGAGTTGCTCTCATGAGAGATATAAAACTCCAACGTTATTAAACTACCCTATCAATGTTTGTTCTTGGCTACTGCGGCGAACAAGGCTGTTTCATTTGATATCTAATCATTGAAGATCACCAAAGCACGTGGAGGTGGGTTGTGGTCAGATTTATGGTTCAGAACCTAGCCCAGGTCCGTAGCTCCCACGACAGTTGTCTGCAGCTTTCCTCTCTTAACTTTCCTCAGTTCTCACTTGATGATGACATCAAAGGTGACTGTGCCACTTTAGATCATTGGGTCTATTCATACTAAGCACGGTTCAGTTCACTTCTAATGTACGTGTCACATAAATCAAATGGTGTAGCTTTGGTCAGCTTTAACTGAAAGTCTGTGTAGCCGTGATAAGCAAATTGTCTATGTTATGGCTAGGTACTTGTGAATGTTCACTAAAATTGACCGAGAAGGCTGATGCAACTTGCCCGGTTTGCGGAGTAGTTAGCAATGCGCCGGAACTAGCAGTTTAGTACACGATGTATCCAGGTCCGTGGGCACTTGCTAGGTTGGGTCTGCTTGACCAAATGAGTTAATTCTAAGCGGGCCAAATTCGCTATGGTTAGTTATATATACATCGTAAGTGGTTAAACATAACATTAATGTAAGCATATCTTTAAAACTTTAATAATACATTGAGTATTAAGCAAGAGAGGAGAGTGCAGCCAGGCTTTCGCGCACTCTTGTTCGATTTTTCTCAACCAGTGTCTTCCATGTCAAGCGACAATCAAAGGTGACTCTTAACTACTTTGGATTTTCTTCATGGCGCAATATTTTTCTATTCAATACCAGCTTAGGGTGCTGAGTTTTATTTGAGAGGGAGAACACTGTGCATGTTGTTTTCTCCTCACGTATATTCACTGGCCATGATTTTGACCAGTCCACTTGTGCTAATAAGGCTTGCTGTATTCCACTGTTATGTGCACTAATATATTCTTCAGATGTCCATATGGCTAGGTCATCTGCAAAGGAGGATGTGTGTACTTTGGTTAGAAATTTTCCGTAATGTTATTTATATATGCTAGGAATAATGTTGGCGAAAGAATGCCTCCTTGGTGGACACCTTGCTCCAACAGTATCTTTTTGCTGGGTTGTCATTGTACTTTTGTCTTCGCAGTTCTGTTCTCAAAGTTGTGGCTGATCCATTTGTACATTTTCCTACAAACATGCATTTATTGCAGTTTTACTTTCAGTCTTTCCTTCCATACTTTATCAAATGCATTTTCTAAATCTATCCAGACCGCTACTGTGTGCTTTTTCCTTGGTAGGCATCCTCTATTTCCTGAGCTATATAGGTTATTTGATCTTCAGTGGATCTGTACTTTCTGAATCCTACTCGGTGTGGTGTTAAGAGTTGGTTTTCTTCTAGATGCCATATTTGCCTGCCATTGATAATGCGTTCCATTAATTTTCCTACACAGCTAAGTAGACTGATAGGTCGATAGCCATTTGGTTCTTCCAGGTCTATTCCTTTTTTGGGACTGGTATTAGTATGGCTTCCTTCCATGCCTGTGGGACTATTCCTCTCTTCCAGCTGTAATTTAGGACTGCTAGTAGTTTCTGGTTTTGCTTTAATGCCTAGTCCTATTAGCATTTAATTTGTGATTGCATCCTTTCCTGGTGATTTCTTCTTTCTAAGGGTATTCATTGCCTGTTTCATTTCTTCCATTTTTAGATTTGCCATCTTAAATTGTGCTGCTGTCTCTGTATTACTATGATGTTTCTGTTTATCTTTGATGGCTTTCTTCTGTTCGGTTGTAATATCAATGTGGTTTGCATTAACATAGTGTTCCATTGGTGCATTTGCAGCCTTTATTGCTGTAAGCAAGGCATTTCCATGTTTAATTGTTTTTGTTTGTTTCTGGGTCCTTCATTGTTCATGGCTTTCAGTAGTTTCCATAGTTTGTTTCCATCGTTGTCAAATTTCAGATTTTCTGTTTGTTCCCTCCGACAGTCTCTTATTATTTTATTTACTATTCTTTTATATTTTGCTGAGATGGCTTTGAGAGAGGTGTTCAGTTGTGTGTTCTCTCTCTGCTGTCTTCCTGACATCTTCAACTTTCTCCTCCAAAATTTGTAGTTCTTCAGTCCAGTATGGTTTGTAATTTTTCCTCGCTCGTCTTGGAATGGACTCAGTGGCCGCCTGTTATTGCTTTGTTTAGACTGTCCACCATTTGTGTCATGTTGCCGTGTCGTGTATTTATGGTTTTACAATATTTGTCTGTTAGTATGGCAAATCTATGCCAATCAGCTCATTTGTAATTCCAACGAAGCAAAGGCTTTTCTTCCTATGGAACATACTCCATATTAATTACAAGCTTGATTGGTCTGTGGTCACTACCTACTAATTGGTCAAGCCCATGGCGATTGATTTTGCGGAGGATGTCGCCTGTGCATAAAGCTAAGTCTGGAGTAGAAGTGGTAAACCATCTTCTAGAGTAGAAGCTTGGTGTGTCGTCCGCTTTGTTGAGTAGATCGAGATTTGAGTCTCTCTCCCAGTCCTTCACTTTATCTCCTCTGTTGTCAATATCTGGGTATCCCAATCTTTCTGAACGGCTATTAAAGTCTCAGATAATAATGCAGTTTGTGTCAGTTATTTTCATGTTTGAAAGTGTAAGGTCCTTATCTGCTTGGCTATATAGATTGTAAAATCTTATTTTCACGTCCTTTATCACTATATGAAAACATATAATTTCCGTTTGGTTGTTAGATGTCACAGATATTTTACTGCTTCGTGTAAGTATTAGAACTCCTCCTTTGTGTCCTTCGCGGTCAAAACGTGTGACCTGATATCCTCTGACTAAATATCTGCGATGGGTGTCGAGGTGTGTCTCTTGAATGCATGTCACATCTATTCTATTTTTATGAAGGCGATTTGTTAGGAGGACTTTCTTGTTAGAAACTCTTTCGGCATTCCCTTGTAGTATGTTGAGTGTCCGGCGTGTTTGGTCAATAGCTCTTACCCTACTCCCCTGTGCCTTGACTCCACAGCACAGGGGAAGGTGACCACCAGTAGCATTGGGTGGACCTCTTGAGGCATAGGGGCGGCACTATCACTGCCTGATGGGACTTCACGAGATTAGCGCCATAGTGATTAATTTTAATTTATGGCATCATAGATTAATTTACGTTGCACTGTTTTGTCAAGCCTGCGGCTCAGTGCATCCGATTTCCACAAGCATTTTTCGGGTATGCTCTCCCTAGCCTTCGACTATCCCCAGTCTACCGACAAGGCAGCAGGTGTGTATGTTGCTTGGTCTGGTTCCTCTCCCTTGACCTGTCCGACACGGAAGACCCTACCAGTAGCTGTACTACCGTCGGAATAGCTCTTGGGGTCATTGGAACACGCAAGCACCTCTACCTCGTCAACTGGAGACACGGCAGCATAGAGAGACCGATTCAATGGTAAACAACTACTGTAATCTTCATTGTTAACCCTGTGGTCAATGGGTATGATAAGTTAATACTTTATAGTAGGTAAACATGTTCGCCGACTGATTATCTTCGGTTCCTCGTCTAACTCTTGTCTTTATATTAGAATAGAGCCAGGCGCTTGTGAGTTAGATCTGTTCCCCAACAAGGTTTTAATAGAGCAAAACCAGACATTTGTAAGTTAGATCTGCTCCCTAACAAGGTTTTAATAGAGCAAAACCAGACATTTGTAAGTTAGATCTGTTCCGCAACAAGGTTTTAATAGAGCAAAACCAGACGCTTGTAAGTTAGAGCACTGGCAAAGCATGGCGACCTTTTTCGTCGGGCTGTGATGAAATTGTGGTTGTGCACACACAAAAACAACAACAACAACACATCTTTAGCTGGACATTGCGATAAACCCCAGTTTGATTTCTTAGGTAAAATTGCGTTCAGTAGTTTGCCATTGCTTTCTGAATGAGAGGCAAACTGTTAAGTCCAGCTGACAGCTGTGTGGAATGAACCCCGATAGATGTGTGTTTGTGTGGAATGAACCCAGATAGATGTGTGTTTGTGTGGAATGAACCCAGATAGATGTGTGTTTGTGTGGAATGAACCCAGATAGATGTGTGTTTGTGTGGAATGAACCCCGATAGATGTGTGGTTGTGTGGAATGAACCCAGATAGATGTGTGTTTGTGTGGAATGAACCCACATAGATGTGTGTTTGTGTGGAATGAACCCCGATAGATGTGTGTTTGTGTGGAATGAACCCAGATAGATGTGTGTTTGTGTGGAATGAACCCAGATAGATGTGTGTTTGTGTGGAATGAACCCCGATAGATGTGTGTTTGTGTGGAATGAACCCCGATAGATGTGTGTTTGTGTGGAATGAACCCAGATAGATGTGTGTTTGTGTGAAATGAACCCAGATAGATGTGTGTTTGTGTGGAATGAACCCAGATAGATGTGTGTTTGTGTGGAATGAACCCCGATAGATGTGTGTTTGTGTGGAATGAACCCAGATAGATGTGTGTTTGTGTGGAATGAACCCAGATAGATGTGTGTTTGTGTGGAATGAACCCAGATAGATGTGTGTTTGTGTGGAATGAACCCAGATAGATGTGTGTTTGTGTGGAATGAACCCAGATAGATGTGTGTTTGTGTGGAATGAACCCCGATAGATGTGTGTTTGTGTGGAATGAACCCAGATAGATGTGTGTTTGTGTGGAATGAACCCAGATAGATGTGTGTTTGTGTGGAATGAACCCAGATAGATGTGTGTTTGTGTGGAATGAACCCAGATAGATGTGTGTTTGTGTGGAATGAACCCCGATAGATGTGTGTTTGTGTGGAATGAACCCCGATAGATGTGTGTTTGTGTGGAATGAACCCAGATAGATGTGTGTTTGTGTGGAATGAACCCAGATAGATGTGTGTTTGTGTGGAATGAACCCAGATAGATGTGTGTTTGTGTGGAATGAACCCAGATAGATGTGTGTTTGTGTGGAATGAACCCAGATAGATGTGTATTTGTGTGGAATGAACCCAGATAGATGTGTGTTTGTGTGGAATGAACCCAGATAGATGTGTGTTTGTGTGCGCGCGCACGCGCATGCGAGCGTATTTTGTTAAATGCTTTATGCCAATTGTTCTGGCGTGTTATCAATTAGCTATCCATCTCTCTGTGGTTCTGTTTGTCGTTCTCTCTCTCTCTCTCTCTCTCTCTCTCTCTCTCTCTCTCTCTCTCTCTCTCTCTATTTATTCATCACTCTTTATATCTGTCTTCCCGTCTACCTGCCTTTATGCCTGATCGCCTCCCGCGCCGTCTGTCTGTCCATCCGCCTGGCTTCAGTTGGCCTGTCCACACGGCCCAAACTAGAAAACACAGTCAGCTATCTAACGTTGTCATTTATAATCTATGCCTGATAAAAATTTGCTTTCACACCGCTAACTCGTCCATTAATTAATCTGCACACGCGGAAAACGAGTCACGGATCAACAACCGAAAGCCCCAAGTAGTGATAACAGGAAAGGAACAGTTCACGTTCAAGACGGCTGATCATCAGCTTGTTCGTCGTTTTCATCTATAAATTATTTCAGTTAGTCATCACCCAGGCCAGGAAGTCAATAGCGTGATGATCCACTGGCAGAAACCGCCAGGGCCCTATTTAAAACTTGTATATGCAAATTAAATGTAAGAACAGGCGTCAGGCAGACGATTCTCCGTCCCTGTTCCCAGCATGACGTCATTTCATTACAATTTTCACCCAAATAATCAATTGTCGGCCCCTTCCAATCGCTGGGTGGAGGGCCGTCGGGCATAGGTGGGAAGATGTTGGTTTCAGCGATCGAGAAGGCCAGTGTAAGACAACGACTTGTAGGCCGTGCTAGTTTTAGATTTCGTTCTTGTTGTTGCGTTTTTGAGTGGAGCACGCTTTCAACTGACTGTACTGTATTGTGTCACACTACAGTGTCCTGTTGTATTCTATCTATAATTGGCTGTACTGTATTGTATTATGTTACACTACAGTGTCCTGTTGTATTCTGTGTATAATTGGCTGTACTGTATTGTATTACGTCACACTACAGTGTCCTGTTGTATTCTATCTATAATTGGCTGTAATGTATTGTATTATGTCACATTACAATGTCCTGTTGTACGTGGCTGTACTTTATTGAGTTTATTGTAGAAGACTTAAGGCGGGTTGGGTTTATGGTGTGAGACCTGTGTGTTTAGTCCAGTTGGCACTCTAGGGGTGGTTGGTGAATAACTCGTCGGTCGAGTAGACTTTCCAAGAATGTCCTGGTTGCCATCGTAGGCTGGGTCGACTGTCTCAATGCAGATTTTTATCAGGCATAGATTATAAATGACAAGATTTCCTGATAAACAACCTCCTCATTGCATTACTGTTACAAATTTGTTGAATAAGTTTCTCGCTACTTGAAATATGGAAGATGTTCAGCGATCTGGTAGGCCCGCTGTGTATGAAGAAAAATGTCTACATATCCAAGACAGAATCCTGAAAAGTCCAAGCGAGTCCTTATGGAAAATGTTGCAACAAGTGAACGTGTCAGTGAGCACAGTGCAAAAAATTCTTAAACAACGATTACATTTTCATCCATACAAGATTTCTATTGTGTCTAAATTACAAGAGTGTGATAATCAATCCAGAGCCAACTGCTCCACGTTGTTCCAAGCATGTTTAGCTAAAGAATACGAGACAATTCTCGATGTAACATTCTTCTATGGCGAGGCATGGTCTCATCTATCTGGATTCTTTAATAGCCAAAATAATCGTACTTGGAGCACTTTTAATCCAAATGTATTTCATGAAGCGCTCTACACGATGAGAAAATTGGGGCATGGTGTGCCGTCAGTAGAAAATGTTTTATTGGATAAATTTTCATCAACAACACAATAAATGCCGATCGGTGCCGTACTGTCATACTGGAATCGTCCCCCCCCCCTCCCCCAGAACAGCTGAATGAACGTGAAATTGAAGAAGCGTCGTTCCTGCTAGATGGTGCAACTGCACACACAACTAAAGCATCACTGTGTGTGTGTGTGTGTGTGTGTGTGTGTGTGTGTGTGTGTGTGTGTGTGTGTGTGTGTTTTGAAGAACTTTTCGCAAATCGCATAATATCACGTGGAATTTGGCCTGTTCGTTCTCCAGATCCAGAGAGAGAGAGAGAGAGAAAGAGAGACAGAGAGAGAGAGAGAGAGAGAGAGAGAGAGAGAGAGAGAGAGAGATAGTGTGTGTGTGAGATAGAGAAAAGAGAGAGAGAGTTGAATTGCATCACTAATGTTTACGCTACACAATGTATATGTACAATTATTTCTCCATTTCTTACAATTTTTGCGAGAATGCTCACGACAATCGTCTTGTTCTTATTAGTTTCAGTGATCATGTGAGGCATCATGTATGTGTCTAGATGTGAGGATGTGTGTGTGGGTGTGTATGTGAGGGATGTGTGTGTGGGGTGTGGGGAATGTATGTGTGGAGGGGTTGTGTGTGGGGGATGTGTGTGGGTTGATGGGTGATGTATGGATGGGTGAAGGGATGTGTGGTCGTGGGGGATGTATGTGTGTGTGTGTGAGGGATGTGTGTGTGGGTGGGGATATTTGGGAGGATGATTGGAAGTATGTGGGTTTTGGGGGTGTGGGTAAGGAATGTGTATTTGGGTGGGTGAATGGGTGTGTGGGAGATGTGTGTGGGTTGGGGATGGGTGTGTGATGAGTGTGAGGGTTGGGTGTGGGGGTGTGTCTGTGAATGGGATATGTCTGTGTGGGTGGGAGTGTATGAGTTTGGATGGGGTAAATCTGAGTGGACGAAGGATGTTTGTGTGGGTGGTGAGGATGTTTGTAGGTGGATGTGTGGGAGGGTGGGGATATGTATGGCTGGGGATGTGTATGGGGAATGCATGTGGGGGATGTGTGTGTGTGGGGAATGTGTTTATGGGTTGGGCGTTGTGTGGGAGGGGAGATGTGTGAGGGATGGGGGAGGTGTGGGATATGCGGGTGGATGAAGGATTCATGTGAGGATGGAGGATGTGTGTTTGTCTGGGTGGTTTGGGTGTGTGTGGGTGGGAGAGTAGATGAGAGATGCATATGTTGATGGGTAGGTGGGTGATGTGTACGTATGAGTGGTTGATGGATGAATACGTTAGTGGGTGAATGTGTGTTAGAGATGAGTGTATGTGTGGGGGATGTGTGTGTGTGTGTGTGTGTGTGTGTGGGTGAGAAGATGTGTATGAGCGGCGGATGTGTGTGGGTGGGGTATATGTTGGTTATGGGTTGTGTGTGTGTTTTTTTGGATGGGGAATGTGTTGGTGGGTGGGGATGTGTGTATGGTGTGGGGATGTGTGTGTGTGAGTGTATGGGTGGTGAGATGTGTAGTTAAGGGATGTGTGATTGTGGATTGGAGATCAGGGGGAGGGGTGCTTGGCGAGTGGGTGGGTGGAGGTTGTGTGGGAGAGTGAGTGTGTGTAGGTTGGGGGTGGGTGAGGGATTGTGTGTGTGGGTGCGGGATGTGTGGGTGGGGGAGATTGTGTGTAAGTGGGGGATGTTTGGGTGGGTGCAGGTTTTGTGCGTCGGTAGGTGCGGGATATGTGAGTTGGCGGGAATATGTGTGGGTGGGTGTTGGATATGTGGTTGGGGGATGTGTATTTGGCTGAGTGGTTGAGCTGTGTGGGTGGGTGGTGGAGGAAATGTGGGTGGGTGAGTGTTGGTAGGTTATGGGATGGGTGGAGGATGTGTGCGTGTGGGTGAGGAGATGTATGAAATTGGGGGATGTGTGGGTGGGTAACGGATGGGTGGATGCATGCATGTGTGCCTGTGTTTGTGTGTGGATGGGTGGGGAATGTGTTTGGAGGGATGTGTGGAGGGTGGGAGATGTGTGTGTGTGGGTGGGGAGGTGGTGTATGTGGGGATGGGATGTGTGTGTTGGAGGATGGGTGGATGGGGGAATGTATGTGCCTGTGGGTATGTGTGTGCTTATTATTATGTCTTGAAATCTTACCACCGATTTGGGGAGAGGGCGGCCACGCAGAGAAACACTCATTTGCCTTCTGGGTTTGGAGTCGTGGTCTCACCAGGGCATAATATACGACTGACGCGTGTGTCTTGGCACCAGAAGCATGTTCCACCATCTAATGCAGTCCAATTCTATCAGGCCTTTTTTGCGGAAACAAATTACCAAAATTCAGCTAAGTATTTTAGATTTTTGCATTGCACTGTTGCTTTGTGTGGTTTCTGCCATTTATTTGTCCTAAGTACGTTGTACGTTATCTATTTATTCATATGTGGTCCCGTAATCGTCGTAATTGGGTTATTTTTGCGATGTTTCGCGGAATTCGTGAGACAAGGCAAAAGTGATTCCCTTTGTGCATAATACATTCTTCTAGGAAAGATCTGACAGGTTGGCTCAGTTTTTGCATTGCTTGTCCTAGAGAAATATCCGATGCCACTGTTGTCTCTCATCAGATCTGTATGTCTTATTGGTTTTGGATTCTTTCTTTTCTTTCCTTATATTTACATATGATATTTATTTACTGTGGATATATGGTATTCTTGTGATTCTTGTGTGACATCTTCTGTATATCTGGATTTGTCGTTGTGTATGATGCGCACTGTTTCGTGTTACACAGGAATGTGGATGTCATATTTTTCTTTGTAATCATCTGTTTGGGTGTCGTCAGTCTGTGCGTCTCGCGTGGAATAGGACATCATTACTGATTCATCATCCAGTTATATGCATATATGTATGTCTAACACTCTTTCCAGGAACTTTCTACAACTATTGTGTTACATATTCGAGTGGGTATAGATAATATCTTCACCCTGCCCCCTCCCTCACTACTGGGAAAAAAGGAAGAATAGAGAAGATCAGAACCCTACTAGGACACGAAGTGGTCAGGCCGTTCAACTCGGGCTCCGAAGGTTGTGGGTTCGATTCCGGGCTGCATTCTTCGGTTCACGAGTTAAATTTTTCTAAGACTCCTGTGTTTCGTCGCTAGAGCTACGGAGTTCGTGCTTTGTGCGACGCTTTCCGCTTTGACGAAAGAGACTGAGCCATATGAGATAAACCCGGTGCAATGAAGTCGATCCTATCGACTTTTAATCGACTTATTTTTAGTGTCCCAAAATCATATTAGTGCCACGAGTGATTGAGTACACACTGGTATTATCAGCACTACTAATTTACTTACAGAGTGAGTGTTGAAACACTTTGTGAATTCGCACAAAATAAGCAGCAGTGTCTTTATATTTACAGTTGACTGACGGACAGCAACGTGTCCACAATTACAAAGATGCCTACTTAAATGGAATATATTGAAGCAGGTGAACGGTTAGGCTTGACTGGCAGAGATTTGCAGGAATTTTGGGAAGAAAAATTGAAAGAACAACAACCAGTTGAGAGAGAACGAAGACAGAATGAATGGGAGGCCAAACGCCTACAGAAAGAGAAAGAGACACAAGTCAATATTATGAAACTAGAACTTGAAAGGTTAAAACAAACAAATGCTATCAAAATGGAAAAACAAAAGTATCAGTTTAAGTTGGAGAAGGAGATGCACTCAAGAAATCAGAGCTAGCGTCTAATGGACAGAGCTAAGAAAACAAAAGACATTTTCACACTTCACAGCGACTGAAACTACCATACTTTACAGATAGAGATACTATCCAGGCATATCCGGGCAGATATGAGGCTGCGGCTAAGGCGTTAGGAATCCCAGAAGCAGAATACATTATGCGACTGAGTGAATATCTTACGGGCAAGGCACCTGATACCATGTTCAATATACCAGTGTCAGAAAGAAATAACTATACTATTCTGCGTCAGCGCCTGCTTCCGAAATTTAGTATGACTTAATAAGGGCACAGAACTAAGTTCAGACAATTTGTGCCATAGAAAAATCAGGACTTTACAGACTTTGTTAATACTTTGAAGAATCTCTTTAATAAATGGCTAGAGCTCGCAGAAGTAGAGGAGAATTCAATCGGCTAGTGTACCTGATGTTACGAGACAAGATATTATCGTCATGTAATACAGACTTGGTGGCTTTCAAGAACGCAAACCAAAGGACATTGGGACAATGTCCCGGTTGGGTCAAACTAAATGACAGCACATCCTAATTGTTCGATTGGCAGACAAAATGACGAGGAAGTGGTCTGTGCGTCCTGCACTGAACAGGACCAGAGGCCAGTTATCAGACAAAGATTAAAAAAAAAAAACTGTGGACTCAGCGCACATGTATGGGCAACAGGGACTTTAAGATTATGGTTACCAGTGCAACCAGTATGGCAAATCAGGACGTTGCCCATAACACAAGGGAAATTTTAAGGGACTTCAGACTATGGATGTTTTCGGTGTGGCAGTTGGCGGCATAGAGCAGTAGAATGTGGTGTACAGCCATCCGGTTGCCAGCAGATAACAGGAGGATATTTAAACAATATTTTCCCCGTAATAAATTTGAAAAACACGTTTTGTATGTTGGAAAGTGGCCATGTGATTGATAGAGACAGTGCCTTTCGCGTGTTGTTTAACACACAAAACAGTCGCTTGTTAAAGTTTGCAGAAGCCATAATGATTAATCTACATAGGCCAGTTTTGTGCAAACAGAAAGACATTTTAGTCAGTTTACAATTACCGTGGTAGACAATTAACATTATTGTGCGAACATGTGTATATAGTTCAGCTTGAAGGATTTATCTAGTTATTTTACTTTATGTTGTGTGAATTCTGCAGTATGTGTCTGACGAGATGCAGCGAAATATGCCAGGCAATAAATCGTGCAATCTATTCTTTATGTCTTCGTTATTCAAAGATATATGTTATCCTGCTTCTTTGTATTTTCTTTTGGGGAGATTCTATGATGTAAACCGCTTGGGTTACCGTATTTACAGTGTATGTCACAGTATGGTCACATTCACACGTCTGGTCTTTATTTACTTAATCATTGTATTTCTGCAGCTTTATTGCGGTTCCGCCAATTTCATTTCTCATGTTGTCCAATAAGAATGTCTGTTTTGTTTGTTCTGATTTTTCTCTTGGAATAATTCCACGTGATTACATACCGTGATTTTGTTTGCCGAAACTTGGTCAGCAAGCCGCCTGTTTGTGGATTCAACTTCACAGATTGTATTGTATCTGCTAACTGATCACTGAATGGTGTATTTGATTGATTCTGTGGGCTTCCGTTGCCAAAAGTTAGCAACCTGATGAATGTCTAGCAACCCGAACGACGTGGGCATGCACCGGTTTATTGTTATGAGAAAACTAGTTGTCTGTGCCGTACTGTACTTACTTCTGCGGATATTACTTCACCGAGGAGAACAAACTAATTGTCTGTACAATACTGTGCTCACTTCTGCTGACATTACTTCACCGAGGAGAACAAACTAGTTGTCTGTACAATACTGTGCTTACTTCTGCTGACATTACTTCACCGAGGAGAACAAACTAGTTGTCTGTACCGTACTGTGCTTACTTCAGCTGACATTACTTTACTTCACCGAGGAGAACAAACTAGTTGTCTGTACCGTACTGTGCTTACTTCTGCTGACCTTACTTTACTTCACCGAGGAGAACAAACTAGTTGTCTGTACCGTACTGTGCTTACTTCTGCTGACATTACTTCACCGAGGAGAACAAACTAGTTGTCTGTACAATACTGTGCTTACTTCTGCTGACATTACTTCACCGAGGAGAACAAATTAGTTGCCTGTACAATACTGTGCTTACTTCTGCTGACATTACTTCACCGAGGAGAACAAACTAGTTGTCTGTACCGTACTGTGCTTACTTCAGCTGACATTACTTTACTTCACCGAGGAGAATAAACTAGTTGTCTGTACCGTACTGTGCTTACTTCTGCTGATATTACTTCACCGAGGAGAACAAACTAGTTGTCTGTACCGTACTGTGCTTACTTCTGTAAGACCATAGTCTACTCTTGCAAAAGATAGGAGACGGAGGCAGCCAGCCAGGAGGCACACCACAGAAATCAGGCTGCCACGCAATAACGCCGTGAATTATGTCGACAACTGCTACATGTTATGGTGCTCGCCCTGCTCTGGTCCCACAGACAGGTGCAGTGCCGGGCCTTATGCCTCGTAAGGGTCTAACCACAAATAATGGAGGTCCTTCTCAGATGTCCAGCGGAGCCAGAGAGCCTGACAATAGAACGTCTGGCCGTACCAAACAAAGACTTAAAATAATGCACTGGAATGCAGAGGGTATCACCAAAAAACGAATAGAACTAGAAAACATCTTGGCCAATGAAAATGTAAGTGTATGTTGCTTGCAAGAAACTCACCTGAACGAAAATATAGCCTTCAACATCAGAGGCTACCAGTGTTACCGATCTGACCGAAAGGACAGGCGAAAGGGTGGGATACTGACTCTTGTCAAAAACAACATTCCTGCTTCCCAAATTAAAGTTCACATGGAAGGGGCTGAGTATCAGGCACTTAAACTTAAGACAGACAATACAGACTTTCACCTGATCAATTACTACTGTCCAAATGACCGCCCACAGGCACTGGACACACTACCATTAAAAGGAAAAATGATTGTGTGTGGCGACTTCAACAGCCATTCGCAGAGCTGGGGCTATGATCACATGGACCAGAGAGGAGAGAGATTTGAAGATTGGCAGGATGAGAATAGATTCATCCTGATTAACAAGCCATCTGACCCACATACCTTCTACTCAAGATCATGGCACTCTACAACTACACCTGACCTGGCGTTTCATTCACCAGACCTGGAGTGGAACATTACACGAATTGTTGGGAAACAACTTGGTGGCAGTGACCATCGGCCAGTCTTTCTAACTGTAGAAAATGAGCTTCTAAGTAAAAGCAGCACCCTCTCGAGGTGGAACTACAAGAAAGCAGACTGGACAATGTACAAGCATCGCACCAGCATACTGGTTAGAAACCTAAACACTGAGAAGGACATAAATAAAGTAGTTGAAGAGTTTGGGAAATGCATACTACAGGCAGCACGAGAAACAATACCAAGAGGAGCCCGTAAACATTATAAACCCTACTGGAACAGTTGCATAATGATGTGGATGTATGTAGAAACACAAGCAGAGGCCAGTCCCAGCCAAGAGCACCACAATAAATATCAGCATGCAAAAGCCAAATTTCAAAGGGCCCAACTGCAGGCTAGACGGAAAAGCTGGCAGGAGAAAGCAGAGTCATTGAACTTTGAAAGAGACACAAGGAAGTTATGGAGACTAATAAAACAGCTTAACGATGAGGGCACAGGGAGAAACTCAAAAGTTGCACTACATAAAGACGGAAACATCTTAACAGGAAAGCAAGCAGCTGACCATTTTGCGGACTCATTCGCACAAGATAACAATATTGAAATTAGTCCAGAGAAACAACAGGAGATTCGAGAGAAATGGCAAAATACAGGACAGAAGGAAATTGTACATGAAGTTATGGAGACACCTATCACATTCAGTGAACTGGAGCTAGCCATATCAAAACTGAAAATGAGAAAATCACCAGGAGCTGATGGTATCTCCAATGAAATGATCAGGAACCTAGGAACAGAGGCCAAAGCAAAGCTGCTACAGATCTTTAATAATACATGGACCTTAGGCAGTGTTCCACAAGTCTGGAGAGAAGCAATCATGATACCTCTCCTAAAATCTGGGAAAGACAGTTCCATTGCCTCCAGCTACAGACCCATTAGCCTCACCAGTTGTCTCTGCAAAACAATGGAACGCGTCATCAATCACAGACTACAGTGGTACATTGAAAGTGAAAGCATTCTTGTGCCACAACAGGCTGCCTTTAGGCAGTGCTACTCTACGGAAGATCAGACAACCTACCTCTCTCAAGAAGTTGAGGATGCATTCCAAGAGAAGAAGTTGGTATTTGCGGCTTGGATAGATCTGAAGAAAGCCTTTGACAAAGTTTGGAAAGAAGGTCTGATGAAGAAACTGAGAAACTGTAAAGTCAATGGAAGAATGTACAAATGGGTAAAAGCATACTTGCACAACAGAAGAGCCAGAGTACAGATAGACGGTCTCAAGAGCAAGAAAGTACTATTGCGTCACGGTGTTCCCCAGGGCGGAGTCTTGTCCCCAACACTTTTTCTAATCTTCATCAATGATCTTGTTGCTAATCTACCCGATGGAATTAAAGCGGCAATGTACGCTGATGACCTGGTTTTGTGGAGCGCAAATGAACATGCATCAGTGGCCACCATATTGCTACAGAGAGCTGTAGATACATTTGTTGCATGGGCGGATAGATGGTGTATCAGCATAAACACTGACAAGTGCAGCACCACTCTATTTACCCTTTCTCCGAAACAAAAGGCAGGGAGCATTCAGATAAATGGAACACCCCAAAGAGAAGATAAGGAACCAACATACCTTGGTGTAACATTCGACGACAGGCTGACATGGAGAAAACACACCAAAAAAGCAGCAGCAAAAGCCAGAAGGAAAATTGCCATCCTGAGAAAGCTAACTGGAACCACTTGGGGAGCCAGTGGGAAAATACTTAGCAAAGTTTATCAACAGAGCATACGACCACACTTAGAATACGGGTCAACTGCGTGGTGTTCAGCATCAAAAACTACATTGCAGGAGCTGGACAAAGTGCAAAATCAAGCTCTTAGAGTCATCACAGGAGGGATGAGATCAACCCCTATAGTAGAAATGGAGAAAATGGGGAGGACACAAGCTTTAAGAGAACGCGGAGATACAAAAACACTAATACAAGCAGAAAAGTTTCTCAGCTTGCCAGGCCATCCTATGAAGAACCGATTTGAAAACTTAGCTATGGGGCGGTTGAAAAGAAGTAGTTTCATCCACCAGGCCAAACAACTCTGCAGAGAAACCATCGATCTTCCCACAGTTGGTATCCCCCTGACAACTATTCCAGAGCGAACCCCGTGGAAAGATGAACATAGAATATCGCTACAAATTCAGTCAAAAGTGAGAGGAATATTTGACAAGGAAGAACAAAACAGTGTACAGCGCAGAACAGCAACTCTCAGCTTCCTTGATGACGAATACCCACAGGACCTCTGGATCCGAGTCTACACAGATGGGTCAGCACAAAATGCTGTTCGAAATGGAGGAGCGGGAGTGTACATAGAATACCCAAATAATACCAGGGACACAGCTAGAGTACCGACAGGAAAGTACTGCCATAACTACGATGCTGAAATTGAGGCAACCAAGATAGCAACAGAGAAATTACTAAATACCAGCAATGGTACACAACCTGTGGTGCTATTGACAGATGCAAAATCAGTACTCGAGGCGCTCCTGTCTGGGAAATTGCCAGTTCTGAGGACACTACTTTCCGAACTTAGCAGTCAACGTAAGATCACCATACAGTTGATACCATCCCACTGTGGAGTCCCCGGAAACGACAGAGCTGATCGATTGGCTAAGGAAGGAGCAAAAGAAGAACAACCTGATGTACCTATTACATACCACCAAAAGAAAAGAGTGATCAAATCAGTCAGAAGGCCACCAAACCTTACTCAAGACGACTACCATGTTATGGACAGATCAGAACAGGTCACTCTTCTGCGCCTCAGAACAGGACACAATAGATTACGCAACCACATGTATACAAAATTCAAGATTGGTGACTCAGCCATGTGCACATGTGGTATGGCGTCGCAGACAGCAGAGCACATACTCCAGGATTGCCCAAACTACAACATATCCAGGCGAACCTACTGGCCTAGAGAGACATCAATGGAAGATAAACTCTATGGACCGCTGAATGAACTAAAAAAGACTGTTAGATTCATACAAGAGGCAACATTGCAGTTATAAGCATATTTCCGGCGAACGAAAGAAGAAGAAGAAGAATTACTTCACCGAGGAGAACAAATAATCACAACTGGTCCCTGTATTCCCACAGAAGACGCGACGTATGGGTGGACGTGTTATGACGTAGTTTTATGGTGCACTTTTGACCAGATCCTCTATACTTTCTTTCACTGCGAAATCTCAGGTACCCATTTTACCTGTTCAGTACCCATTTTACCCGTTCAGCACCAAGTTTGCCCCTTCAGTACCCATTTTACCCGTTCAGCACCAAGTTTGCCCCTTCAGTACCCATTTTAAAGTTTCAATACCCCTTTTACAGATTCGGTATTCATTTTACCCGTTAATTGACCATTTTACAGTTTCAGAGCCCAATTTATAGGTTCAGACTCCATTTTACCCATCCAGTATCCATTTCCCAGGTTCAATGCCCACTGTATAGATTCAGTATCCAATGTACAGGCCATGCCAACTCTAGAGACGTATAGCAAGGGTAAAAGAGTGTCCATAAATTTGAGAATGAGCCCGGAGGCGGCGCCCGGAAGACATCATGAACTGTTCTACCACAACTACGCGCTGCGGTTTTGCCTGTGAAACCCTCGCTGATGAAAACAGTCGGATTCATATTTGCAAGTTAACTTCTTTTTTTGCCAGCAGAAGTGTTGAAGATTCCGAACTCGTACAGATATCCCAGTTGTCATGGACACCTCCCTAAAGAGAGCACTTTCAGGCTCATTAAACAACTGGGAAATTGTTTGTCAAGTGTGAATAGAAGACTCTTTAATTACATATTTATTTCGCTGGCACGTGGCGCGGGAACCCTTATTTTGCCCTCTGGAAATCGTCTTTGTTTTGATAAGATTATGCGGTGATGGCGGAGTCGTTGTCCCCAGCAGAAATTGTTCCCTCCAATCAAAGACCGGGAACGGGAAGGCCGCTTCATTTTTGGGAGTTTGAAAGCTGAAAGGGGTATATTAAAGCATTGCGGCGTAGTCATTTGTGTTTATCTAGACGCCCGCTCGCGACTGTCCTCCCGGGGCTGGCGTTTTGATGCGTTCACGCCGGTTGCTTCTGGCGGAGGACTATTCAGCTGCGCTACTCCCACTTTGACGGGGGCGCTCAGGCGTGCACAGTCGTGTTTTTGCACATGAAATCGTGTTTTTGCACATGAAATCCAATCTCGTACTCACTCCGTGAAAGTAGACATCGTTACGGGCCCCCCACTTTAGCCGATTCGTACTTCAAAGACGTAGCAAAACACGGAACACAATGTCGGAGTAAATTCAGAAAAGCCGTCGGAGCCGGAACCAAAACAGAATGAAAAATGCTAGAAGATCTTCAAGCTTTCCATAGAAGGATGGCTACTGCCCCCTGCTGGTCTTGTCAAAAAGCAATTTTCGGCGTGATGGTTTGTGCCCTGTTCGTGGGAGCTCATCTCTAACTGACGGGCCGACACTGCGTACAACTGGCGGGCCGACACTGGAGTTATCGTGCGTACAATCATCGGGCCTAACACCGTGCTGGGCTCAGCGAAAACAGCAGCACGATAAAAAAGATTCCTGATCGCAATGGAAAACTGGGGCAGTCGATCTCAATTAAAATGAAACAAGTTCGGATGCGGTTAAAGATGCACCGCCCCGGTGGTCGGGGAGTTACAGCGGGTTCTCGCCTGTCGGCAAGACCTACGTGATCAGACGGTAGTGGCGGCTGGTTGTTGACAAATCGTCTGTCTACCAGGCGGGTGCAGGCAGACATGGCTAGTCTAGCCGACTGCAGAATGCGCATATTCCGAATATAATTAAAACTGACGCTTCTGTCATAAAATGATATGTTCGGAGACATCAAACTTCTGTCAGCGTGGTTTCTTTCTCTTGTCTTTTTTTTTTTTTTTTTAGAAAAGCACCTCAGAGATATATGTTATTCTGCTTTTTGGGGGGTTTTGTTTATGGGAGATTCTGTGATGTAAAAACGCTTGAGTTACCGTATTTACATTTAAATAATATCTACAATACACCGGTAGCTCACACCCAAGCGAGATGGATTTACGAGGGTGGTATGTGACCAATTCTTCTTCTTCTTCTTCTTCTTCTTCTTCTTCTTCTTCTTCTTCTTCTTCTTCTTCTTCTTCTTCTTCTTCTTCTTCTTCTTCTTCTTCTTTTCTTCTTCTTCTTCTTCTTCTTCTTTCTTCTTCTTCTTCTTCTTCTTCTTCTTCTTCTTCTTCTTCTTCTTCCCTTCTTCTTCTTCTTCTTCCCTCCTTTCTCCTCCTCCTCCTTTTCTTCTTCTTCTTCTTCTTCTTCTTCTTCTTCTTCTTCTTCTTCTTCTTCTTCTCTTCCTCTCCTCCTCCTCCTTTTCTTCTTCTTCTTCTTCTTCTCTCTTCTTCTTCTTCTTCTTCTTCTTCTTCTTCTTCTTCTTCTTCTTCTTCTTCTTCTTCTTCCTCCTCTTCCTCTTCTTCTTCCTCTCCTCCTTTTCTTCTTCTTCTTCTTCTTCTTCTTCTTCTTCTTCTTCTTCTTCTTCTTCTTCTTCTTCTTCTTCTTCTCTTCCTCTCCTCCTCCTCCTTTTCTTCTTCTTCTTCTTCTTCCTTCTTCTTCTTCTTCTTCTTCTTCTTCTTCTTCTTCTTCTTCTTCTTCTTCTTCTTCTTCTTCTTCTTCTTCTCCTCCTCTTCCTCTTCTTCTTCTCCTCCTCCTTTTCTTCTTCTTCTTCTTCTTCTTCTTCTTCTTCTTCTTCTTCTTCTTCTTCTTCTTCTCTCTTCTTCTTCTTCTTCTTCTTCTTCTCCTCCTCCTCCTTCTCCTCCTCCGTTCCCAATAAAGTATAGGCCCACAACCAACTCACACCAATTGTATAAGATGGAAAGAGGAGAGAGCGAACAGGTTATTCAACCATATCATGTGGTAGCCTAGTATATAGGTAAAGGTAGTTCCACGGCATCACATTTAACGGCTGCTTGTACCTTTGTGGTAACCGCCATCACCAGATCATCCCGTGGTGTGGATAATCTGTGAATGAGGAGTCACTGTTGCCATCAACAAAGCCTGGTGTACCAACGTGGGAAATCCACAAGCCAACATGTCTGTCACAGTAGTTGTACTTCTCTGATTTCCCTCCTCCCATAGGTCGGGTCGGTGCGGTAACTGATCAGGTGGCCTGATACCCGGGGAAGGCACACCCCTACAACAGATGCCAGGATGAAGTCGGATGTGTCCATGGGATTGTGCATATGTTGCTGCTCTGTTGTAAATAGGCACAATACAACTGCTGTCTTACACCGGGCGAACCAAGAAGAGGACAAGTCTCGTCCTTGACTTGGGGACGTAAATTACCAGCACCTGAGAAGTTGGAGTGGGTTCGCCTGATGCGAGGGACACTGGTAGTGCGGAAGGCTAATCCACACGCAAAAACCAGTTTATTATAATGTTTAAAATACAGACAAGACTGAGTATTCAATGTCTTCTTCTTACAGTCCATTCCGTGTGGCGTTGGTGATCATGTCTGTCCACAACTTTCTGCCTCTTATGTTGCCAATAATATCCGATAATGATGTCCCTGCATGGCAAATAGTTGTCATGCCCTACATCTTTCCTTGTGACGTCATCCTCCAACTTTACCCTTCTCATGACTACCCAAAGAATGTGGACTGCCTCCTTCTGTTGCGAATCTCCATTTCTCTTTGTGAGGTAACTTCTTCAGGATATCACCGTTGCTCTTTCTATCTGTCCACGGAGTCCTGTGGGTTCCAGAGACAGGACTACCTATTTATACTATTAACAGGTTTTCCTAGAGTTATCCTGTCCGGCGCTGGCGTCTTCTCATCACCTCTTGATTCGCCCTTTCTTGTTTAGATCTTTCCGTGAGCTCCTATCTGTTGGCATTCTCATGCATACGTACTCCTTCTATTCTGTGCAGGCAGTGGTTGAATGTAGGTAGTTTATTAGGAATTGCTTGGGTCTTCTCCGTGTGTTTGATGCGTGCATCAGTGTTGGTTTAACTGACAGTAAGATATTCTGTTTCATTGTTAAGTTACATTTATTTTGGCGTCCTTAAAATTTCTTAGGGCTATGGCGGTCTCTTTTAGCGGTTGTATTCTTATTTCAATATCTCTGTCAGCTCACCCATCTTGATCTACATCGCTGTCTCGCTTTCACTGGTTTCTTCTTATAGTCCATGCCTTGTGGGTGACCACGCCTGTCCGCATCCTTGTGTCGGCACGTGTGGTGCACATCATTTCTGATACTGATGTTAACGTGTAGTTAAAATATACAACACATGTAGCCACTAATACTGCTCGCGTGTCGAGCTTTTGTTATCTCTGTGGTAATCGCCGAGTCACAATGAAGTCTGTCTGTGACTTTAATTACTGTAATCATAACAACTATTCTATATCGGAAGTTTAGAGAGACTATGTGTGTATTTCTTCCCAAACCTTATTCATATGATATATATCTCTGCAGTATGCACCTGGCGAGAGGAAGCGAAATATGCCAGGCAATTAATTGTGCCATCTGTGGTTTGTGGTTTCTGTGTGTAAATTCACAAATGGAATACACTGTCTTGAATTTGGTAGTCTGTGAACGAGATGACGGACCATGATCATCCATGCCAGTCGGCAGGCTCTTGAAGAAGGTACCAGATCTTCGTATGGGGGTAACCCTAATCCAGGCACGTCAAAACCAGGTCAACGACAGCCCAGTGGTTAGCTAGTTAGCATTCATGAAGCCTGCTATCCCGTCTGCGACGTTGTGGAAATCTGATCGATCGCCACGGACCCGACTGAGCCAGCTGGGTTGATTGGAGTAGCCGCCCCTGCTACTAAGGTTACCGCGCCATGCTGGGGGGTAGGGCTAAATGGCGGTGTCGTCCGAAACAAGGATTGGAAGCCTTCTCTTTTGATTGGTTGATTAATTCAGCGACAATACCAAACTGGGGTGCCGCTGCTAGTTCGTTCGTATACTAGCCTAAATGGTCGGGGGTTGAACTCTCTCACAGGCCAAGACTTTCAGCTAACATTTTCTTTGACTTAAGAATAATTAGTCACAAATGTGAGGTATATAATGGACATACATGGTGAAAGTAACACATGTCTGGATCGGAATGGTAAACCATCATCAAGTGCCACGCCGATAAGCGTGAGTTGTCATAGTTCGCTATATCACATGATCATTAGAGTCGTGGATCAGGTCTGTGTTTGTCTCGATTATGCAACGTACGGGATCTCTGGCATAGGGGTAACGGACGCAACTCGTAATTCCTCATACCGCGTTCGCAACACAGCTGCTGGCGATTTGGCAACAGACCGCAATGCGTTAGTTTTCATACAATGGTATGTGAGCCGGTGGTTCAGGAAACAATGGCAAACAAGTGAACGTAAACTTGCCAAGAAATAATAAACAACCAATAATGCAGGGATTTACTGCGACGTCCGGTAAAGGATATGCGACTAACTATGGCACGTGGCCAAGCCATCCAGATATTTATATATATGCCTTCCGTGAGTTCATTTCCCATCAGTCTTGCCAGTTGTCACTAAGTTTTACAGTTTGTTTCTTCTCATAGCTAGCCCAGACAATCTGGACTGTCTGCGCCTAATTTCTCGAATCAACTTACGGTTTCGATTGTTTGAAAAGTATATAGAAGAGTATATTTTTGAAGAGTATGACTGAATGAGAAGGTAAATGTGTGGATGTGTGTGTGTGTGTGTGTGAGAGAGAGAGAGAGACAGAGAGCGAGACAGAGACAGAGAGAGAGAGAGAGTTAGGAGCGAGTAATGACTCAATGAGAAGTATATATATATATATATATATATATATATATATATATATATATATATATATATATATATATATATATATATATTGCCGTCTTGACAGACGATAGTTTGTTACCTGTCCCTTAAAATGCACAATGAACGTCTGCGGTTTTAATAGTAAAGAAAAACTTATAGAAGCAATGGAAGAGAGGAAAATTGGACTGATGGGAATAGCGGACACCAGAACAAAGGGGGAAGGATGCAAGGAGATCCACCACAGCTACACGTTTGTTTACTCTGGAGTGGAACAGCAAGAAAGAGCAAGACACGGTGTGGGAATAGTCATCGAACCACGGCTAGCAAGAGAAATACTAGAAAGAAAATATATATCAGAAAGAATCATAACAGTGAGAATAAAAGAACAAACAATTACAACATATGTACAAATAATTATACCATGTAATATTAGGGGCATTCATTTGAAACCCATTCCAATGGCTTTATTACAAAAGAATGAAAGAAACATTAACATGTGTGGTAGAATTAAACAAAGCATTCATTTTGAATGAATTATGCACCATGGGTTGGTCAGAAGAAGTCGCCGTAGGCATTCAGGCAAGCATCCCATTGCTTAGGTAGGCGGTGAATGCCGTCCGCAAAACAGGATTGTGGTTGCTCACTGAACCAAGTGTTTACCGCGTTCATTACGTCTGCATCTGTGTGAAATCGTTGCCCCTTGAGAGCTTTTCTTAGAGGTCCAAACAAATGAAAATCACATGGTGACAAATCAGGACTATAGGATGGATGTTGCAGAATTTCTCACTTCTTCCTTGCTAATGCTTCCTGCACAATCTTTACGACATGCGGATGAGCATTATCGTGCAACAAAATCACACCGCGAGAGAGCATGCCGGGTCGTTTATTCTTGATGGCTTTTTGCAGCTTGTCTAGTGTTTGCAAGTAGTGGGCAGAGTTGATGTTGACGCCAGGTTCTTTAAAGTCGGCTAACAATAACCCTTCATGGTCAAAAAATGCGCTCAGCAAAACCTTACCAGCGGAAACCTGTAGCTTGAATTTTTTGGCTGTTGGTGATCGAGCATGCTTCCATTGCATGCTCTCTCTTTTCCTGCTCGACTCAAAGTGGTGACACCATGATTCATTGCCTGCCACTATGCGGATGAGAAATGCATCAACCTCCACTCTGTATCGCAGCAAGTGGTTCAAACACCATCCCGTGCGTTCCTCTGTTTGGTGGTCTGTCAACATCCGCGGTACCAACTGTGAACACACCTTCCGATATTGCAGTTTCTTACGAACGACCTTTTTAATTGTCTAAATTGACACATTAAATTCTTTCGCTAGCGAACATATGCTTCGACAACGGTTCATCTGTACTGCTGCATCAATTTTGGCGATGGTTATTTTCTGTTGCAACAATATGCGCTTGACAGGCAGTCGAAGATCTATCGTGAACTGACGTCCATTCAGAAACATTCGTGCCCAGTCTGTCACTGTTGTCTTCGACACACATTTGTTACCGTACGCTGCCTGCATTCTTCGATGAATGTCCACTGGTCTACATCCTTCAATTGAAAGAAACTGAATCACCGCTCTTTGATTTTGGATCGGCCCGGCCATTTTCTCAACGGTCAAGAACCAGAACCTATGCACCATGGGACGATAAGCACTTGTTCTTTTATTCATTGGTCAGTACTTATCACATGACTAAGACATGATCATGTTCAACGCACGCAATTACGCGCGGTGCGCCACGAATGGATTTCAAATGAGCGCCCCTTATACAAACAATAATGAGCCAGAATGTGAGGAATTCTACGAAGACATTCATGACGTGCTAAATAAAATAGATAAGCAGGAGAACATCATAGTTATGAGAGACTTCATTGCAAGACTAGGACACAGCAGAGCGGGCATAGAAAATCACCTTGGAGCATTTGGAGACCAACATAATGAAAGAAATGATAAAGGAAGTAGACTGATAGAGTTATGCAACCAACACGACCTCTATATAAAAAGCACATTCTATAAACACAAAGACTCGCAAATATACACCTGGTATAAATGGAACTATCTAGATACTAAAAGCTAAATTGATTGTATATTAACAAGAAATAACAGAAAGAGAAATATATTAGATGTAAGGGCAGTGCCCAACTTAAGTATAAACACAGACAACAAAGCAGTCGTTGCCACAATAAGAACCATCAGTAGAAGAAAGTAAAGACCAGGAAAATACATGCCACGCGAATAAGTAAACTTAAAAACCTCAAAGATGAGGCAGTGAGGGAAAACTATGAGAAAGAACTAACTGAAATCTCTGCAAAATAACCTATAGAAAGAAAGGCAGTGGAAGAAGAATGGGAGATGTTCAAAGCAAGCATTTTAAATACTGCAAAAATAACACGTGGAACCACGAAAAAAAAGCAAAGCACTGATAAAGAAAATAATAAGTTGGTTGAACGCAGAAGTAAAGAAAGCAGTAAAAGACAAAAAGGACAAAATATAAAAAGTGGTCGAAGAGCAAACGGGAATGCGATTACATAGAATATAGAATATCGAGAAGACATGTGAATAGAATTGTAAAGAGAGAAAAAACAAAAGACTGGGAGGAGTATGGAGAAACCTTAAATAAAAACTACAAGGAGGCAACTAGAAACTTCTACAAAAAGATAAGTGCAATGAGAACTAGAGGCGAATCCTTTGACCCAACTGAAATAATTAACAGCGAAAATGGAGAACCAATAAGTGAACACAAATAAATCCTAATAAGATGGAAACAGTACTTCGAACAACTTCTCAACATCCCATCAGATGTCACAGGAATTCAAGAAACTGGCACAAATGTCACCGAAGAACTAGAACCAGACATACTGAAAGAAGAAATTATAGAAGCAGTCAGATTAGCCCCATTGAACAAATCACCAGGACAAGATGAAATACCAAATGAACAAATTAAAGCAGCAAGAGAAGTAGGAACAGCATGGCTACATAGACTATTCAACCATGTTTGGGTAGAACAACAGGCACCACGAGACTGAGGAAACGCCATAATTATTCTAATTTGGAAAAACAAAGGCAGCAAAAGAGACTGCACACAATACAAAGGCATTTCACTGTTGAGACATATTGGGAAAATATTTTGCAAAATTATTGAGAAAAGATTACGAACTACTATAGAACCCCAGATAAGCGAAACACAACTTTGATTTAGGAAAAACAAAGGATGCACAGATACCATTTTTTCTCTTAGACAACTTAGAAAAAAATCAATCGAATTCAATGAAACACTCTACTTAGTCTTTGTCGACTAAGAAAAGGCATTTGATAGAGTAGATAGAAACAAGCTATGGGAAATCCATAAACAATATGGAGTGAGTACACATCTAACAAACCTATGTAGAAGCTTATAGAATAACAGTGAATGCATAGTAAGAGCAACTGGAGGACACTCAGAACCCTTCACCATAAGATCTGGAGTACGACAAGGTTGTGTTCTGTCCCCTCTCTTGTTCATAATATATATAAACAACATATGTAAAGAAACCAGCCAAACAGAGACCGCAAGAACACAGCATGAAGAGAACACGGAAGAAGAGTGAGTGGCAGTTCTTTACAGACCAAAGTATGTGAGTTGGAATATGGCCAATATTCCATCACAATGCCTGGGCAGAGCTTCAGAGAAACATGTGGTGCCCAAACGACTTGTTCCCTCTCTCGGCCTAATCTTGTGTTTTCCAGAGGAATTGATAATCAATACGTCTGGCACAAGGTAGGCTGCAGACGCTGGCGGCACAGCGTCAAACCTCCGAGACCTCGCCATCACGAGCAGGTGGCAAGTGATGGCCAGACCCTGGAACCCAAGGGACCCGGCTTAGAGGCATACAGCCAAGTCCCACAGGTGAGGGCCTCGTACGGACCATACGGGCGCGCACATCTGTCAATCACATGTGTCCGGACCTGTGTAAAGCGTGCACTATCGTAAGACTCTCCGCCTGACCTTAGCGGACCCCGCGACCAGCGGGAATAGGCCCACCGGAGATACTGCAGGAGATATTGCTCGTCTAGTGCGAGCAAATCTCCCATCCTTCCACTATGCGGATCTCGCGACCGGCGAGAATAGGCCCGCCGGAGATATTGTTCGTCTGCTGCGGACAAATCTCTACCGAGACTGAATAACTGAATAAGTAAAGAAACCTATGCTACACCCTTCATGTGTCTTCACAAAGTCGGACTAGAGTCAAGCTCAATAGGGTCTTCTTTCCCCGCTGATTTTACCAAGCCCGTTCCCCGGAAGAAGAACCATCAGCAAATCTGACCATTAGAGAACTGTTTGCGGACGATCAAGCACTAATAGCAAAATCAGAAGCTGAATTACAAGACCACATGAGTAGTCTAAATGAAATGTGTAGGGAACATAACATGAAAATTAGCACAAGTAAAACAGAGGTAATGACTGTAACTAAAGAAGAAAAAGCAACAACGATTCACCTAAACGAACATCCCTTGAAATAAGTAAAGAGTTTCAAGTATCTAGGAAGCATAATATCATCAAATGGCGAATCAGAAGACGAGATCGAAAATAGATGGAATAATGCAAACTAACTCATTGGAAAAATGGCACCAATACTAAAGAACAAACATGTATCTTCTTCTTCTTCTTCTGCGTTCATCCGGATTTTTTTTTCGGATGTGACTGCGTTGTGCCTGTTTACAGCAGAGCTGCGTTCTTGCGCCGTTAGGCCGACACATCCGACTTCTGCGGGCATTTGTTGACCGGGTTAACCTTCCCGGGGCAAACATGTATCAATAACTACTAAGAAAGCACTTTACAACACAATCTTCCTACCAACTCTATGTTACCAATGCCAAATCTAGACAATGACAGAAAAAGAGAAAAGAAAAATCACAACAGAAATGAGATTCCTGAGAAGAATGCTCAATGTATCAAGAAGAGATAAGATCAGAAATGAAGAAATCAGGACTAAAATGGGGGTTATAGCTGCACTAGATTTTATTAGAAGGCAGCAAGTGAAATGGTTTGGCCATGCAAGTAGGTTACCAACTAACAGTATACCACAACAAGCAATGATGTACAGACCAGAGGGAAGCAGAGGAAGAGGCCAACCATGTAAACGATGGATGCAGGAAATAACAGAGTCCATGGGAATATCGATACAAGAAGCCCATAAGCGGGCATTCTCCCGCTGTTTATACTTCACTTCGAAACCGCAAGGTACAAGAGGAACGTGATGATGATGATATATATATATATATACATACATGGTAATGACTGGATGATACATTTAATGTGTGGAAAGAAAGATATATTCTATTGTCTGAATGAGAAGCTCCGTTTGTCTGTTTATCTGTTTATCCGTCTCTCTCTCTCTCTCTCTCTCTCTCTCTCTCTCTCTCTCTCTCCCTCCCTCCCTCTCTCTCTCTCTGTCTCTCTTTCATTCTCCTTCTGTTTCGCTGTTTGCATGCTTGTCTGTTAGTCTGTGCCTGTTCGCCCGTCTGTCCGCCTGTCTGTCCGCCTGTATGTCTATGTTTCCATATCTCAGCCTACCAATATATTCATAAATGTTCTTGTCTGTCTGTCTGTCTGTCTGTCTGTCTGTCTGTCTGTCTGTCTTGTCTGTCCATCTATGTGTATGTATTTGTACGCGTCTGTCTGTCTTGTCTGCCCATCTGTGTACATGTCTTTGTACGCGTCTGTCTGTCTTGTCTGTGTCTGTCCATCCATTTATCTGCCACAGACACCACTTACACGTGGAGTAACTCTATCCCCGTCTCACGACAATCACCAATCACAATAATGGAAGAGACGTGTAAGTTGGCAAATGCCTCCAGTGCTTTTCACGCGGAAGAAACAAACCGTTGGATAGATAAATTCTGCAGGGGAGACATTAGCAACACCTTCACTGGGAGATATGTGCCGCGATTGTCTAGAAGCCCATTAGACACAAGTATGTCGTAGAGTGAAGAAAAAGGCGGCAGATTTGTTCACAGGCAAATTAACGGAAGCTAATTTATAATTGGAACGTAGGTGCAAAATATCTCGGCGCTTACAATTATTGCAACACCGGAAGCTGGATTGGCATTTGCTGGGCGGTGTAAGTGCCTCTGTGGGCCGACAGCGGCATTTGTCTGCGCATACTTACGTTGATGCATTTGTTTGCTGCACAGTTTCATGTGGTGGTAACTGGGGGGAAGGGTTGGAGATGGCGTACCTTGCCAGTCTATTTCGTCTGTTGTTAAGTTTGCATCCTCTGCGACTCAAAAGCATGTGGGAGCACGACGGCGTATATCAGGGGCGGGGAAAGTCAGGTCCGCCGGCCGTATAAGGCCCGTGAAATCATTTGATCTGGCCTTAACAGAGAATCTTGAGTTCTTTAATGTAATGATGAATTTTCCACTTTGTGTAACAGGCATTAAAATATGCATCTGTGTTCGGAACTACTTACTGCATTCGAGCAGTTTCCACATCTTACCATCGCAAAGAGTCGACTGCGCACCAGACTGACTGACCCAAACTTGGATAGGCTGCTAAGCCATGACACGTGGGAGGTGGGTGGGCGGAGAGGGGGTTGGGGGGTTGGTGATAATGGTGCTAGTATTATGTCAGCAAGGATATGTTGCAGCGGTCTTTAATTCAATGCCTAAAAATAAAATATAATTGGAATATCATTCTGTGTTATTAGAATGTCAATCTGTGTTATCATTAGAATATCATTTGAAAGATCATTGGAAAATCATTCTGTGTTACCATTAGAATATCGTTCTGTGTTATAAATAGCATATCATTCTATATTATCATTAGAATTACTTTCTGTGTTATCATTAGAATACCTTTCTTTGTATCATTGCAATATCATTCTGTGTAATCACTAGAATAGCATTATGTGTTATGAATAGTCATCTGAATAATGATATTCACCGTCATACAAATTTAATATAAAAGCTTATCTGTGCCCTAGTAAAAATTTCCTATTATACAAATGTGGTGGGGAGTCCATTTTGCATACCATAATTAAAGCAAAGGCAATCGTTCAAAAGACTAGTTTGGCCAAAGAAATACAGAAGTGAAACACCAATAAGGGACTGCTGCAAAGCACCAGAGAACAAATACAAGTATAAACAATAAAAAATAAAAAAAATGATCAAGCCGTCTGCCTCGCGCTCCGAAGGTTGTGAGTTCGATTCCGGGCTACATCTTTCGGTTCACGGGTACATTTTTCTGTGAGACTCCTGGGGGTCGACACTGGAGCTAAAGAATTCGTGCTTTGCGCGACGCTTTCGGCAGGCCACCCTGTGGAAAGAGACCGAGCCATGTGGTGTAAGACCCGGTGCAATGAAGTAATCTTCTCAACTCATCTCATCTCATCTCATCATGTTCCTCTTGTACCTTGCGGTGTCGAGGTGAAGTATAAACTTCGTGAGAGTGCCCGGTTATGGGCTTCGTATATCGACATTCCCATGGATTCTGTTATTCCCTCCGTCCAACGTTTACGTGGTCGGCCTCTTCCTCTGTTTCCATCTGGTCTGTACATCATTGCTTGTTGTGGCATGCTGTTGACTGGTAGCCTACTTGCATGGCCAAACCATTTGACCTGCTGCTTTCTAATAAAATCTAGAGCAGCTTTAACCCCCACTTTAGTCCTGATTTCTTCATTTCTGATCTTATCTCTTCTTGATACGTTGAGTATTCTTCTCAGGAACCTCATTTCTGTTGTTGTGATTTTTCTTTTCTCTTTTTCTGTCATTGTCCAGGTTTGGCATTGGTATCACAGAGTTGGTAGGAAGATTGTGTTGTAAAGTGCTTTCTTAGTCTTCTCAACTTATGAGACTTAAAAAGAAAAAGTAATAGTAAACTTCGGGTGTGATGAGGACGAGGTTGTGGGTTCGAGAACTACACCGATCTGTTGGGTTAAAATATTGATTTCTCGTCCTAGATTTGGGGACGTAAATTACAAGTACCTTTGAAGTTGGAGTGGGTTCGCCTGATGGCGTGGGATACTGGTAATAGGTAAAGCTGACTCACACGCAACAATCAGTCCAACATGGGCTATGCTGGAATTCAAGTCAGCTAAACGGAAAACAAGTAACAATTATAACAACTCGTCTCTATCTCCTGGGAACATACTGATGTAAATCCTGAATCATATAACAGTTGAGTTGAGTTGAGTTGAGTTGAGCTAAGAACCGACATCACTGCACTCAGGACATTCCCATATGTAATCCGTCCCCTCTTTCAACAGCCAACGAAGAGTCACACTACTAATCGTTTCCGCGGCTGTCTGATTGAAAGTTCGCCTGGTCATCCCTCTCAATTTTGAGATTCTACTAGAACCCCTGCCATATAATTTTACAATCACTAATGAATGCAAATCGAGACTATTGAACCTGAATGCTTTTTTTTTTTTTTTTTTTTTAAGTTGCATATCCCTTAAAGGACGTTGCATTCAACACCAGCATTTTTCAGCTGCTGTTAATGTTCTTGGCAAGATTACGCTCAGTAATTTGCCATTTCTTTCTGGGCGAGCGGCTCACATACCCCGTAAGTAACCAACGCGACGTGATCCGCTGCCGAATCTCGCTCAGCTGTGTCCCTCGCCTGGATATACGGGATTACCGAGAAATTTATTAACTCCTCGCCAGGGAGATCGGCACCTTAATGTTACACACACAAAATTCGTATAATATTGATGATTTCGCAGAAGAAAATACTGAAATATTGTAGGGCCCGAACATTGAAGAGAAATGGTTCATACAGAGCGTCATGTCTCGGAGACGGAAATACTTTGGTGATAATAAATTCAGAGCGTCATGTCTCGG